>JAPFTB010000109.1:0-481549 GCA_030779245.1 Fusarium sp. MBC 438 | reverse complement strand
CGTATACGGGACTCGGGCCTAAGCCGTATGATGGGTCAACGGGGCAGGGATGGGCGTCTGGATGCAAGGCCTCAAGCCTCATCTTCGCGGCTGCGGGGGAGAGGGAGTGGGAGAAGCCATGAGGAAGGGTGTGTAGTCAAAGGAGTCGACGTGAGTCTACCGCACGCATCGAACATGAGCTCGCTCGAGGGCTAAGGGGAGGAGCTACTTCGGCTGCACGGGGGATCCGCATTTTGGGCCATGGCCATGCACTTCCTGCCTCCACCTCTCAGTTGGACTCTGCCTCCATCTTCCTGGTAATCTCTTCCAAAAGTCGCGTCTTGGTACAAGTAGGTACGTATTTTAATTCTTGCGTCTGACCACTCCCGTGTCAGGGAATTGCTCTCCATCAGCACGAGGCGGTAGATCTCCCAACGTTGTTGGTGATGGTCCTGGTCTTCGCTGCGTGGCATACCCTCGCTTCGGGCGCGCCCCTGCTTGTCGACACTCCACAGCGATCACTAACGCACAACGACGACGACAACGACGTTCAGGCCAACTTACAGAGTGCATCCCAATCGATTGTATCGATTGTAGCTCGGCCGCAGGGGCGAGACAAACGGGACTGCTGAGCTTGCCAAGAGTCGACGATCGTCGATAGGGACATGAGCATGTGGCCCATGGGAAAAAAAAAAAAAAAGAAATGCAAGGGATAAACCAATGATAGGGCCCTCTTGTCTCCAATCCCGCGTGGAATTGACCTGCGCTCGCGTGGCTTCTAAGCTACCGCTCTTCGGTGACCTGGCGGTCAGCAGAATGTACTCTGTACTGGCACCCCTGATAACTTTCCCACTACCGTTTGAGGTCATTACTGGACCTCCACCAACTTAGTAGGGTTGGTTGACGGGTACGTACCCTATCGTCTGATGGGCTGGTCTGGCTTCTGGCTTCTAAGCTATCGCTGTTCGGTGACCTGGCGGTCAGCAGAATGTACTGGCACCCCTGATAACTTTCCTATGGAGCAGGCACAGGTCGGCGAGCGAGTGTTGAGGTCATCGCCAGACCTCAAAGTTGATGGGTACGTCACTCGCCCGTGAATAAGGTCAATGCTGGGGTCGATTCCTTGCGAGCTGGTCCCTTGTCAACGGTTCAAATAGAGTCTACTCTAATGGTCCAGTGAACGACTGTCTCCCGAATCGAATTAAGCGACTCTTTTACAATGGCAGATGGTCACCGAGGGCTTTGGCATGAGCCAGGAAATTTCCGGTTGTGCCCAGCTGTGTTGAGTCGTGAGTCTGGCAGTGGCGATCCTTGCTCAATAATCCATTTCGGGACCTGGTCCAGCCTAACTTCCCGCTGAACTCTAAACCAAGTATTCCGTAGCTCCGGCCCTGTGCATCCAGGGACCGACCCTTGCGCCACATTCTCCTCGAGAGAGGGACAAGAGGGACTAGCGGGAACAGAGGGACGGAGAGAGACAAAGGATCCCAAGGAGCCCCCACAGGGCAAAGCAACCCTGCAGCGCGTGTGTCGCTCCTACCCTGGTTGCAGATGGCGAGATATTGAACTTTGTCGAGGGAATTTAGGACAATGAAGAAAAAAGAAAGCAGCAACGATGCAGAGACCGAGTCGTTGCTATGGCCTGGATCCCCCGGGGGAAATGACAGGTCGGCCCGCTCACCACTTGAAGCTTCCACGACCATAGACGTGGGTTCCTGCCTTGCTTGTGTCAGTGTCAGTGTCAGCAACTGTGCCCGGTACGGTTCTGACAATGCTAATTGAGGGCTCGTGGAAGCAATCTATGCAAGGAAGAAAGGACGTAACGTGAGCGCCGTCCAGAGTTAGCACGCCGCAAAGAGGCGCTCTCTCAGAGCTAGGTGACCATGGCCGTTCAGTGCGGCCCGTAATTCTAACTCTATTTCGAGCATAGGTTTGTCGAGCCGACTTTGAGCATGTCAGCGGCTGTCGCTACAACAGAATCCAAGCCGGCACCCAGGAAGCCTGCCCATGTGCTCCGTAATGCAGGATCATTTCCTGGGTATTTCCTGGGCTCCCCAGTCTGCCCGGACGCTAAGAGCTCCCCGAGAACCTTGCTTGCTGTACCTCAATCTTAGTGTGGGCTCGCTAAGATTGGCGCGCTCTAAGGCGCTGCCCTGGAAAGTACCCGACGCTAAGACCCGACAACGGCCCCTGCTGGACAGCAACAGAGACGTCGTTTCGAAACCTGAAAAGCCCAATACCGACGACTCGTCAATCGCCGCGATGGATCCCTGAAAGTCATCCATCTTGCTCAGAACTTTACGGGGCCCGCCGAGAGTCGGGTTTCCAGATCAAGGATAGCTAAGCATCCAATGTCACCACGCAAAAGGGTCCTAAGATTGATGGAAAGACTGACACCGATCCCATCGGTCCCTGAATACGATTACAGCAGCTAAGCTTGATGGATACCAGGGATTAGGTATACATATTTACACGCCTCTGGTACGTACACACACCCTTCATCCATTGGATGTCCCCTGTACTGGGCCCTTCATAGACGGGAGCCTCCATTACATTCTTTAGTGGGGCTGCTCCCACATTCACAGCACAGTGGAGCCTCACACTTTCTAGTGGAACTGCTCCCACATTCAGAGGACAGTGGAGTCTTACATCCTTGCCTCAACCTGTGATTCAATACCGTTATTCGTCCTATTTTGCAGCGAGGCGCTCTTTTCAGCCCGTATATGGCTGTTCAACAGAGCCCGCGCCGGACTATTACTCTCGCTTCGTCTCCAGCGTCGGTTCTTCGAGTGAGCTTTGACAATGCCGACGATCGTCTCTTGCAGTGGACCGAATCAACATCGTCATCCGGGCGAATTGATGCAAAAGACAGATATGGGCCAATCCGAGGGGAACTATCCAGACCACTTGAGCTTCAAGTGTCTTCCTCCATCACACCATCTTCATCAGCACCAGTAAGGGCGAACCGGGCGCTGGTGGGGATATATCCCTGCTCTTTCTATCAAGTGTCAAACGGCGTGAGAAGCCGAGGACAGTTTGGGGCATAAGCCATGAGAATGACGACCTGGGGATATTGCCCTTGGGCTCCGAGAGAGGAAAGATGTCGAAATCCCAGCAGCCTGGTGAACAAAAGGAGCGAATCACACACTTTAAGCCTCGCGTCTTGCCCTTGGAGCAAAGAAGACAGTGAGACTCCTTACCAGGTCAAACCGCAACAGAGATTCAACGGTCTCTCCAACGGCACACAGAAGTGAAGGGCTTCTCTTCGGACACTCGCCTAATTATTGGTTCACCAAGGATTTGGACTGTCTACCTGTGTGATAATGAGAGCCTGTCGCTATCATTTCCATCTGGCTCAAATAATAATAGTAATACCCCAAGTGTATACATGCTCGTGAACAAACTCAAGTATACTCAGCAGCTTGCACCTTTTTCACTTTGTCCCCGGCTGCCTTCGCTCCACAGGTTCTGAAGGCCACCCTATTGCCATACGCAAGTCAGCATGTCTAGGGTAGAATCACTTGGACACAAACTTGTCGCGTGCCTTCTCGGCCTTATCGACATTGGCCTGGTGAGGAGTGGGTTCGTTATCCTTTTTTAAGGGCCGGCTGGGTCGTTGTAGCGATTGAGATTTGAACTTGGCGGTCAGAAAAGGAAGACGTGTCGTAGGGAAATGGCAGGAGAATTGTGTGTGCGTTAGGGCTGTTGAAAGGTCAGCGGGACAGAAGCCTTGCTTGTGCTAAGGGTCATGAACCAACATCATGTCCTTCTTCTTCTTCTTTTCGTCCCTGTCTGTGGAAGCTACCATGAGGAGCAACGGGTCTTGTTCCGCAGAACAACAAGTCCTTGAAGGTGGGGATTGGGTGGGAGGAGGCATGTCCAACAAGACTTGATGGTCTAGAAAAGTGGAGGGGTGTAGGGTCTCGGGACGATGGTGCTCTGGCTGGATCAAGGTGATCTTGCAACGCTCCAATAATGAGATGCTTTAATCCAACTCGCTTGTGGTTATGTCAAAACACACGGACAAGTTGCGCGATTCGGCATGACTTTATACTGGCCTCGGCCATCGTGGTTCGCACAACTGTGTCATTTGAGGACGGTTGCCTCCAGGCTCTGAGGTCATTAAGTAAGGGGACAGCATGACGTGCGGGGAAGGACTCATCAAAATACAGCTTGTTATGGGCCCGGGATCCGGTAGTTCACACCCAATATCTGGGAAGAAGTTGGTAGGTTTCTGACCCGTGTGGTGTGATTTTTATGCTGATGGGGGTGATTGGCCAACCATCTTACACCGAGTCGAAGGTTCGTTCTTATCGATAGAGGACACGCAGCATCGATCCACTATTCCTATTATTAAGGTAAGGCTTAAGCTTGCTCCGCCAATCCGACGAGAGTGTGATGGACGCGCGAGATGCGCTCACAGCACCATCAACCAACCATTCTTGCAGCTGCCCCGCTATTCGGCCATTTTAGGAAAGTTTCTTTACTTTGTGCTCACAACCCCCCGTCTAATCGCTGATGCGTATTGAACCACCAACGATCTGTCTTTACCACTCTCCGCGTAACGTAGACCTGTTCTTACTCTTCCCAAGATTGTTGCAGCACTGGGTCTACGCAACTTCGAAGCGATGAGCGGGCGACAGCAAACATCAACCGGCTCGGGACAGGGATTCACCAACTGGTCTCAGTCCGGAGTCCTGCGCTCGGTCTCGGAACCCCAGGATCCACGGCAAGCGGCATTCACAAGACTTCGCGAATGTATTCCCCAAGACGAGGACCAGTGGCGAGAAGCAAGGGAGAGACACGGCTTCTCAACCCCAGAAGAGATCCACGCAAAGGTATCAGCCATAATCAAGGACGATCCATCACTACCTGAGGACTTGCGGAAGTTTATGCACCTCGCATCCTGTTGCGTCGATCAATATTGCGGAGATGAAGCCAAGTATAGCAAATATCGGGATCGTGTTCATGGCGAGCACCTCTCTGAACTTACTATCGACCGCAACATGTCTGTGGTGCAGGATATAATATCCTTGATGAATGAATTGTATCCTATCTTGCGGCACCGCGTCTTTGAGATTATGTTGCTTTATGATAAGTAAGGAGAGCGCTTGTTGGTTGCATAACAGCTAACAAGTATGAATAGCACCTCTCAAGATAAGCCTACTCAAGTACTTCAGGCAGGACTAAGGCAGATTCAAGTCATGCTTCCCGACAAGCACGATAGTATCTGAGGAGCAAGCATATTTTCCTCTCTCCGCCAGACTTAATCGTACTTCGATACCCTCAGCAATACACGTATGTTTTTCCTCCCCTCAAGTACAGTCTGGCTTATTATAATAGCTACGAACAAGCCCACGGGGCCCTCAATGTCGGCGCTCTTCCGAAGGACGAGCACCTCAGGCTAGCCGAGGCCCTGGAAAACAGAAAGACACTGTCAGGTGTCCCCAAAGATTCTCATTCCGTAAGAAAGGGCCTCTATAATACCGGCCGGGATATCTGGTTTGACGGTGATGTTAATCTGCTTGAGTACCTCAACACAGAGGTCATCTTTACCATCCCTAACCGCATTACCGGCTACAAGGTATTTGATATCCCAGAGGGCGTCCAGAAAGAAGCAGCTTTAGCAGGAGAGGACCAGGATAAATGTGTTCGTCAACCAGACATGCGCAGTGTAGTTCTTTTTAGATTTCGCTGGTCTCCGCGGCTCAGCATCGTTGCTAAGCACATCTACAGTAAATGAGTACGTCGCCTTTCACCAGCGAAGTCAAGAAGAAAACTAACGAATGAGGTGAAATCGAATATCCTAAGTCCGGGGCTTGTTCATGGGAACCACTTTTATTTTCGGCATGAGTCTGGTGCAATGAGGGTTCCTAATGGATGGCTCTGCGTCCTCGTACCTACTATCCCAACCACTGAGAAAGCCACGATAACATTGAACTACGGAGCTGCTGCGGAGGCTATTACGTGGTGCAATAGCTCTGGATTGCTTCTAGGACCAGGTACAACGCTGTCAATACCAAGCAGGGTCTATTACATCTCGATAAGCCTCCCTCTTGATCCGGACTGATCCCGCCTCTCCCCATCATCAACACTCGAGAGTGGGCGGTGACATCACGGGGGTTTCTTGGACAGTTTGTTTGGTTGGGCTCAGTCGGCTGCATGATGTTGGCAGGCGCCAGGGCTCATGTCCCCTAGTTACCTAGGAACAGACAATCTGAATGCTACGAGTTCCGTGACACTTATCAATAGCTCATTGATCTGCCGACAACACAGAATTTGCAAAGTGCAAGTCGAATACCATACATATTGGGTATCTTCTCTAAAAAAAAAGAGAGATATATATATATCGGGGGGGAGAAATGGTTTAGTAACGTGTTGTCTAGTCGTCCCGGAAACACCACATCCAAGCCTCATGGCTCAAGTACTCACCTTTCATGAATATGAGCCTCGATTGTTCATAAAACACTTGAAATTTCTTCTTGCTATCATGAAGATGTGGGTGCTATGTGAGCCAAGTCGATATGGGCCGTGTGGTTGAGGGGCGGCTGACTGCCTTGAGATCCTGAATTGTGTGCAGCCCAGCCAAGGCCATCTCAATTACGTGCGGTTGATGTTAACCAGCACAGTTAAGAGATCAAGATTCTACATATGAATGCTACTAGGGGCAGAGTAGCATTGCAGAGCAAGGACAGGCCTCATTCTAGGGGGGTGCATGATCGCTAATTCATGTGAGCGACAATGAGCGTAGAACGTCAACAACGGGGTATTAGGAGTGAAAGAAAGGCTGGATTCTCCTTCGAGACACTATAATGGCCTGTTGGCTTCGTATTTAGGATGAAATGACACAAATTGGCGGGTTAGCGAGATCGGCCATGTCGATAGGGTTAGCATGATGAGGCCAGGTCGCTGAGCCCGATCACCCCAGGATTCGTATATTGCCCCTGCAATGCCATATTTCTCTGCAAGTCAATATTGACTATCTTATCCATGCCAGCCCATGATTCGTTTTCCCGAATTCGCTTCTCCTGCCCCAGACCAGATAATAGATCTGCCAACGGCGTACTCCATGCAAGTTAAAATACTGTGGACTTTCTCTCCGCAAGGCCTACCAATGAGACCAATTCAGTAAGAGAATTTCTTAGAAGATATGTGGTGCGTTGATCCAACCAACGGTCCGGAATTCAACGATTCCATTATCATTCTTGATCAAGTCAAAGGAGACATCTGGATTTTCCAGCTTTCTGGGCCTGGTGTTGCCAATGCTATTGTTGTCTACTGGGACAATGCCTCCTTGATGATTTGCTTGGTCAACACGCCAAAGCAGCTTCCCACAAGCTACCTAACGGGGTACAAACAGAGACCTAACAATCCTTAGCTTTCGTAAAGTTAAGCCTCCCCTTCTTAGTCGGATCATGGTAGATAACATCATAGGGCCTGTCTCCCTTCCTCCCCTCCTTGCCCTCCTCCTCGTAGATTGCACGGATTGGGCCCGGTTTCTCTCCACTAGTCCAGATTTCAAAGGTCCCCGGAAGGAGTGGGAACTCCAACAGGTTTCCTGAGACGGAAAGATCATTCCCTTCAATGTTTTTATGACGCTTTGGGTAGCCCCTCCCCCGAGACTTAATGGCTTCACCCGGCGCAGCCCAGACCTGAGGGTTGGCGTGAATCTTCCCGATGATCCTGTAGTTGCTGTTTTCGGGGATATTCTCACACAGCCACTATGCAACGAAGGCAGTTAGAGGTTTGCGACGAAAAGACGTGGTGAGAACACAAGGCAACGGCGGGGCGGTGCGGTGACTTACGTAGTCGCCACAATCCTTGGCCTTAGTGGTGCCTAAGTCTTCAAGGCTGTCCTCGGAAAAGTGTTTCTGGTCATATTCGGTGGCTGCCATGATGAGGTACAGAAGGGTTAATCCTCTTAAGGAGTAGATGAAAAGAGTGCTTTGAAGTGTGATCTTGTGATATGCGGTCAACTGTGTCTAGAGCTGTGCTGAAGTAGGGGGAATTATGAGGAGACCAAGGGCGTATTTATATACACTGGCTACTTGTACCTGAGGTCCAGTAGCGGAGGTATAGCGGCCAAAGTGCAAGACACTGCTGATAGCATTTAGCGCCATCCTTTTTCTGTCTTCCGCTTCCGCGAACAGCCCATCCGCTCCAAGTAAAAATAGACTGGGTTATTGTCTTTGGTGATTGGTGCTGTGGTGTTGCACTTTGGTGAGTGCTTTTTCAGCTGCTGTCCTGGCGTCTAAATCCAGAAATCGCAGTCGACAACAGGGCCCGTGGCGTCTGTTTTTAGTTTCATCATGAGGCTCTGCAGAGCCGCCCGCCTGTCGTGATGGCGCTTAGAACATGGGAACTTTGCGTCACTTGGCTGCCGGTTTGACAGCTTCGTCTGGGCTTCGGAGAAGTCGAGACGGGATTGGGCTAACCAGTGCCGCCCATTCAGGTCGGTTGATGCAGGGCCATCTCCATGGCAGTTCCATCACCGCAGACTGTTAAGATCGGTCTGCGGCCGCGTAAGCTTGGTACCGCACATGAACTCTCAAACAGGCCTTGCTGATGGTCTCAGCACTTTCAATAGTGTTAACTCAAGGTTGATTGGGCCGCTGAAGGTCTTGTCAACAGCCTCGACTGCCAGCTGAAGCACGTAGCTGCAGCCACCTGAGCCATTAATCTCGCATCTTCTCGGCAATGTTGGCTGATTGGCCATACCAGATAGCTGACTTTATTCACGAGGCCTTTGGGGTTTCGGCCATGTCATATGAGAACAAACATCACGGTTGTTTGCTTGATATGATGGACAGGAGTGCAGACTGGTTGGCTCTCAGGATTTGATGCGGCCTAGCCCATTCTTGCTCGTCACTTTTTCCCAGTCTCTTTGCTTCGTAAAGTGTAATTTTAGGTGGCAAGAAATCCACAGCCTGATTTAGTACAAAGACATGCAACGCGTTGTTGAGCGTAGCCTGCTCTTCCCGTCGTCTGTCGCATTAGTCATCCTCCCTCTCGCCCACATCACCCCCTCCTGCACCTCGCTCTCAGCACGCTCGCCTCTGCCCCAAGGAATCAAGTTTACCACGCGGTATCGACAAAAGAGGCGATTCCGCGCCTGTCTAAACAACCGCTGGGCAGCTATGAGCGACGAAGCAGCATCTCACAACGCCGGGCGAATTGTTAGCAGCGTTGGTACACTCGATGCCTCCTCAACCCACGCTTCGATGTTGGACAAGTTCGAGGCGCTGAGAGAGGAAGGACTAACCGAAACTGAGAGGACTATACTCGCTGTTATTGAGCGTCTTGTCCTGTCAGCCGGCCAAGATATAGTCCCTGAGAGCAGGCTGGACAATCCTGTTGCCGGCTCGTCGGACACGTCGACATCACTTGCATCTCAACCGGCATCTGTATCGCAAGTGCCAGGTGCATTGGACGACCATTTCCCAGTCGCCAATGTATCGGACGCTGTCAGAGCTGTTGCACATGAGATTGACGAGTTATGCGCGAATTCCCTTGAAGATGCCGAGCTTTTCCTGACGACTATGTGGGAGATACTTCTCTGCGTTGTCCGCATTGTCCCTTACGATCATCCCGGTCAGGACCGGATTGTCTCTGTCCTCGAAACTCTGCGGTTGCGAGCCAAGACCACCGTTGACCTGTGGGGGGTACGTGCCATTGAAGTTCTCAGAGAATGCCTGGTGGAATAATAGGCTCTGACCAACATGGCAGAAGGAAAGGCGACTCTGGAGGGACTTCCCATTGTTCTCGTCTTGCATACGTGAAGCATGGTCCGGTTCGTTACTCCGAGTCTTCCCACCCCTTTGTTGCGACGCCGTTCATATTTCCAGGCTGACCAGAGATTTGACAGACCCAATGGAAGATTCTGAAGAGAGCACAGTCGACACAGACGATGCGTCTGATTGGGTCAATCTGAATGCCTTCGTCGGTCGAATTACGAACAAAGGCCTCATGGACTGCTCCATCTATGCCGTCATTGAGATTCCGAAAGCTCTGGAGAAAGAGATCCCGCACTCCGGCCCAGCGCGAGAATACAGGCTCAGAATTGCCAGCAACTGGATCCTCATCAGCGGTGTGAAGCTCTTCAAGGACGCCTTCATGGGCGATACCCTCGACGAGGTAGAGCTGAGAGCGACGACGCCGGGTCCACTGTACGTGGAAACTGGGGGGAAGCCTGGACTTTGCATGGACAGATGGCGGTTTTGGCTGAGGCGGCTTAGAGAGCTTGGGTCTGATGATGTTGACGACAGGGTTGGTCACCAGGCCACACAGGCAGCTCATCGCATGGAGGAGATCATGAAGGAGGATGGCCGGGCGGAGGTTCGTCGGCTCGGTACGACTGGGGAGGATGATCAGGCCAAGTAACACATGGTCCCAGATGTCAGTAACGATTATCAAGAATAGCACACACCTTGACAGCCAGCCGATCAGGTGCATGAACCTTGACCATGAAGATGATTCGTAGACGGGCTAAAAGCGCCACAGCATCGGCACCCGGGAGCTGACCACCGACAATATGATACGGGCATCACCCCCTCGTGAGTACAACCAGAATAGACATTGTAGAGCTCTTTCATCTACAACTCTCGTCTTGCTCGACCTCAATACCTCATCAACCATGGCGTCCAACCCAATGCACGAATCTGCGACTGAAAAGCCGTTGGGGCTTGAAAATGCCGAGTCTCATGTTGAAGAGAGCCTCAAGCCGGGAGACATCGCCATCGAAGCGATTGATCACGGCCAGGGCGTGTCTAGATTCGAGAACCTGCCGATTCTCCAAACCGTCAAGTCTTTCAAGTTGACCATGTTTATATGTGTTGCTACGTCTCTCACCACTAGTATGGAGGGATACCAGGCTGTGTAAGTAAGGCCCCGTGGTGTCTATCTCGTCTCTAGGCCAACCGTGAGTCCGCTTCATTACTCCACCTCAATCACTGGTGCGAGGAATTGGTGGTCTACCCACCTTGAACCTGGGATAATGAGAAACATAAGGGTATAGCTTTTATTTGATCAAGTTTTGATGAAGCCAGGGGGGAAGACTATTCGTATAGGGTCAAACATTCTTAGTAGTTCATGCTCCCTGTGTCCCTTTTTCATGTTTAGACCTTGAACCACGACACCACCAGCTACAACCCAACTATAAAATTCCCGATATGATCTCAGTTCCCTGTTGACTTACCGTCTTTTCTCTGACTGTTCATATCGTCATTGACACGTTCAGCGACTTGTCCATCGTCCCCTTCGGGGACGGGCTTCGCGGTGGAGCTGACAAATGTAAGCTGGGCCAGGATGTCCGAGAAGGTAGAAGTATCATAGATGAACCGAATCATCATTGGGGAGTTGGAAACAGCCCTGGAAGATTAACATGGGATACCGTTGATCATGGGAAGGGTAATGGACTCACGACGCATCGTCTCCACTGGCAGATGCCCTACCGGCAGGAGTTGGGTTGGAGGGCATGGTGGGCAAACAATATTATGTCAGATAACAATGAGCCTTGAAAGACAGAAACTAAGCTGCAAGGGAAAGTTGAGGGTTACATCCAGGGTCTGATGGGATCAATATAGGGAAGAAGGCCTTGAAGTTTTGCACGACCGGGCTCGGACGAGACGACGAAGAGAAATCCTGCGGTGCTTCAATAGTGGGATGGTATAATTCCAAGTCCTTAGAAAGGCACTTGAAAAAATAAGAAAGGGCAATGCGAGAAATGGTGGTTTTATATTGTGATCATGTTCGTTCTGGTTCGCGGCCATCGTCAAGCGCATGTCCTATTTGTGCGAAAACGTGGTAACTCCCCGATTGCCTTGGGCAGGGCTGGCGAAGGGCACAACCAACATGCGGCTGAACGAATAATATCATTGGCGTTTTCCTTTCCTTTGTTCGCCATGAGAGAGTTCCGGTCCATGGTCGGCAGTGTTGCAAGTCTCCGGGCCTCGTGGCACGGCTTCCCGGCGCCCCTTCCCCTGCTAGCGCGCCGGGATGAAAAACTCCGCCGGGCCTGGAGAACCGAATTGAGTCCTTACGGCCCACTTGTCGATTTGCAGCTGACAGGTTAGCTGCGCACGCACTGCACATGTTGTCCGAGGGCCCAAGAGCCTAACATGGAATTTCGAGATTCTAGAAGTGGAAAATTGACCAAGGAACAGTAGACCCACCGACTTGGCCAGGTTTATCTCAAGACGGGGTGACAGAGCGTGCGGGATCCAGATAACATTTTTCTCAGGGCCTGAGGTTTGAGAGTGGGGGCCAAAGAAAGAGCACAGGAGTGTGAGGATAAGCAACTTCCCTTACCCGTCTTTGAGAAAACAAAAATGTGCTCGCTTACAGCTAGCCATGGCTCTTTTGGGCTTATTCAACATCACAGGGCATTTTATGGAAGTCAGAGCCTCATGGGACGGGCACGGACCAAGGGTGTGCAGCCTCCAATGGATTGTCTCTCTCTCTCTCTAATGGGCAGCTCCCCTCGCGTGGCAGTGGCGCAAGAGCAGATTGAAAACGCCGGACGCCGTTGCAGTCATGTTTCTGCTTGTTCGTCGTGGCTTACACGGCCGATGTGGTGACGGCATCTGTGGGGCGTTTTGGGTGGGTCCAGCACGCACACTACGGAGTAGGGTCTTCCATCTCCAATTTGGGTGGGACAGGAGAAGAAATCTCCAACTCTCGGCAGCGGGATCAAAGGTATGGCGCAGTGATTTTGAAGTCTATTCTGTTACGCTTCGAACACGGTATTGCATGACTTACGGTAGCTGTATCCATCTTGCTTTTGAGAATTGAATATAGGCAACACCTCTTTGCCAGAAGACCCGGTTGGCCAGCTGGCTTTCACTGTTTTCTGTCCCCGGATTTTGATCCTGCCTGCCTGCTTTGGACTCGGGCGAGCATCGAATCCGACCTTCTTTTGACGGGAGTAACACCAAGACCACGTGCAGATGCCGGGCTGCAGGTATCAAACTCTGCGTGCCTGCACTTAAAACCCAGTTAGCTATCACCCAGATCCCAAGAACTCCAAGGGTTCGCCCTGGATGAGATGGAGATTGCTGAACTTGCGCTACGCTGGACATAGGCCATCAATGTGCGTTGGCCACGTCACTGGATCAAAGGAACTATGATCAATGTGCACACTAGGTCAGTCGCCTCCAATTATTATACCCAATGATGCTTATTGCTGCATGTCGTTGGTGTTGAGAAGTTGAGAGCGACCTACACGAAGTCTATCGATCTCAACATTTGAGGCAGAGAAGAGGGAAAGCTGGAAGGAAACAAGGCTACTGTTGGAACCGTTTCTCCTCCACACGTGCGCGAGTCCCACGTGGTGTTGGTGTAAGTGCTCGGCTGGTTCCTTGCGACGGCGGCCAAATGACACCAAAAATATTGAGGTGCATACAAGGAGGAAGGCGCTTATATCCCAACCTTTTGTATTTCTATCGAGGACAGAATCAAATGTTTCGGGGTCAGAGAAGATGAGACATGCGACCAATCGGTGAGCGGAGCACTATGGTTCCTGGAGGTTTGGGACAACATCAGTTATTTGGGAATATTCGCGAGGTTTAGGGTAGGGTGAGGGAACATGATTGCAATGGTAGGGCTAAGAGTTGAAGAAGAATCACCACTCGGATGCCAGGGCGAACAAGACGAGAAGTATGTTGCAGAAAAAATACAGAGATAAGGCATTGGTGATCACAGAGTGGGAAAAGGGGTAGTGATCGTCTGACCAGTCCGAGTGGGAAGTGACAGATGGCAACCCTCACATCTTGCGTTGTGGGCAGAGAGGCTCGTGGAACACTCCCCGTGTATTTCTCGCTCTGAGACCCAAACTGTGAGTATCTTGTCTCCCAAGTCGTGACTATGACAACCGGTTGTCATATACCCCTAAAAGGCTAATATTGAATGAGTGTGAATATTAGGTTGTGATCTAAACTCAAGTGTCCCGTCGCTCCGACCTCAACTGCCACTCTTCTCCCCAACCCCCACCCCTCGACACTGAAACACCTCTCCATGTCCCATGTCTGGCCTAGAGATGCAATCACTTGCCCACTGGCTTATCGTCCTTCCTCTTCTTGTTATGATTGCTCCCATCAGCGTTGGTGGGGCCAGGGGGTTCGTCGGTCGATGAGGTAGTAGCACCACCGTTGGCAATCTGGACTTGCCGATCAGAAAAGGAAGATGTGTCGTAGACAAATGGCAAGAGCATTGAGGAGTAGTCGGTAGAGCTATAGATAGGTTAGCATGAGACAAGGCTTGATCTTGTCTAGGGTAGTGTACTGACTGCACGCCGCCATTTACATGGCCAGTGTCAGTGGAAGCCGAGCCGAAGGCCATGAGCGGGAATCAATATTGACTTTAGCGGAGGGATGACTGCCGGTAGTTTGGAGAGTCAAGGGGGAAATCCAAGACGGCAATGCCAGGCCTAGAAATGGGCAAGGCTTGGGAGGGAGGGTGGATAGACTTGAGTTTGTGCAGATGAAGAGAGAGGAACTGAGCAAAGCCTTAGTGATGGAAAGAGTCAAATTCAACTCAGCTATGGTCCTTGGAAAAGACCTGGAGGAAATGAGTGGGATGTGACGGGTTTTAAACACGATGACCGCCATTGTTGTCTACGTGGTGCGCCTTCTTCAAGAAAAGGCAACCTCCAAGCCATACGCATGACAAGGGGACGAGATTCAGTGAGATGCTGTTGGGTGAGCCGCGTAAAGATCTCTGGTAGCTTGTGAGCCAGTCCGTACGGATCAACCAAAATTCGCATCCAGGATATCTGATGACCTGAAAGTACCATATCGACTCAATACATCGAGTAGCGTCGGTGGATACGTTTAAAGCTCCTTCAATGGATATAGCTCTGGGATGACCAATAAAGTCTTGGAGAAAAGAGGCTAGCAAGGGTCTTTTACCCCGTCGACGACACTCAATGTGTTGAGTCGATACGGTATCTTTCAGTGAGGGTCGAGGTAACATCGACCTGCGAAGCGGTGGAGGCACGGGCTGTGAGCACCTTTCCTAATATGGACCATAAGTTATGTGGTCCAAATGAGGAATAGCGCCCTGACCCCAAAATTCGCCTTTTCCCCCCACCCCCGTATATTCCCCAGGCCCCGTATCTTCCTACACCATTGGTCTGGTAGAGAACCTCGTCCAGCCTTGTTCCGCGCTGGACGGACACTCGACTCCGAATTGATGACTCGGTCTCGATGCGCGACCTGGCGAAGGAAGGGAGAACGGGACAGCACAACTTGCCGTCCAATGGCAAGGCTTGGCTTCGGTCTGACCTCTGTGTGTTTGATAGCTGAGCCCCAGGAGGCTGAATCGTTTCACATGGATGCGCGGGCGTCTTCTGCTGTGATATGAAAGTGTCGGGGATCAAAACTAACAAATGTCGAATTTTGTCAGCTGCCAAATTTTGCAACTGTCGAATCTGTAGGTGTGCTAAAAGAGACTTTGGTTGAGCGACAGGCACGGAACGTGCCATCCTTGACGTTAACAAGGACCCCAGACAGGGGTTTAATGTGCCCACTCAGCTCTCACGGATCATGACGTAGGATCCTGATCCGCCTCGACTTGTCTCCGGATGTCAGTTGAAGGCTCACGCAGGTGGCCTTAAAAGGTGGGTGGAAGGGTGGAGGAAAAGGAGGGCATGTTCCAGCGTCAGCGCGCACGATTTGTCCTGATCCGTCTCTGCTCCGTGAAGATGCTGTTTTGCAGCCAGCTGTGGCTGTGGCCGTTTAGGAGAGCCTCACAGCCTGAACACAACGCTCAAACGGCAGCTCAACTTCGATTGCCTTGCGGCGAACTAAATCAGCTCGGGGGACCTTCCCAATGTGGCAGCATCGCCGGGGCAGATTGATCGGCTCTCCGCGGTGGAAGACAACTCAGCCGACTCGACAGCAGCTCGGAGAACAGAACACAAAACCAAGCCAGCAAAGTCTCATTTCTCTGCTCCATGCAAGCCAGAGGCCCATGTCAGCTGGGTTCTCCAATCACCAACCGAGTCTCGCAGGGTTTTTGCGAATCCGAAAACCAGCGCCAATTCCTGCCAACCACCTACAGTCAAAATCAGCCAACGCCAGTCAAGGTCGTCAATACCAATCAACGTCAATCACCTTCATCCTCTAACTATCGTCCACTTTCATCAACCACAGTTAGGTCCTGCGCTGGTATATGCCAGTCCCGATCTGAATTGTCCATGCTGAATGCAGTTTGCGTTGTGTCTTTAATCCGGACTACCCACCACCACTTTTCTGCGCGCTTGGTTCCATCTACTTCGTGCTGCCTTGATGACTTGGCCCCCGTCTTTGAACGACACCAAACCAATTTTAGAGGTGAGATATCTAGTAGTCTTTGATTCGCGTCCATTAGGGTCATCCATTGCGTTGCAAAACTTCGACATCGAGCCAAAGCCCTGCTGCTCCCGATGTTGCTCTTCTCCCTTCCCGACAAAACAGATGCCTTATCCATGGATGTCAATGGATAACACGCCATCTTCATTGATCCCTTGCCAATCGGAATCACGGCCAATGGTCACGTAAGCAAACCGACAGTTGAGAGAGTGTCTCTGATCAAGCTCTGAGACACAAGGTTTAGAAAGTTCTGAAAATAAATTCCGAAGCAGGCTCTGCAACCTGGCTTTGATCATAGAGCCTTCCCTGTCTAGGTCTAGAAACATAACTTGGCAACCTTTCCACAGGAGGTTTGAGGGCTTGACTCGACGAGGGGTGATCCCTTTCAGATCGACTTGAACTGTCCAATGTTTCTTGGGCTCAGACTTGAAGACGGCGCCAGATCTGGTGCCTGCTTTCAGGAAGAGGAGTGCTATTCGCACGAACAATTGTGGGCGAGTATTCGAAAGAGTGGTACCGGGTGACCTTGTAGCCTGTCTCGGAGCTGGTCTCGGAGCGGTCTCGGGGAGAGAATCTGAGGATGCCATTGTGGTTGTGAAAGTGTCTACTATATTTAGCAATTTGATCAAGTCGCAAATATATATCCTGACTTACAGTTTGATGGTAGAGATAGTTGATTAAAGCTGGCTAAAACCGTAACAGCTGAAATTTTTGATGGTGATTGATGGTGATTCACTGTTGTTGATGATGGTGATGATGGTGGTAGCGATAGTGAATCACTGTCGTTGATGGCGATGATGATGGTCTCCTGGCTCAGTTGTCCCTCCCAGGGCCGGGCCTAGACTAGAACGAAAAAATACATCAGAAGAAGAAGATGATACTGATAGCGATGTTGATGGAGATGGTATTGTTTTTCTTGGTCGGCGTCTTGGATGCGGGGTTTTAATTTCACATACTGAAAGTACTGCTGACTCTCTGGACTTTCCGCTACCCTCGTCAGATGATGGCAAAGGCAAGAGCGCTGCAGTCGATGCTGGTTCCAACACAAGGAAAGAAAGATCCCACGACCGTAGTCACTGGACATTACGGCATCGAGGCGAAGGCCAGGATGCAAGACGAGTCTGGGTCATACTCCTTGTTGGAGGTCTTACTGTTCAGGGGTCTCCAGCCAAACAGACCTCCAGCTTGACCTACCTCCCTCAGCTTAACATACATTGACCATAATCTACATCCTTAATCTACATCCTTAATCTACATCCTTAATCTACATCCTTAATCTACATCCTTAATCTACATCCTTAATCTACATCCTTAATCTACATCCTTAATCTACATCCTTAATCTACATTGGCCTTAACCTCCTTCCGGCTAAATCTCCACACCATGGGCCCATCCAGCCCGGGATCCCTGGATCTTAGATATGCGCTAAGAGGGACCCTGGCTCACGGGATGTGCGGGAGTCGACATGGATCCCTGATGCTAAAAAGGACCCCAGATACGTCGGTTTGGCGGATCCGCCAAGCACACACGGCTTCAGATGTGGCATGTGGGATCTTGATACTCAGCGACATGTATTCGAATATAAGTTGAGAACTCACGTAGGTGATCTGCAAAAATAGAAAAAACGGTCAGTCAAAGTGAGAGCGGCCGAGCCTCAACACCCACGATTATTCGTTTTCGCCTCACGAAGAGGCACTCTTTTGGAACTGGCCCATGGCTATTTGACAGAGCCTGCGCACCGCGCAAGTATTCTCACTTTGTCTCTAACATCTATGCTTCAATAATTCCTACAAAAACCTTCAGCTGACTCCTTGTGAACTGTTTGCCTCAAAATAGATCGCCCTCAGTTCGCTCTCCAATTGTGGTAGAAACTGTCTGTCCGAGCCTGGGGTTGATTGTCCTTTGTGCCTTATCCCACGCGCTCTATGACACTCACCCGTATTTCCTTGATCTACCCAGAACCCAATATTTCTACAACAGTATGAGATTATCCTACTCAGTCAACGTCCTTGTTGTAGGTACAGAGTATTGAAAAGTAGAACAAGGCGGTCAAAACAGCACAAGGAGGATTGCAGCCATTCCCATGCACTAGAGTTTATTGGTTACTTCAACAAAGAAATGTGCCGCTTATTTAGCAAATATTCTTGTTTCTCCTTTCTTTCTTTTTTTTCGGGAAGAAATGAATTCATCCGTTTGCCATGGAGTGTACACCAGTCGAGGTATGCCGGCTCTGTAGGTGGAGAAGAGCTGACGCCGTGTCCCTAGCTGACACATGTATCATCGCGATTGCGCAGACTTTTTATGAACCAATGAGTTCGAGAGGCTGATACTAGTGAAGTGGCAGCCACCAAAGGGCTAGTGGTGTTGCCGATCAGAAGCAAGCCATACTCAGGGCGGTGCATGGCCGCTTGTTCATGTGAGGGCCATCAGGCTTGAGAGATCAAGGACACCAGGGTACGGGCGAACAAGAAGTGAGCTATCATCTTACAATGAGAAAAGGGACTCTAGGCATCACACATTATTGTAGAGAGCATGAGTCGACAAACATTTGGCGGGCTCGTGAGACCAAAGACGTCAGCATGGAAAGAATGATGAGACGAGGTCGCTGAGCCCGATGAACTCGACCAGTGGATGACATGTTTCCACTCCCACACCTCGGCTGGAAAGTGAAAGGGAAAAAGAAAAAAAGAAAAGGTAGCGAGGGGGCCTTCTAGCCTAAAGAGGGAGCAAGCCACAGGAGTGTTGCTGATTGACATGTAGGGAGGAAATCACTCTCTCAACTAGCGGTCGGCTCATCAGTACTTAGAGTGTGTGAGCCATCTGCCTTGTAACCTGACAAAGCAAAAGTCAAGAAGTACAGCTTATATTTTCCTAAACAGTGATAAAACCAAAGAGATAGCTACTCATACAGGCTTAAATGTCCTCACTGTATAACACACCTATTTTGTTCCCTAGACCTTGAAACGCTCCTCTATCCGCTGTAACTCAACTAGGAAATGCCTGAGATAGATTTAAGTGCCCGACACCTTGTCTTCGTCCTTCTTCTGTTGGGCCGTGCCGACACTGACGTGGTTAGGGACGGTTGCTTGGCCCTCGGTGGTGGAATCGTTGACGCTCAGTTCGACTAGCCGGTCCGAGAAGGCAGTATTGTCGTGAAGGTACTGCAACAGCATCGAATAGTTCTCGCCGGGTCTATAAGTGTTAATGAGGTACAGTAAATGGCCGTGCAAAGTGCCATGAACTGACATCATGTCCTTTCCCTTCACACGGTCTGTGTCGGTGGATCGTGGCGGGCTGGGGGCCATGGTGGGCAGTCACTGCTATCTCGCAGAGAGGAGGGTCCTAATAGACAAAAAGACGAAATTCAAGTGATGAGAGCAGTTGAAGAATTTTCAAGCGGACTTGGATTGAGAGGGAGAGGGGGTTTGAAAGTCCAGCATGACAGGGCTCAAGTAGATAGAGAGGAACTATGCAACGCGCTGTGCCCGGCTCATTGGAGAAGATCTCTAAAAGAACAGAAATGGAGTGTGAAAGGCCATGCTTTTATATTGTGATCTCGTCCACTGGCTATGACCTTGCACACATGCACATTGTCGTCCATGCAGCGAGGCCAGTCATGTCTTGGACTGGGCATCTAACGTGCGGCTGAACTTGCCATACCACCATGCAACTTTCTACATCTCTGTTTTCGCTTGTAGTAACAGCCGAAGTCGACTTTGTTCAAGACGTACAGTTGGCGAGACAATGATTTATGTCGAAAAAGCAATGCGCGCGGTGTAGTCCGCGGCGCTGTGGCGTAGGCCTTGGGTTACTTATTGGGATGAGTTTTCTCCCGCCTAGCCCAGGCACACCCGCTCGCGGTGCTCACGATGTGCCTGCCAACTCCCCAAAGGGAAATACAACCAAATAGCAGCACACCCACCCATTTGGATGCTTCTCTCATTGGCCAAACTGCCTACATGAAGCTGGCCACCTCTTGCAGAAGCAGGGCGACAGAGCTGGATGTCTTATCAACATCGGTCAGAGAGTGGCGCATGAGCCGCAGCAAAAGGCAAACTTGCCAAAGTGCGCCAGTAAGGTGGACGAGACAGTCGAGGTCATGCCTCTTCATACATTTTTACACCGAGTGAGTTGCTTTTGCCAAGGCCATCCTCCATCTCTCGGCCATTATCACGAGCTTAGACATTCGGCGTGAGGCATTCTGTGCGCGTACATTTCTCGGTTGCGATTTCCACCTTCTGGTACTCGACTCGGCTCAAAGCCCAACCTAATCTTGAGGTTCATGGTTCTCCAACTCAGGTTCACAAACCCGACTATTTGAGCAGGCAAATGGGTGGTAAAAGAGACAACTATATGACTGAAATGTCTGGATAATCCAGTGTAAGGTGTCTAGCAATTAAAAGTAAGGGGGAAAAAGGAGGCAACCGTCGCGTGTGTTGTCTATAGACTCAGGTCTGTTGCGACAACTTTCCTCTGTGCAAAGCAATGTAACAAAACATACGCATGTGCTGGGTGTGGCTGCAGTCCAAGAGACGTCATAAACAAGTATGGAATTTGGAATCGGCATTTCAACATGGGAAAGGAGACACAAAGGGGGGAAATGCAAAAAGGGGAAAAAAAAAAAGCAAGCCTGGTTCTGCTGGGTGGCAGTCAAATCTTGCCATAGGCCTGAAGGGTCCATAGCGGGATCCGGTGTAAGACGGATGGACAAAGAGGACCAAAGAGACAAAGCCAGCGCAGCAGAGTCTCAGAATGAGCAAAAAGTTTCATCTGCCTCGGGAAAGCAAAGATGGCCTCGCTTAGAGTTGGGCATGGTTTCTTCGCACATCCCACGCTCGTCCAGTATTTTCCCATCATCTCTAACCGGGCATGGAGGAAAGTTCACATCTTCTTCCTCGCCGATGTGGAGCCAAAGGCAACTTGTTCACCACTTGCAGTACCTCTCCAGGGGTCTGCAGCATTTTACTCCTCAGCTCTCCCCTCGCTGGTGTGCCTGGTACACCTCGCTTAGTGATAGACCCGTTCAAATGGCGGGTTGGGTACTCGAGAGGCCGATCTGGACGACCGAGCCGCCGTTGCACATGCTTTTCGTCTGCATGGCTGATCTTGTGTCGACTCAAGGGCGGAAGATTTCTGCTCCACGTGGTGCAAGGGTCCAAAGTGGGCGTTGCCCTCTCGTGCAAACCGTACGCCTCCTCACCCCCCGCTTGGAACGTGGCGAGCGAGTTCGGTGGAACTGTCTCGTGGAACATGCTCAACTCTCGATTTGTGCCAGCGACGATCAGCGATCCGCGTACAGAAGCAAGACTTCGGTGTGATGCATGGTCTAGATGATCAATGACGCCGGCAACCTCGGAGCCAAACTGTTTAATTCTGGAGGACAAGTTCGTGGTTGCTCTTCGGTCGTGAGGCAAAATTCTGGGGCACGGCAATCATAGGGTATTACTCGTGCTGCTCTTGCGAGTCGAGGATGGGGAATCTTTGTTTTTCTGGCGACACTCCCGCCATTTCCTATCCCCGGACTTTGGACCCGGTCTAGACTCTGGTAAGAACAGGCCAAGAACCTCCCATTGCTTCTGGCAGCTACGCCAAGGCAGCCTTGCAGATGTCGAGGGAGGAGCTCACTGTGCCTGCATCTACGGGCTGGTCAGCGAGTCACGCCAAGCCCTATCCTTCTCAAGTCATGGGAACACCCTGGACGAGATGGAGGTACCGAATTGACATTGGACAAGGGTCAAAAATCCATCGGCCACGTCACAGAGCCAAAGCGGGTTTAAACTTGGCACCTGGCTCGGATCGCTGGGCCCCCCAGTCACTACCTTCGTCTTATTGTGTGTCTTGGTCAATCTAGATTAAGTCTCACGATCCCATTTGACGCGGAGGAAGAACAAAGCACCCAGAAGAAGCAAGCATTTTGCTGAAACTGTTCCATATCTGGACGCATCAGTCACACGTGGCGTCGGTGTAAGTGCTTAGGTGGTTTCTTGCAGGGCGCGCTGCTGATCTTCATCATCGCCGGTGAAGCGACCAAAAGAAACAAAGCAAGTGTAAATATTATCGCATCCCAACCCCTTCACATGAGTATTAGAAATAAACCAAGTTACAATCAGTGATAGGGTCCCTGAGTAAGCATCCAGACTGAGGTGAGTAGAACACACAAATAAGGAAATTACTAATAATTAAGCAGCAAAGAGGCTCTAGCACCTCAAATAAAACCACTTGAGACTTTGCTACTATAAGTATACTAGAATAATGGAAAATTTTCAAGATAGCATTATTTGTTTATTTTATTTCTCATTTTATTGTTCTCGTCATATCCTCATTACTATCCTTCGAGGAGGGTGAGCCATCGGCTTTGTGCTGACGTACCTCTCTGGGGGTACGTACCATGGAACATTCGCGTCTTTCCATGAGAGGCGCAGTCCGTCATCCGTTTTCCTTCGAATCTTCCAGCGCATTCTTTTCATTTCTCTTTGTTTCCGGCGCTAGAATCGTATCCCCGGAGCATTTGATTCAGATCTGAATGAACCAGTCTCGGACGAACCCTCTTGCGGCTCAGGGCTCCCTCAGCTGCGTTGGGCTGAATCGAAAACCATGGAGGTTACTCACTGCTGACGTGCCACCCAAGACTCTTCTTTATAAAACATCTTGGGCCATGAACCTCGATTTGTCGGGCCTACCATGATCGTTCACCCAACCAGCTTACCGATGAACCTCCGACATGGCCTCGTCTGCTCCCTCCTTCACCTTTCCTCTGACCCCTGATTGGGCTTTGGAGGATTTTGACGAATTTATGGGCCAACCCTTGTTCACCCCCGCGGAATCTCAGTGTCTCTCTTCAATTACCATTGCAGCGCCCTCGCCGTTTCACCCCACCAAGAGGAACCACAACGCTTTTTTACTGGAGTCACCATCTTATCAATCTACAGAGGCCCCTCGGTCTCCTCAACCAAAGAAAAAGACCGTGGCTGGTGACATAAACTACAGCTGCCCATACCGGAAGCGCAATCCTGAGGTTTTCAATGTGCGCGATCACCCAACATGCGCGACTGCGTCATTTCCCAGCATTACAATGGTCAAGTGAGTTTCTCGCCCCGAATTCCCACCGATAAACTTGTGGCTGATTGTTCGGCAGACGGCACATTATGTCCACGCATCTCCTGTCGAAATGCACAGAGCAGTGTGAAAACTGTCACTCGTGGTTCGGGGATGAAAAGGCTTTGATGACGCACCATCGAAATGGAATTTGTCCTCATAATTTTAGCCCATCAGCCCGGAAATGCGATATGGGCATTGACCAAGAAATGGAGGCCAAGCTTCGAGATCGCCGGGCCATTTACCAGGTCCTCACTTGGCGCGATCTCTGGATGACTATCTTTCCGGGGTGTGGCGAAGTGCCGAGTCCAGGTATGAGTCCTCTAACCCGACTGGCCCAGTGTCGCTGACCTTTGCGTAGCCTTTAGACCTGTTGTCGAGGGCCCCGAAGCCCTCGAGTTTTTCTTTAGGAGTCTTTCCGGCCTTGATGGACTAGGTAGGCACCGCGCACAGGCAATGATGCCTCCGAATTGCGACTGTGATGACTTTGGAGATGCTTTGCGAAGAGTGTATGGGTTCGTGGTCGATGTGCAGAGGAGATCAGGCAGGTTCTCTGATTTTGGCGTTGAGACAACTTATATTGGCGGCCGGGGCGGGTTCTAGGTCAATCATGCGACGTTCACAGTTTGGATCGAAGGATGGGTATCGGTGGTGTCTTGAGATGGCGTTGGGGAGTTGGCGGCATGTCTTGGTATTTTCTATGGGCACACGGACAAGAGGTTACACACTGGATGAACATGGTCCTCCTCCTGGCTCGAGCAACACCCCCCCTTCAAGGATGGGCTAGTTCCCGAGTCTAGACGAACAAGGGAATGCAATTTAAGGTTAGTCGACACGATTGCCGGCGATCCAGCGTCCCACCCGGGAACGGCACGGCCCCACCCGGGCCGAAACCTTGAATTAGTCAAAGCAAACGAAAAAAGGCTTTCTTGACGTTGACTCTCCTCTATCATCTGATGTTTCGTCCAAGTTTCAAGTTCAGTTCAAGAAGGAGGCCTCTTGGGCGGTCTCCCCCGTACTACTGCAGCTCGACGTGGCCAATTGGCCCACACTGCGAACAGGCTGACGTGAGAGGCAGAGAGGGTCCGTTTCACAGTATTTATGGCATCCTTGGCCAATGCGTCAAAACTGACGCGCGCCATTCTGTAACTGGCGCCCTTTTTGTACGAGCACGGCGTCTGACTCGACGACGTCTGTTCAGTCGTCAAGAGGGTGGCCACCAACATGTCCAAATGTGGCAATGTGCAAGTCCTCGGCGGGCCACTTGCGCGTCCCCGAAGCGCCTGAGCCATTCGGGGTCTCCCCATCGTTTGTTGACTTGCGCCTTAGGCGCCTCTCCTTTTTTACTCTTGACTCCTTCGGCAGGCTACCTCGTATTCGAGTTGTTTCATTGTTTTGTTTCATGTTTCGTTGCCTTCGGACACCATCTTCTTCTTCGAGATGGTTGTCCGGCTCTGCCGAAGCTCCCGAGTCTGCTCGACCCCGTCTCATTGTTAGTCTCCCACGGCTATTGGGCATCAACAGTTTCACAGGACAAAAGAGACGATTCATTTGCGTAATCGAGTTTCATTAATCTGACCTATCTATCCCATTTTAGTTCATCGTCCGGCACGCGCAATCGCGATGCTACAAGCCCCTCTCAGTCCCACTGCCGTCTCGTCATTACGCTGGCTCCAGGCCAGCAACATCAAACATTAAACATTTCCAGAACTTCAGCCCTGGGCCTCGCAACAGGCCATCTCAGTTGGTTCACCGCTCCCTCCAATTACCCGAACCAAAAATAACATTTTTGTTAGTCACAGCCTGCTCTTTCCAGAACTGTTGTTGGTGTTGGGGGCCGGCTTCAGCTGATCATTTGGGAAGAGCTTGGACACATTGTCGACGGCTGTGGTGGCCGCAGTAGAGGGACCGGGTGCGGGTGCGCCGCCCCAAATGAGACGCTCCTGAACGGAGGAGACATCGTAAGTGAAGGGTTCAATCATCTTGGTGGTATCCATTGTCCTGCGGCTGAGTGTCAGTGTCGGTGTTGAGCTGCATCGCCATGTGAGGTCGGCTTACGTTGTGTTGTTGACAGTCATCGACGAGATGATGAAAAAGCGCGACCTGGTTGGAGGCAATTGGGGGTTGAAGTATTAATGCGGAGAAGAATACTCGGCGTCTTCTTAGATGTGATAGAGTCGCTGTCGAGTCGGGGCAGAGGCGATTAAGTGTCGAGGCGAGAGGGAAGGAGGATGTTTGAGAGTAATAATATGATAATACAGTATTGAAAATAAGGGAACAGGAATTGCAGTCTGAATTATCTCCATGCTTGGATAGAAAGGAGAAAGAAAAGAAGATTGTTGGGAAAGGGAACACTTATTAAATAGGGAGCCTGGGGGAGTTCGGCTGCGAAGGAGACTCTACACCCATTGACTTCATACACTCCTGCATTAAATTGAAGGTGGTGCGGAGGGGCCGGCAAGAATCGAATCGCAACTTGCTTGGCCCCTGGGCTTATTGCAGGCGTTGTGTCGTAGGATCACACGTGTGTTGAGGCCGGCGTGTTTTAGACGCGCTCTGTGTGGCGATTGATGAAGCCTTCACCCCCGTCGCTTAGCCGTCTTTGAAGGTGTTTCGTGGTGTGCACGAGGAATGTCTCGATCTTGAACCATATCAAGGAGACGAATTTTTGTGTAAGTGAAATCATTTTAATAATTGTCTTTTTTACGCCTAAGCACCAACTATTCATTGCTGCGCATTTGATGATGGTGGTGATCTCCCTGTTTGAACCCCCATTCTCGTCAACCGTCCATCCCCACACCGTTGTATGGGGTGTCTCTCAGGCGCGCACACCGTCGACGTGCCGTTACACGTGTACTCGAGGTAAAGTGTGTCGGTCTGTTGCGCATACTCGATGCATGACACATATGTTGCCACACGATACCGATAGATGAATCTTTGTTAATTCTGATTAGCCAGCCGGGTTCCCGAATTCCATACCAACCCTCCGCCGCTCCGTGCCCAGCATGTCAGGTGCGACAGCGAGATGCGACGCACAAATGTATTCTCATGTTATCACCGAAGGGTATTAACAAAGATATAAGAAGGACAATAGATACAAGGGAGAGATGCAAGATAATATCTTGGTAATGTATATATTTTTTTGTTCTTTTTTTAGTTTTGCATGGCCAATTTCTAATCTGTAACATTAATTAGGCTCTCTTTATTGTTCTGATCTCTCGTTTCTCGTTTATTCCCCGACTTGTGTGGTTGCATCCTCGGGCACCGGGTTTCGTCCATGTTTCCCCGGTCATCAATCTTTTCACGTCAGCATCGCTGACTGTTCATTGAATTATTTCGAGGCTTTGTTACCGGGCCATTCGGTAATTACGGTAAATACGTTAGATAAGCAACCCCCCGTAATATGATGCCTGAACTTGATGCGCTGGCGATGGCTTCGGTCGGACTCATCCAGACATGATATCCGCACACCAAAGAATTACCATTTTAATCACCGAACTCCGCTGGATCCGATTTTTGGAAAGAATTGCCGTGGTCGAGCCTGTTGGGGTTGAAACCATCATGAACTGGGAGTGCGGAGGCCTGAGAGGTGATGACGTGTAAACAGACTGAAGGCCTCACAAGAACGCATTCAATTATGTGAGGCCAGTGTAAATACCCAATCTACAAGTCAAATAAAATAAGGTTTGTGTGAGAGGGAGCATGAGCTGTTGGCCCTCGCGACAGACTCGATTGGGCACGCATTAAACAAGCAATTCAGCCTTTCCTGGCTGTGCTGTGTCTGCCTGGTAGGTAATTACAACGAGGCCCTTCGGAGTTATGCATCGCAGCCCAGCCCCATCGGGACTTTGGCGTCTGCCCAGTTGAGCACCACCACGCCTCGTCTCTCGCCACAGGCGGCTAAACCACACCTGTGTCGAACGAAGAACATTCAACGAGTGACAGGCTTCGACTGATAAAACGTGATTCTTCTCGGAAACAGTTCCATTTTTAGAAGGAATGCCACAGCTGAACGGGAACGATTCATTAATCAGCTGTAGCCTAGAAGGGCTGGTTGGCTTTTGTGGCAGGGCTGATATGGAGACTCGCCACTCGGAGGCAAATTACCCCAGGTTCAGACAGTGTTGTTTCAACGGGCGAGTGCTTTGCCACGCGGCCCTTGCATGGCTTGGTTGAGGCGTTCTTGTCT
Organism: Fusarium sp. MBC 438; assembly: GCA_030779245.1. NCBI lineage: Eukaryota > Fungi > Ascomycota > Sordariomycetes > Hypocreales > Nectriaceae > Fusarium > Fusarium sp. MBC 438. The sequence continues at coordinate 453,940 of JAPFTB010000109.1, read as the reverse complement.
CTCTCTTTTGTTCAAGCAATTTAATATTTGACTTGACTGCTCTCACCTAGACATGTTTACTTCACAACTCCCCGCACCTCTGTCCTCTCTCTCCGTCTGCGCAACGCCTAGCGCTGCAACCTGTCAAGCATGAGTGACAACATTTACTTTCCCCCCTTCGTAGGGGAAGGCCTAGACTTTTCTGGACCTGCAGGGCCTGGACCATCCTACTTCCACGAAAAGAGGCAGTACACCCTCGACCCGACAATCACTGCACTAGATGCAGATGGTGCTGCGTTTCATTCCCAGGAACCAGAGGTGCAGACGACCAACCAATCCTTCAGCTGCCCCTACAGGAAGCGCAATCCATGGATGTTCAACGTCCGAGATCATCACATCTGTGCCACCCATTCGTTCCCCACCATCGCCCTCTTGAAGCAAGTCCACTTCTTTTGTATAACACCCCATTCGCTCCCTTGACTAACACAAAAGTCTAGGCGTCACATCGTGTCCAAGCACCAATCAAAGGATTTTACCTTTTCCTGCAACAACTGCGGTATTCCTTTTCGGGCGGATCTTGATCGGCAGTTGCATCAGGAATCGGGGCTTTGCTTCAGGCACCGCACGTGCTACTCGGATGAGCATGACAATGGCGTCACTGAGGACATGCTGAAGAGGCTTCGCGATCGTGGGGCTAGGAATGGTGTTTCTGATTGGAGTACGCTTTGGATGACCATTTTCCCAGAGAGCGATCATATTCCCAGTCCCGGTAAGCCGCCCGAACAATCCCTTGCTCTAACTTGACAGTCATGTAACACCAACACGGCCTTTCACTAATACGACCGACCGTCAGAATTCGTCCCGGTTGTTGAAGCGCACGAGACTTGGTGCCACTTCTTCCAGCGACTCCGAGAACATAGTCGTTCCATTCCCACAGAGGCCATGATGCACGAGGCTCGGGTCCATCTGCACATGCTCATTAGCCAAGGACAAAACTTTCTTGCTGCGCTTGGAAGCACCATACGTTGGATCGGCTGCTTTATCTCCAATGTCACACAGAGGTCGAGAATTGGGAGGCCTCACTGGTTGGACGAGGCACTCCTGTTTGGCATGAACACAGGGAATTGACTGTTGGCTTGGTGGGTTCAGCAGGGGTTCTGGGGAACTTGGAGATCTGCTGCGCATCACACAGTATTAGCAGGTAGCGAAGTAACATGCTCTCTTTTTCACTTGCACAAGATCGTGCTTTAGCCCGCCGCTCAAGTGTTCTATGTTGCCTTACCTAGGTGATGCTCAAGGCGAGATTGCCACTTGCACGTTCCCCATGTCATGTTGAAAAGTGATGGCACGAGTAGCTCCGGTCTCCGTTTAAGCAAAGGCCAGATCTTGGGTATGTCTTTTGCTATGATGTTTATCGCTTAGGCTCACGAAATTCTTCTTGCCAATTACTCAAGGGTCCCTTTTATCATAAGATGCAAGCTGTGAATGCGCTCTCAACAAGATGGTTGGGTGCTAAGCACCCCCTTGATCAGACCGGAGGGCTTCGCCATCTGCTAACAACTATGTGTTGCGCACTTCTGCAAGGTTCCCTGAGAGAAAGTTACGAGCGATCTCCTATCACTGGACTAGAGTGAGTCACCATATGAAGACGGCTGTACTGTTTCCTCTCGAGACTAATTCGCAATAAGGATGATGTATACCAACACAGGCCACTTATTCAAAGCCCAAAGGTTTGACGATGATGTGGGTGGTGACAATGATAGAAATACCTTGCGTACAAAAAATCAGAAACATGAATGAGATAGAGAGAATAGGAAATTAGATACGTGACATCAACGATAATGGCTTCCGCCATGTTTCCTAGGGACGAACGTTCCAACAGCTGCGGTTCTTCCGTGTGAGTAGCGTGTCAGTTCCCGCAACGCTCCTACCCATCTCATCTTCAACTCCGATGCTCGAAATCTCTAAGCCTCTCCTCCCCTTTGTCATTAGAGTGATTCAGTCCTGTACACGCTTAGTTCTGAAGCGGTTCAAGGAATTACGGATGCCCCTGACGCCAACATAGGATATGTCAGCCAGGGCTTTTTAGACAGTGCCAGGTTAGCCTTTGCCTTTGTAGTGAGAAGATGATGCACAATCGCATAGGTTTCTGATCTGGATATTTTTTGCTGCACGTTACCTGCCCCTCATTTAAGATCAACGAATTGTTCGGTAAACTAGATTTGCATTCTCTTTGTTAGATAGAGGCAAAATTGTCAGAGGAGGACAAAAGAAAACATAGAGCATTGGAGGATTTTACATCGTCCAAGTCTATAATCAACATTAAGTGAAGCAGACTGCCGAAGCATTAAAGGAGTCAGGGCTCTATACGAGTTCGTAAATTATGCCCCTATTGTGACCGACTACTTCAGTATGTCCTCACTGGCTTACCCCCTCACTAGCCACACGACGCGCAGCCAAAAGGTTTTAATTCTCTTTAAAAAAGCTAAGGAATTATATTAAAACACCTAATTAGGTTCTCTTAAGCAACATAAATAGATATCTCTATCCATCTTAGGGCCTTCTTGAAACTCTCCTCCTGAATTAATTTTCCGCATATCTTTATTCCCGATCTTACTTACCTACACCAAGCATATCCCCGTGTAACCGACTACTTCAGTATAACCTCACTAGCTTACCCCCTCACTAGCCACACGACGCGCAGCCAAAAGGTTTCAATTCTCTTAAAAAAGCTGAGGAATTGTATTAAAACACCCAATCGGGTTCTCTTGAGCAACATAAATAGACATCTCTATCTATCTTAGGGCCTTCTTGAAACTCTCCTCCTGAATGAATTTTCCGCACATCTTTGTTCCCGATCTTGCTTACCTACACCAAGCATGTCCCCGTGTGACCGTTGCGGGGACGCGCTGGACTGCGACTGCGACTTGATGTCGCTGCTTCTAGCCACCGACCTGCTACAACCTGCACCGGATCCTCCATGCGACTCAGTATCAACTGGCCCACAAGGGACCAAGAGAAAGCCCAACGACAACAAACAGCTCGGAGAGTCTTCTATCCGTGAAGCAGTGATCAGCAAGAAGCCAAGAGTCGACGGCAATTTCAGCTGCCCTTTCCGCCGGCGAAACCCTCGAGTCTTCAATGTCCGCGACTTTCCAACATGCGCCCAGAACTCCTTCTCCAGCATCACCCTCCTCAAGTAAGCGCTATATTTCTTTCTGCAATCTCCAGTGAGACTGGTATCTTATCACTACGCAGACGCCATGTCATGTCTACGCACCGGGCCAAGGAGTTTACCTTGCAGTGCGACACCTGCAGTGCGTGGTTCCGTACGGAAAAGGCCCTCGACAACCACATCAACAACCGATCCTGCTCAAGCATGCAGTTCCCCGCCGTTGATGAGTACGACAGAGGCATCACAGAAGACACGGAGAACAGGCTGCGGGACCGTCGTGGCGAGACCAAGGTCCTGAATTGGGAGCTTCTCTGGCGCACGATATTTCCCAGTAGCCTGGACATCATTTCTCCAGGTAGGACCCCCCTCTAAGAATCGCTGTGATACTGGAGCTAATGAGTCGATTTCAGACTTTGTGCCTGTTCGTGAACATGGCGAAAGTAGAGATTAGTTTAGCCCTGGACTATCGGATCTGGATCATGGGACAATGGTTCAAATACCGCAAGTGTCCCAAAGCCAATTCATTTCACCCAGCCGAGAATAGGTCAGAGGTTGATACCATCCCCTCTGGGCCGATGAGACCAGGATGGCGACGGCGATGCGCCCATAATTAGACACCAACAGAACCTAGGTGGTCAGGTGGTTAGGTAGTGTCGAATATGATAGTAGTACTCTCACACATTGGGGAATTCCACTGTCAACAACCTTCTTCGCACTCACTGGCCCTGGGATGATGCTCAATGCAGCCGCCTCGGGGATGGCGAGGCCCCGGTGGCTTAATGAGGCTCTGCTTTTCGGCATGCCTGACAGGCGAAACCGCTCGTTTACCACCCGTCCTACGAGCTCAGCTGGGCCGAAATATCATGCTTAGTGCAGCAACGCGTAGTGAGATATCTTAGCGTCTTGCTCTTTTACACAAGGCCGGGCCAGGGGTCTCCACTTGCACGGGGCGCTCCGCTTCGGCCCACCGTCTGGACGATCCAAGTTGCCTAATTTGGCAACTTTGACTCGTCGATTGGCGTTGGTTAGGTTGACTATCTCCTTGCTTGCGCGAGGGCTGCTAGGCCATACGTCAATGGGCCTGGTGCTCACGTCTTGCTTCTTGCTTCTTGAAGCACGCGAAAGGTCAGCGTGCAACATGGATTCTGTACACGTGCAAAGAAAGTGTGTTAACCCAAGTGTATTAAATCACCTTTTAGTCTCTCTTTAAAAAAAGAAAAAAAAAAGAAAAAAGGCACTGCAGAGGAAGGAAGTAGAATCGAGTCTATTGGGGGCCTGATGCCATTCAGAAACGGCGCCGCAACTACTGAATTGATCTCCGCTGAAGGATCTGAAAGGTGGCAGCGTGAGTTGTGTCGAACCATGAACTAGCAGCCTAGATGTTAGCCAGTGCAACTGTTAAGAGATCAATAGTTGAAGCGACAGAGTATAGTCAAAGCCAGGACACTCAGCAAGCGAGCGAGATCTCGGGACAAGGGTTGCCCGCCAGTCTCTGTATTGGCCAACTGATCGTATTTCTTTGAACCCTGTATTACTTTTTCCCGTCTGCCGTCTGCCGTCCACGGCTCCGACCCCGGCCTCAATTTCATTTGAGGGCGCAACTTTCCCCGTGAGATGCGGCCGGGCCACAGTACAGTAGCAGTCTGGGTGGGCCATCTCAGGCCACCTTCTCTTTCCCCGATTGGCCATCCAACGGCTTTTCGTACAGTAGGTATTGCGGCGTTACGTTATTGAGCAGATAAGGGATGATGTCAAACTGTATGAACGAACCATAGTCGCGGTACGTTGTTCAGGGCGAGGCTGAGTTGTTCTCCTGGCGGATACAGTTGGTCAAGTGGGAGGGGGTAGTTTCCAGGAAAGGAGTAACCTTATTCCTACAAGCCACCAATGTTTTATCAAGGTTCTGTTGTTAAAGCGAGTCCGTCTTGAAGGTGAGAAACATGCTCCCTCATTCTTTGACAGGCCAGTGCAATTGCAAGCACCTCGGTTGTTGTTTCGTGCTGGTTATTTTTAGGACTACGAGCAGTTTCAAGGTTTAGTAGTTGCGAGTGATTATCTTTACATGGCAGTCAAATCGACGTCGCTATTGTGAACCAATTGGTAATGAAGGAAAAAGAATTGAGCCCTTCCATCCCATTTCAAGTAACAATCCAGGCTGCCGGACTGTCTTGGTAATTACCAAGCTCCCGGACCACCTATCCCACCCCTTCAAGCCACAAACTCAGCCAAGGCGCGCGGGCAACTAGCAGATCAATGCTGCTCCACGGTTGCATGGTTCTCTCTTATTATCCTTGTCATTGTCCTAGGGCAACTGGTCTGGTAACTTATATACCCTGGCTGACCGCAAATGGCAAAATGCTAGGTACAATATAATATAAAAACCGGAGTCCACGCCCTTAGGAGAGCACCTATCATTTGTGCTTCAAAGCTCAACCAATTCAGCACAAGACAATTGCCTTTTAAATATCCATTCTCTCTTGCACCTTTCTCCCTATCAGTCAACCATGTCACATCTATACACGCTCAATGTGCCCTCTGGGCTGCAACATTCTACCGCTGAGCAAGCTGAGTCATCGCAAAATGCGAACAAACTTGTTCGCTATAGCTGTCCTTTTCGCGCACGAAATAAAGAGGTCTTCAATGCCAACGACTACAGGGCATGCGCCGGCAGTTACTTTGCCAGCATGACGCTTGTCAAGTAAGGGGTGCGGGTGTCAGAGATACTGGTAGAAACTAATAAGTGACTGCCTTGTTAGACGCCATGTCATAAACGCCCATGCCGCCAAGGACTTTACCTTCCAATGCGATAGGTGTAAGCTGTGGTTCAAGGAAAAAGCCTTCGCACGCCACTCCAAGATCAAAAAGTGCCCTGGTTTGTCACTTCCTCCTGACGAGTACGACAAGGGCATCACGGAGGATATGGCGTCCAAGCTCAGAGACCGACGAAAAAAGTTCCAAGTCTTAGAATGGGACGCCATGTGTCGCCTGATATTCCCAAACACTCGGGTCGAAATCCCTCCAGGTAAGAGTCTTGCGTACTTGCGACATACTGCCATTTCGGAGATTCACAGCGGTTCTTAAAACTAATCACTCCACCCAGATTTTGAGCCCATCAAGGAATCGCACGAACAGCCTTCTCAAGCCAACCAAACCCCCTTATATGTGGATTGGCATGCCGTCCAGGACGGGCTGTCAGAAGCCAATGCCCCTAGCTATGATCCAGAAGTGAACATGCATACCACCTATGAGACTGTTGACGCTCAGCCATCCCAGGGTATCGCAAACTTGAGCATCCTTGAAGGTAACTTGGGCTTTTCTCAGCCATCATTTGGGCTGCAACAAGCCTGGGTAGTTCCGGGCGAGTCCTCTAGCTCCGGTGCGGGCCCGGCGGCGGCCGGCGCGCTTGCCCCTCCCCCACATGACAGCAGCTTCGAGCTCTAGCCCCTCTACCATGATCCAGTGGAGGAGGACCTCGGAGCTGTCCACTGATAAGAAGGGCTACTGACGCCGCCGGCCACCAACTGAACTGTCTCAAATAAAAGCTTCTCCCCCTCTTTGAGGAGCTGACGTCGTGAACCTCCCCTCCTCAAGCTACTCCTCCAGTTCTTGACATCAACAACAGCAGCAACAATGTCGCACACTCACGACGGATCTGCCCCGCACTCGCACTCTCACGAGGGCTTCTCGGCCGCTGAGCACGGCCACTCTCACGAGATCCTCGATGGACCTGGTAGCTACCTCGGTCGCGAGATGCCCATCACCGAAGGCCGCGACTGGTCGGATCGAGCTTTCACCATTGGAATTGGAGGGTGAGAGCTGTCATTCATCAATTCGAGGAGTAGAGTTGACTGTCAACAGCCCCGTCGGATCCGGCAAGACTGCCCTTATGCTCGCCCTCTGCCTCACCCTGCGAAAGGAATTCTCCCTCGCCGCTGTCACGAACGACATCTTTACCCGCGAAGACGCCGAGTTCCTTACTCGACACCAGGCTCTTCCTCCCTCCCGCATCCGAGCCATCGAGACAGGCGGTTGCCCTCACGCCGCCGTTCGAGAGGATATTTCCCAGAACCTCGCCGCTCTTGAAGATCTGCACCGCGAGTTCGAGACTGATCTTCTTCTGATCGAGTCTGGTGGCGACAACCTCGCTGCAAACTATAGTCGTGAATTGGCGGATTTCATCATCTACGTTATTGACGTGAGCGGTGGTGACAAGATTCCCAGAAAGGGAGGACCTGGAATCACACAGAGTGATTTGCTAGTCGTGAACAAGACGGATCTGGCAGAGATTGTAGGCGCCGACTTGGGCGTCATGGAGCGGGACGCGAGAAAGATGCGAGAGGGAGGTCCTACGGTGTTTGCACAGGTCAAGAAGGATGTTGGCGTGGATCACATCATCAACTTGATCAAGAGCGCATGGAAGGCCAGTGGTGCAGAGGAGGAGAGGAGAAGCAAGGGAGGACCTAGGGCGACTGAGGGTCTGGAGGCCTTGACCAACGCATAGAGGACATATCAAAAGATTTAAGTGAGTACTCAAAAGTTTTTAAACAAAAGAAACCAAAAACGCCTGTATTTTCATCTAGAGAGGTATACTGGGGTGGTCATGTCTAAGCCTATTCATCCATCATCATATCGCCATCAGCGTTGAGCGCCCTCGGATCAATCTCCAACAACGGGCCCTCAACGGGCGTAGCATTGCGCGGCCACACACGCTTATACAAGCTGACACCGATCGAGTCCTGTGGGTTGATTCGGCCGTCAAAGTTCGCCTTGAAGTAGCCGTGGGTGCCGAGAGGTTCCTTGATGAAGCCGCTGCGGCCGCGCTTGGTCCATAGGGGCATCGCCTTGAACCATTCGACGTCTTCGCGGTTGAAGAACATGTATCGGATGGTGACGATCTTCTTGTGTATGTGGTATGGGTGGCCAGCGAGGATGATTCGCTTGGCGATGACGCGAGAGGTTGATGGTGGCAGGGCGGTTCCAGTGCCAATCAGCGACATGCCGATATGTTGACCATTCTCAGTCTCAACCTCCTCAGCTGTAGTTCTCTTGAAGAACAGCACAGGAACAGCTCCCCATGTTAGAGGGCCCATAAAGGTCGCAATAGCTGACTGACCGGGGTGCAGGTACCGGCAGTACTTGTGAACATCGTTGGGTGTCTGCCCGGGCTGAGAGAACAGGGGCTTGACAACCATTCGGCGAGGTCCGCACTGGACGATGAGCTCCTCCTTGGCCTTGATGGACTTGGTAAAATCAGAGCTGAGGTTGAAGAGGTAGTTGACGGCCGTCTTCTTGTTCTCGTGTCGGAGCAGGGAGAACAGAGTCAGGGGTGACTTGGGGTTATAAGTCTTCTCAACAATAGGAGAGATACCCTTGATGTAGACTTGGACACGGGTTCCGGGCTCAACTCCGCCAACAAGAGCCTCCCGTGTAGCCTGAGACCGCGAAGACTGGTAGTTGGGAACCTGGAGTAGACGCCTCCACTCCTCAGGCTCGTGAGCACGGTCCTCATCTTCCTGCCACACACTGGTTCGCAGACTCTTGAGACCACGGTATCGGGCCAGACGCTCTCGTGCCAGCACGTGAGGGTGCAACTCGATTTCATCGGGGAACTCCTTGTCGTCTTCGACCTCATCTCGCTTTCGTGCTGCTCGGAATTGCTCGAGCTGTTTGGCATCCTCCTCCTCATTAGGCTCAATCATCATCTCTGATTGAGGATATTCTGAAGGGGCACCCTCAGTAGGGGGAGCGGGAGCACGACCCTCGAGACCATCCTCAGGACGAGCTTCCTCTTCGCCAGCCTCATCCTTCATCTCGAAATCCTCCATATCGGACTCGTCGTCAGAGACATCCTCAAGGTACCAGGCTGACTGGTAGTTGGATGTACCCTTGGGCACCTTCTTCTTAATCTTCCTCGCCTCAGCCTCCTCGTCGGAGAAGTAGTGGTGATCATCCAGCAAAACACCCTTCTTCTGTGCGGGCTCAGTCTCCATAGCAGCATCGTCATCAGCATCCATCATGACCTCCTCAGGAGCCAGCTCAACCAGCTCATCTCTGTCCTCAGAGGGCTCGTCGAGAACCTTCTCGCCCTCTGTAGGCTCAATTGTGATCTCCTCTCCCTTCTTCTTGATGTGCTTTGGTAGGGGAGCAGCCACAATCTTTTCGATCTGGAAAGTTCCCCAATCACCAACCTGAATAAGACGGTCGGCCTTGAGACCCTTACCACGAACAACGCCAGTAATAATAGTGGGGTCGGAGTCGGAATAAGCGAACTTGATATCCTCAGCCAGCATCCAACTTCTCTCCTCCCTCCACCGGACGCCCTTTGGTGTTGTGCTGCATAGTGATCGCATGAGGTTGGCGCATTCTTGTCGGTTCTCGAGGCTGTAGAGCTTCTCTTGCTCGGGGTGGAAGTGTGTGATGAAGGACCTAAGAGATCCAAGAACGCCCTGTCGCTGCTTGGCGGGCTCAATTGTTTCGAGTCCTTGAACGAGGGTGAAAAGGGTTGACATGCCCTGGCTTTCGACACTGCGCAGGATCAATTCACCAAGCTCGTCAACCTCGGTATTCGCCGAAAGAACCACAACCACGAAATCGGCCACTCGTGCAGCATCCAGACAGGCAGTCAGGTCCCGCTCGAGGGGGATGTACTGGAGTTTTTGCTTGAATCGGTCGACTGTGACTCGGAAGTTTCCATCCACAGCGCTGTCCTCTATATCGACGCTACCGTTCAACTGCTGGATAGCGACCTTGGCGTCTCCATCAGCGCACAGAGGAATAACCGCAACGTTTCTGGGCGCTCCATCTTTCCCAGCAAAAACCGACGTCTCCTTGACGTGCTCCTTATGCTTGTTCAGACGGGCCTGCTTAGCCTGGTTGCGTCGGTCGAACTTGGACATGACTTGTTGATGGATAGTTTTTCGCTGGCCTTTTTCGTTGGGGACTCGACCTGTGCATGCATGTCAGATCTTTTGATCTGCTGAAGTTTTTGTCAAAATTCTTACCCTTGGCACGGTCTCTCAACTCATGCTTGGAAGCAGCCCTCGACTTGAACGCCTTGTGCGTGACCTTTGTGGTTGGCCGATGCGAATGAGCCACAGCGACAGGCATCTTGCTGTCACCACCGGCTTTGAATCTGAACGGTAGAGAGGCCAGATTGGACAGACAAAAGGTTGAAAGTGGGAAAAAGTGCCCGTCAAGGTCGTTGGCAAATCTCGATGGCAATATCTTCGATTATCGCAGGCGGTCATGGCGGGGTTGTGGTTATCAGTAAATTTTTGTGCGCTATCGATAACAAAAGCGGGTCGAATATCAACCAATAGCATTATAGCGATAACAATCGACTCTTGGCGTCCTAGAAATTTTGTTTTATGCCAATCCTTCCCGCCTCTTGAAGCAGCCTTTCAACCCAGCCAGCGAATCGACGAGACGAAACGATGGAGGTCGACACGATTGACGAGACCCGGACAAAGGTGCAGGAGAATGGAGCCCTCGTCGTCAAGAGCGCTCGAACAGAGCTTGTTCCTCGCCATGAGCGGGAAAAGGCTCGTCGACACCGCGAAGCCCAGAAGGCCTACGGTCGAGGAAAGAAGATCAACACAAGGGGTATCAAGGACAAGAAGCTTCGCAACAACATGAAGCGCCTCGAGAACAAGTACCAGGATGCCACGATCAGGGCCAAGGACGCCGAAATCCTGCTCGAGAACACATCCGGCTTCCTCGAGGCTGAGGACGAACTCGAACGGACGTACAAGGTGCGCCAGGACGACATCACCAAGGAGGTGGCGGTGGAGACGGCGCAGAAGCGATTCGAGCTCAAGCTTGATGATCTGGGACCCTACTGCTTCGATTACTCGAGGAACGGTCGGGATCTGCTGCTGGGAGGTCGCAAGGGTCACGTCGCGACTATGGATTGGCGCGAGGGTAAGCTGGGCTGCGAGCTTCAGTTGAACGAGACGGTGCGCGACGTCAAGTGGCTGCACAACAACCAGTACTTTGCCGTGGCGCAGAAGAAGTACGTCTACATCTACGACACCAATGGCGTCGAGCTGCACAGCTTGAGGAAACACCAGGAAGTGAGCCACATGGAGTTTCTGCCGTACCACTTTCTCCTAGCGACAATTGTAAGTGTTGGACAAATTGATCTGTCGCATGTGTCACTAACAAATATCAGGGATCTACAGGCGTTCTTAAATACCAAGACACCTCGACAGGTCAATTAGTTGCCGAAATTCCGACCAAGCTAGGACAACCGACCTCTCTTGGACAAAATCCCTGGAACGCTATCCTCCACGTCGGTCACCAGAATGGAACTGTCACATTATGGTCACCCAACTCTCAAGACCCTCTCGTCAAGCTTTTGGCCCACCGAGGACCTGTACGAGATCTAGCGATGGACCGTGAAGGCCGATACATGGTGTCAACTGGTCAGGATCAAAAGATGGCGGTCTGGGATGTTAGAATGTTCCGCGAGGTCAACAACTACTTTACCCGACAACCTGCAACATCAGTTTCTATCTCAGATACTGGTCTCACAGCCGTTGGCTGGGGTACTCAAACCACCATCTGGAAGGGCCTCTTTGACAAGAACAAGCCCGTGCAAGAAAAGGTCCAGAGCCCCTACATGGCCTGGGGCGGTGAAGGCAAGCGCATCGAGCGCGTGCGTTGGTGTCCCTTTGAAGATGTCCTCGGTATCGGCCACGACTCTGGCTTCTCATCCATCATCGTTCCTGGCGCTGGTGAAGCCAACTTCGACGCTTTCGAGGTGAACCCCTTCGAGACAGCCAAGCAACGACAGGAGTCCGAAGTCAAGGGTCTGCTCAACAAGCTTTCCCCCGACATGATCGCCCTAGACCCCAACTTTATCGGAAACCTGGACTTGCGATCCGAAAAGCAGCGACGCGCCGAGAGAGACCTCGATGCTCCAGCTGTGGACGTGGCCGAAGAGATCCGCAAGAGGGCGAGAGGCAAGAACGGTGCCCTCAAGAAATATCTGCGCAAGCAACGCAAGAAGAATATCATCGACGAGAAGAGACTGCACGTCGACGAGATCTGGAAGGAGCAGCAGGCGCAAAAGGACAAGAAGAAACAGGAGGTCGAGGCGGATCTGGGACCGGCGCTGTCGAGGTTTGCGAGAAAGGAGTAGCAGCAGGCTTGCTTATACTAAAAATGCGAATAATACCCCGAGCTTCAAGTCACGGTCTTCTAGTGATGGTAGATGTGTAATTTGGTGTTGCCAAAAACTCCTCGAAGGTCTATATGTTCATCAAAACGTTTATATGAACCCAGTCCAGTTCCCGTGCTCTATACTTTTCATCCGTGATCTCATATGATACAACCTCCCATTTTCCCGTGCTTCACAGCAACTTGAGTCCTCCAGTGACCTGGTCGACAAGGCTTCTGGGGGCAGGTCCAACACCCAGAACCGTCATGCTACCAGCCTCAATCTGTGTTCGTCCGGCGTCCTGGATAACTTCGGCCGTGAGTCCCAGGGAGCGCGCCTTGCGTCGGAGCTCGAGCATCTCATCCTGGCTCTTGACCTGCACGGCGATCTTGGCCTGGCCGAGGCGTTCCCAGCGGGAGAGGATCTTGCGCTGAGGGGAGTTGGCGGGGGCTCGGAGGAGGGTCTTGTAGCATGCGAGAGTAGCGTGGGAGCATTGCGCGGCGATTTTGCCTGAGAAAGTCAGCACGAAGTTTTCAATTTGAAAGGTGGCACATACCCTTGGTCATGCCCAGGTCGGTTCGGACCACAAGAACCAGCTTGCACTCCTCGCCGTTATCCTTCACAACCGGCTCCTCCTTCTTCTCCTCCGCCTTCAATCCCTGCCTGCGATCGGCATCAGGGCCATTAGCCCAGTTCGGCGCATGATCCAGCAGCGAATCATCCTCGTCGACATCGCTCTCCTCGCTCTCCTCAGGATCGTGAAGGTTTCGTCGACGCTCCTCGACGAGGTCGGGGGAGATGAGGTATCCGCGGATGGTCCAGACGCCAAAGGCGTAGCCGGTGAGAAGGGCGGTGAATGCCGTGGAGAGGATTAGGCCCGTTTGCTGGCCGCCTGTGTCTGCCATTGTGTGTTCGATTTGGGGTTGTGTGGTTGGTTTTTGGAGGGTGTGGTTTTGGATGGTTGGTGATGGAGCTAGGTTGGTGTTGGTCATATCACGTGGGGCGGCGATGTGTTTCAAGGTGCAACATGTTATCATGGGTGCTTTGTTGAATAAATTATTCCATAAAAATTGTGATCAAGTGTTACAATTTTGCTTGAATCACCTTTATTTCTTCTGGTCAATTTACGAACAGTTATTGATTTACCCGGACTCACGTTGTTGTTGCTCAATGGCCTCCTGAAGTGGTTGCGTATGCACCTACAGCTCATGAGCAGTCCCGAGCCCAGGGAAAGGGCATCGAGAACACAACACAAGAGACCGCTAAGTATTTTCTTGAGATAAGATGACGTAGAATCTCCGGGCGTTCCGGTGTATAGTGTCCCATGGCCGGTGCTTCCATTGGCCTTATCTTTGTCCACATTCGTTGAACACGTACATTGACACTCGATAGCTCAATCAGACACGAGCCACATGCCTTGAACGCAACCTTTTCTTCATTCAAATGTAAAACCTATTATGAATCGATAACCAGGAATCCATCCCTTGGGTTTTCCCCAACGCCGACCAAACATGTTCTTGAGAGTATCATGATCTCCCTGCCATCCATCTACACGACGACAACACCACGCTGAATATATGCCGTCTCCTCAACCAGCGGGAAGCATCCAAGCATCTTTGAAAACTCATTTAGACACGCACTGCGAGCATCCATGTGTCCCGTCTTCCTGCTGATACCCTCCTTCGGCACATAGTTGACATACTTCTCATTACCACTGACAAGCAGCGGCCCCTCACCGGTCAGCATAGAGTGAACGTAGTTGAGGGCAATGTCTTCGCAGTTGAAACCTTCATCCACGTAGTCCCTGATCTGGTTCATGGCGGTGTCGTTGGAGGCGTAGTAATCGAGGAATGACATGTGCGAAAAGGCTAGCCCAGAGAGAATCATCGAGTATCTGTCCTCGCTCTTCCCGGTGTTGCAGAATGTGTACTCGCTGTTGCCGTACAAATCAACGGGAGAACATCGCGCAAGGGCTCCGGTAAGTCGATTCCGACCAAACTTGCGCCACGTCTGAAAGACAAACTCGAGATCGCTAGGTCGGTAGTAGACGTCGTCGTCTGAGAGGAGGATCGCCTGCGTCTTGTAGTCGGGATCAGGCCAGAGCTTCTCGTTGAGGCTATTCTTCTTTGACTTTCGGTATCGCACTGGTATGCCGTGCTTGGATACGTAGTTCTCTGGTGGTTCAGCCTCGAGGTCGTTCCAGACGACGACTATTTCTTGAAGAGAGGGGATCTTGTCGGTCAAGAGGGCTTTCAGTGTATTCTCAAGCTCCTTTGGTCGACGATAAGTCTGCATAGCAATGCTGAAATCGAACTGACGTTAGTTTATTAGTTGTTGTAAATGCGCGGGCAACGTACGTAAACTTGTCATCTGCCAGATGCTCATACTTCTTTCGTGACTTGTCCCAAATCTCTCGTGTGCCCGTGTAGTTTATACTCGAGCATGTGGGAAACTTGGTCATCTTGCTGATAACCTGAGGAATGAGAGCGGTCGCATTTGTAAGGCGAATGGTGACGATGATGAAGGCGACAGTAAGGATAAATGTCGTCGTGAGTGTGGCCGCCCGTTGAAAAGCACGAGACTTGACGAGAAGCGGGATATTGGTCCTGAGCCACTGCGTCCTCGCATCAATCTCTCTTCTCAAAGGTCTCGTGTTGAGTTCCACCTTGTGAGTGAAATTCCTCCAGGAGTCTTCGACCCTGTATCTAAACGGCTTGAC
Organism: Fusarium sp. MBC 438; assembly: GCA_030779245.1. Lineage (NCBI taxonomy): Eukaryota > Fungi > Ascomycota > Sordariomycetes > Hypocreales > Nectriaceae > Fusarium > Fusarium sp. MBC 438. Next base: position 438,907 of record JAPFTB010000109.1, on the reverse strand, counting down.
GGACTCCATGTTGGTTTCTTGCGACTTCATCCTGCTTGGAGTTGAAGCCTGGAAGAAGGGTTGAGGAACCACAAATAAGGTGTGCACCTTCCAAACTCCACCTCGTGGGATGCCCGTTGAATAAACTAGCCACTTGACTAGAATCGGCAGGTACGTTCTTCGGTGCTTGCTCCGATTTGTTGTATTCAAGAAGAGCCAACAAGTGATGCAAGACGCAAGAATTGGGACTTGGTGGTGCCAGTAGTCGAGATGCCAAATAGCATTTCACATAAAACTGATATTTGCCCGACATTCATGACCTCCACTCCCCTTGCAGACCCTTCCCCCTGAAAACGCGTCCGCTGCTTCATGGTCCCCAGACCACCTTCTCGTTGCTTCTTCTCAGACTAGGGTCCCTTGGGAAGATCATCAGGGGGGATGATGCAATGTGGCGTGGATACACGTTGTCAGTTTCTTGGCTCTTGCCGAGCCCTGCCCGGTAGATGGATATGCGAGTTGATCCAGCTGGGGTTGGTTCGTCTTGCACTTTTAGTTGGCTTACTCCGTAGACCGGGAAGGATTTAACCCTACCAACATGGCGGGAGATGGTCAAAAAGAGGTGTTTTTTCAACTAACATACAAGTTTATCGCTGTATTCAAACCTGTTAATGGGAGATGCATACGTGGATCAAACAATCCCTAATCAATTCCTCAAACTTCGATGACGTTGCTATCCCCTGTTTTGTTACCACTATCAGGCATATTCTCCGTGGATGGACGGGATTGGTGCAGGGATGTTTCAACGCCAAGATCAAACTTGATCTCACTCACGACGTCAACGTTGGGTTTGAGGGCAGACAGTTTCTCATAGGTCGATTCTTTTGCTACAATATGTTCCTTACTTTGCAGAACGTCAAATTAAACAATATGTTTCCCTCTGACATGTGTTATAACACCATGAAAATGTCAAAAAAGGTGACACGCGTCAAGTTCCCGGTTTCAGCACTCAAGCCACCGGATCTAGCGCACGCCATCGTGCATGTGTGGGGTTGTCTCGCAGATCCCGTACACCACCAAGTGAGATCTCAAAAGTCACTCACGAACCGAACAACTGCATCAACGATACACAACTTGCAGCCAATCCACACCTACAGATCTCATCATGACAGGGAACAGGGCCCTCATCGTCGCCATCTCTGGGTGCTCCTCTAGTGGCAAGACAACCCTCGCTCGGCTACTACGGGACATCTTTCCCAACACGTTTATCTTGCATGAGGATGACTTTTACAGACCCGAGGCTGAGTGCGGCAATCCTATTCGTTAGAGAACTAGCATGTAACTGACCTTGAATTGTAGACTGCCTATGAAAAATGGTCTACTGGACTGGGATTGTCCCGAGGCCATTGACATCCCTGGCATGGCCGAGTCCTTGGCTTATATCCGGCAACACGCTTCGTTCCCTGTAAGTCTCCTCTTCTTCAACTATTCAAGGCCTGGAACCAACTTTCTCTTAAGCCAACCCTCGAGTCTAAAGAGGATCACAACTCCGTGGGCAAGTGCCCCGTCTCAGAGTCCACAATCGCCGCCCAACGAGCCAAAGTCGAAGCAGCCCTCGGCCCAAGCCATCCCCTCCGCTCAAACCTCCGTCTATGTCTCCTAGACGGATTTCTGCTCTACTCACCCTCCATGGCTGCTATAAAGCCAAACTTAGATATCAAGCTGTTCTTGAGGACCACTTACGCGAAAGCAAAGGCGAGGAGAGAAGCAAGAGACGGATACGTCACGCTTGAAGGCTTCTGGGCTGATCCGCCTGGTTATGTGGACAAGATTGTTTGGCCCAACTATGTGGAGCAGCATGCTTGGATGTTTGAGGGTGGTGATGTGGAGGGTGAGTTCAGGATGGATGTTTTGGAGGAAGAGAGGGTCAAGGTGCAGGACAAGGCTGGTGCTGATGGGGACATTGAAAAGACGTTTGAGTGGACTGTTGACACCATCTTGGATGAGCTAAAAAGGCAGATCTAGTGGATGCCTCGAAGATTTGGATAAACCAGTTCTACTCAAGGTGGTAGTGTGCTACATCCCATGCAAGCACTCACCTACTATGCTGTGCATCCCGAACTTGATCAACCAAGTCATCTACTCCAGATCCATTGGCTCCGCCCCCGATTCCGCAGCCCTCTTCTCCTCATTCAGAATCTTCACCGCCTGTTCAGCAGCCCTGGTCATGATCTCCTCTTTGTTCAGTCCCCCTCTCACATCCGCCATCAGCCGGTCCCCGACCTTGAGCCGGCACACATACTCGGGCTGCACTCCATCGATCAACGTGTAGTCGTATTCGACCTTCTTTTCCACAGCCAAAGCGCTGAGCTCTTCCTTGGGGTGCTTGATATGCACCTTGTCACGGATGATGCGTTCCAGGTAAGGCAGGATTCCAAATCGACGGAGGACCCCCTCGCAGACCTCAGTAGACCCCGAGTCAACCCAGACTGCACCGATGAGTGCTTCGAAAAGATCAGAGTAAAACTTCTTGGGCTGGAAGCGAGCTAGCAACGTCCACGGATAGTGTGTGCCGTTCTCGATGGCATCGACGATTTCCCTTCGCAGCGTCTCGAAACGTTCAACGGTTCTAACCTGCTCGTTACCGATTGCCGGCGAGGTGTAGCGCATGAACTGCCACAGAGCCAAGGTCTTAACGGTGTCTTCCGTCACTCCATCAGCATTGACGTTGGTCTCTACCCGACGTAGACGATGCTCCAAGTTGACAAAGGCCAGAAACTCTCCATTGACCATTGCCGTCTTGATAAGGTGGAGGTCTGAATGAGGGAGCGGGGGTTTGACGTTGAACACCTTGGTGACAATGATGTAGTCGAGAACCGCGTCGCCGAGGAATTCGAGTTGTTCGTAAGATCGCTGGTGAGTATCGCCCGCATACGATCCATGAGTGACCGCCTCAATCAGTAACGACTTCTTGCTAAAAGAGTATCCAATCAACTCCTCAAGAGGTTCAAGGGTAGACGGAAGAGGTACATCATCAAGAGCCGAATTGAAGAGAATATCCCTGCCTCTCCCAGCTTCATACCAGTGACACTTGTCGCCCAAAAAGACTGAAATGCATTTCAGGGCTTTGTCCATGCCTCCGTCCTGGAAGGAGGCCCCAATAAGTGCCTCTACCACGTCGGCAAGATTCTTGTGTCCTGTGATGGGATCAAGAAGCTCGATGCTCTCCTCCGAAAGAAAGTCGTCAAGGTAAAGAGGTTTCCACTTTTTACCGCTGTATGATCTCCCAGTGAATGCCTTGAAGAGGATGAATTTGGAAAGGCCGCTTTCCAGACAAGCACGGTGAAGTCGTTTGTTGGAAACCAACTGATCCTTGAAGGGCACGAGCATACCTTCGGGCCAGAGAGGGTCTATGATCAAGTCAGTGGTGGTCATGGGTGGTACTATAGAAAGACTTACGCTCTGCATAAGCCTGGATAACTGTGCAGTACTTGAGAATCGAGTCTCCCAGAAACTCGAGTCGCTCGTAATCCACAGGTTCATGCGCACTTCGGGAGCTAATCGCCTCAAGCACCAACTGCAAGTCATTGATGTTCACGGGCTGCATCAAGGTAGTTGATAGCTCTGAAGCAACGAGTTGAACCCCAATCTCATGGATAATCGAAGGTATCAGCATTCCAACCTTGACAACTCTCTTCGGAACCATATCGACAGTCGTGTATGAAATGGGGAGCACACGGCCGTATGGCTTGGTGTTGAGTTTTTGCTCCTGGTTAGGATTGTTGGGAGGATGAAGCAGGTCCGCCCGTCGCGTCCACTTTTCAACGACGAGGTAGGGTTCGTCCTGCGGCGCCAGCTCATATTCGTAGAACGGATGTTGGACTTCCTCTGGTGAAGGTTTCGATGGGATGGTCTTGATGTAGTGGAAGGGGCATATCGAGTTATCTCGAACGAGAACTAGCCCGCTAGCTGCCTTATCCTCATTCCCTAGGAAAGACATACCTCCAATGTGCTTCCTGGAGATGTCTCTGTCCTCATAGATGACCTTGACTACATGCTCGCGGTCTTCCACCAACCATCGATGTCCAAATTGAAGCGCGAGCAGTGTCGAAGTGTGGTCAGGTAGACTAGAGTTTTCGTCGTGAGAAATCTTCTTTGTCGAGACATGTTTGACGGTCCAGCGGTAGTTGGCATCAAGAAACAGTCCAATATCCCGAAGCTGCGGTAGCTCAGCGGGGAGGACAATGTCGAAACGGACGGGATAGTCAAGCTCCTCATCCCAGAACTCAAACCCGTACAACCACTTGTCTTCGGTCTTCTTCCAGTTCTGTGCCACATGGATCCAAGGGTTGAATAGGGGCTCGGGAGGCGGCAGTGGGTCTTCTTCCTCAGCGACGAGTTCGGGGTTGGCGGGCAGCAGGTTCTCACTAACGAGTCCTTTCTCAATCAAGGCCACATAGGCTTGGAACGCGGCATCTTTCATGGCGTTCTTCTCCGATTTCCACGATGAGGAACTCCTGAATTTGCGCAGACTGGCCGGTAATCCAGATGGCAATGTGAGTACTGCCCGTAGCATGTCCTCACCAAGCTCGTTCTGCTCTTTGTGGAAGATGTACTCTGGTCGCCGGTCGCCGTAGTCTGCCTTGAACACAACTTGACAGAAGTGTTCCAAATGCTGCCTAGCATTGTCAAGATCCAGTCGCGCGCCAGAAGACTTGATGATGTAGTAAATCGAGCCTGTCTGTTCAGACCTTGCCAGTTCATTCAGTCGCTCAAGTTCTCTTTGGTCGTCTTGATACCGTCTCTTCATATCCTCTTCAAGTTCTTCCCAGGTGCGGGAGCTCGTTAGAGAGCTTTCCATTGCAATCATCTTTGACTCTTGCCTGCGAGCCCTGCCACGACGCTGGATGAAGGACTTGAGTGTTGTCGTCTCGTCGAAGCACACCACCAGGTTGCAGGCAGGGACATCAATGCCCTCTTCCAGGACGCTGGTGGCTACAAGGAGGTTGACTACTCCAGAACGAAAATCCTCGAGGATCTGAGTACTAGTGCCATTGTTGAACTCGTACATGTTCTGTGTCCGACTTCTAGAACTCGAGGTGCCGACCATTGCGCCCACGCGATACCGTGCCCGGACGGATGGAGAGCTGTTCAGAAGGTCGCACAGCACATTGGCCGTGGTCCTCTCTTTGACAAAGATTATGCCCACGACGTCGTCCCCGGCTACCAGGAGTTCATGGATCAGCTTTGCAGCCTTGTGCGAGAGATCTGCCGCCGTTGGCGGTTCGTTCCCAAGAGAACTAATCGGAACCCCACGCAGGTATCCCGCAAGGTATGTCCTGTTCTCGTTGGACCAGGTATCGTCAGGTGCGTCGACCCGAGAGAGGAAGTCGGCGATCAATCTCGAGACGTATCGATCAGCCGCCCAGCTACCAAGCTCTTCGAGAATAACCCTACTCCTGTTCCAAAGGCCTTTCATCTGGTTTTGAGAGAACGTATCGTTCCTCATAATGGCATCTCGAAGTCTCTTCAGGTTCTCTTCATTTCTGCAGCGGCTAAACCTGAGGACTTCAGGGTCGGTTGTGATGTCCATCTTCTGGTATGCCGTGTGTAGTGCCCGCATCAGGTTCGTCAATTCGGAACGTTTCTTAAACTCGTATACTGAGCGAACCAGATGTGGCTTGTTGACGCATTGGAGCAGCTCTTCCCGATGCACTGTCGGCGTGGTGCAGATCGCATCCATTGTGTTCTCGAGTGCCTCGATGCTGGCAAGATCAGATGATATGACAGGACTGGCAGTCAGTCCAAGGATAGCAGGGACGGGTAGCCCGGCATTCTTGTCTTCATGATAGAAGTTCAGCATAATCTTTCGTCCGGAACTTCTCTTGACGCAGTTGTGAACTACAAATCATGGTTAGTAAAAACGTGGATGTCGGAATGGCAGGTTCTGTACCTTCGTCAAAGACGATAAGCGAGAGCATACGCATCTTCACAAAGCCATGAGTAAGGGCGTCGTGAAGAATTTCAAAGGTCGACACGATAATGCGAGTACCATTGAGAATCTTGGGCCAAACTTCTGGTGACCAGGCGTCGATGTTGAGCTGCCCAGTCAATATCTTCATGGACACTGACGGGTTCTGTCTCTGGATGACTTTGAATTGTTGCTCGCAGAGGCTGACTGTTTTTCCGAGGAACCAGATGATCTAGGTCTTGTTCATGGAGTGTTCACTGGGGGGTTCGTGGGATACGCACCTTGTCTGACGAGGATTTCTCCAGTTCAACTTGAATGCGAAGAACGGCTCTGGGAATAGTCAATAACCAAATCCTGAAAACATCTAGATGAAGTCTTACACCTGAGTCTTTCCACTGCCCGTGTCCATCTGCACAGAGTCAGCTAAACGGTGCAAAGCATAGGAGACAAAGAACTGACAGCGACAATGACATTCCGCTCCAGACTTTGTTCCAACATCTCTCTCTGGTAAGCTCTCGGGTTGATGATATCTGGTGCGGGTGACTCTTTCTTGTCTTCAAGGATCTCATCTCCGCTGGCTTTTGTAATGTTGTCCGCCGGGATGACAGAAACCTTCTCTACAATCTTCGGGGCAGGCGTGGAAGCTTCGTCAACAGGCAGCTTCTCAGCTGACGAAGAGTCAGAGCTCCCATCCTCGGGGGATAGTGGCCTCGGAGTCGTCATGATTGATTTCCTCTGAGAAATGACAGAGAGCGATAGTTGGGTGCCCCTTGTGGCTCTCGTACGCGAGGTCAAGATACCTCGACGGGATTGGGCACCCGCGCGATGATAGGATGAAAGCGTCGGACGGTGCAAGACAAGAGAGGGCAAAAGATGGGACGCAAGGGTTCTAGGCCAAGGGGCTGGTAGTCCAAAGTCCAAGTGGGTGAGGAAGCAATGTTGTGAGCGCCTATTCATGGGCGAATATCGCTGCAGGTCAAATCGGAGGAGGCCCACCAGTCATTGGACAAAGAAAGGGATGGACCGGCGAGGCATATACGCACGGGGGAGAACGCAGGAGGCCGCTTTACGGCGTTGGTTGGGAAATAGGCCTGCGGGAGGCCGACCAGCTCTTCTGGGAGACCATGATTCACTGCGATGTGAGGTGCAGTGGTATTGAAGTGGTCATGAGGTTGAGTCCACAGTCTCCTCCCAGCTGTGCACTGTGCAGCAGGGTGCACAATTGAGGATGCTACGAGGATAGCTCTCATTGTTTTTCCATACCAATTCTCATGATGTTTTTAAATCGCAACTTAGTATTCAATAAGTATTTCCGATCAAGCATCCGATCGCCCTAAAAGAGTTAATCGTGCTAAGATATTGATGAAGAGTTGGTTTTGTATCCACACTGTACCGTGCTCTTTCCGCGATGTACGTATTGGGAGCGTTTTCTATCACGACTTTCATCATCACATCCTCACAATGGTGGTAGCACATTGTTCCCCTCTTACATACACACACTCTCTTCCATGTAAATTAATACTGTATCATAGGACAGGAATACCTCATTTTTTTTGATAGGAAGAAACAAGAAAGAAACCGAAACTACTCCATACAGTAGGGTAAGTATCGTTCCACATCCTAGACACAACCGTACCACGGAAAGGTCTCAACAACACCAGATTCCACAAAGCTCCAGGGCGCACACGAAGCATTCAAAAGAACCAAATCCAAGTACTCATGGATCTACCGGTGCGTACCGCTCTGGCAGACGATGCCATGGAGTTGTACGCAACCGGCTTCAACGCCTGGAACCAGCTCACCCTCGACCCATCCTCAGCCAAAGATGAGCCAGATGACATCTTTTCGTTCACAAAGATCACAGAGACACAAAGATTGGACAGGGTAGTATCCCAGATGTGCTACACAGCAGGTATATTCTCCACCCCATGATCACTGTCAGTTCTTGGTTAACGCAGCCGAGTGCAACGCGAGGGCACATGGTCATTAGCCGGCTTGTCTCCGGGCACACTGGTCTCTGGAAAGGCCGAACAAAGGCACCTTTTCGATCATCCGAGTGCAGTCTCCTCAGATGGAAGGGTTCTCACGGTGGAGGGCCTCGGAAGGCCGTCCCAGGCTATCGTGGAGTATCCGGCATTGGCCGCATGGAGAGCCGGCAGAAGCACTCACTCTTGGCCCAGCGAGTCTGGTGTCCGTCAAATAGCTGCTTATGATGGCGGATTCGTCATTCTACATAATGACGCCTCTGTCTGGACGATGGGAGACCCACGCTTCGGGGACTGCCTAGGCCGTGAAGTAGATGAGTCTAGGTACTTACACAGACACCTTACGTGGCGGATGGCTGACCTTCATAGTCCCGCAGATGTACTAGGCCTCGTTTCAGACCTCAGTGACATTGGTGAGCCTATCAAGAAGGTTACCGCTGGGGGATACACCCTCGCTGCGTTGACGGAGGGCGGTGGGCTGTACCTCTGGGGCATGCAGTCACCTGGCTCACAAAGCCGGCACCGGGTTTTTACTGATCTCAGTGGAATACCTAACTATGTAGAGGTCGATGGAGAGAAAGATGTGCAGGATATTGCACTTGGAGAGTCTCATGCTATCGCACTTACCACCGATGGCTGCGTTTATGTCGTGGGTGACAACACAAACGGCCAGCTTGGTCTGGGAAGTGACTCCAAAAGCCCAGTCGAATCTTGGCTCAAAGTACCCTTCAACATCCCCCCAGGCTGGGACATTGTCGGCATCGAAGCAGGCCCTAGGTCATCATTCATAGTCACAGCAAAGACAAAGCCAAAATAGATGTCAAAGCTCATAGGAGCCGCCTTTCTACCGGAACCAGCTCTATTGAGCCCAATAACCCTCTCTATTGTACAAGGCTTCTCCTAGTAATCGTCCGCGTAGAAGTAATCATAGACTCGTCAGGTAATCCTCAATCTCTTGAGGAGTCAGCTTTCTGAAACGGGGTCCGACAGCCCCCTCGACGCCCTCAAGGCCCAGAAGATGCTCCGCGGGGGCACCAACGATACCTGCGTCATGTTAGAATGAGACCTCAAATCAGGGACAAAAGCGCCTTACCAATCTCGATGGTGTCTCCGTTCATCTCTCCCTCAATGTTGTCCTTCAGGGTCAGGAGCGCAATGTGGATGGCATCCTCAAGCTCGAGCTCCTCCGAGTATCGCTTCTCCAGGAATGTCTTTGCCTTGGTCGCACTCTTGCCGATGGCCGTGGCCTTCCAGGGATAGTAACTTCCCGAGGGGTCGACCTGGTAAAGCATGGGGCCGCCCTTGTGGATGCCACCAGTCTTCTTGTTGACCTTTTTCTCACCACTCTCGGCCTCGGCAGCCTCCTCCTCCTCAGGCTCGATACCCTCATCCCAACCAGCGACCAACAGGCTCACACCGTAAGGTCGAACACCAGCGGACTGGGTGGCCTCCTGCATAACTCGCGCAACATCCTGCACCAATATCCGAGTGGGAGGGTACTCGTTGTAGATGCGCTTGTAACCGGTGTGCGAGACCTTGCGTGCGCGGTCCACCAATACTCGATAGTCGGGGCCCATGCCAGAGTATACCATGCCGATGTTGGGGGTGATGTTGCTGATCTTGGCGAGGGAGCTCTGGTCGGCGAGGGGGGAGGAGGACTTCTTCTCGGTGGCGAGGACGATACCGTTGGTGGCTTGTCAAGATCAACAACAATTCATCAAAGTCAAGAGAGATTCGAACCTTTGATACCAAGGGCAGTGATACCCTGGTTTACGGCGTTGAGGGCATACTCTGAAGTGAGATGTCAGTTACGATCATTGCAGGGACTATAGCTTAGCATTTAAATGCCAAATGCCAAGTGATTCGTACCGATCTGCACCAGCTTTCCGCTGCGACTCTGTCAGTGATGATGTTCCAACGGCAACAGTGTCGTCACCACAAGACTTACCTGGGGGAGAAGGTTGTAAGGGAGAAGGAGTATCGGTCCGCCATCGCTCAAGATGCTGCTCTTCTAGAATCGGATCTGATGTTCTGGTTCCGCCGTCGGGTGAGTAGGAATTCGTGGGAATGGCAGGGAGATATCAAGCAAGCAAGGCTACAACTGGAGCTTTGGTGTTTGGCCAAGCAGCTGTCGCCTCTAGGCACGGCCCAGCTGCGCGTCGAGCTCACCCGCCCGGAGCTGTGGTCGGAGAAATAGATTATCCGCACCCCGGACAAGGAAGCTCCTTTCGACTCCACTCACACAAACACCCTCGTCAAATTGGTCCCGTCGTTTTTGCACAGCCAGCTTTCAATGCTTGCTCGCTCGCTCGGCAGGTTCGGTTGCTTTCTTGGACCTTCTGCTGCGGAAAGCTGAGCTGGCCTTTTCACATATTCCGTGATGATCTTGGCTGGTGCTTCCCCCGCTCTCTTGCTGGCTTTGTATGATACCTATTATTTCAAGCCTTGCAGAAACATGTAGGTTGCGCCTCGTACGCATTTGGTACGGCCGATGATCACTCAGCAAATTCCTTTGTTCTCCACGGTCACTACTTAACCCCCTTCCTGTCTTCATCTTTACCTCCGCAGGTCTACATCAATCAACATGGATGCACGTCCGACATGGAACTGGTCCTCTGTAGGGGACACTTCTGCTCAGCAACATCCGGCAGAACCTGAAGCACGGCGCCCGGACACGACACCACGCCCCGAGCCTCGAGCCGCGCCTAGAAACAGGCGTTATGGCACGCGCACGTGTCGCATCTGTCTCGACACTGAAGAGCCCAAGTTCCCTCCCGAGCCGACCACTACGTTTGGCATTGCTACGTCGTCTTCTCGACCAACCTACGTGTCCGATGATCCGGAACTGGGTCGATTGCTATCACCATGCAAGTGTAAGGGTTCGCAGAAATACGTTCACGAAGGGTGTCTCAACGCTTGGAGACTCGCAAATCCAATGGAGGCGAGAAACTATTGGCAGTGTCCGACTTGCAAGTTCACGTATCGCATCTCTCGACTACACTGGGGTTCAGCTTTGAGCAGCAAGTGGGCCCAGGTCGGCTTGACTGTCTTCTTCTGCATCATGAGCATCTTCATCCTTGGATTCATTGCGGATCCCCTCTTTGACCTCTGGTCCGACCCAATTGGAACCATTGGCGAGACTGTCACAAGCGTGGTAACAGATATCGAAGCCCTGAAGCCACCTCCACCGTCAGAGCCTACGTCATGGATCGAGCACTTCACCAAGGGCTTCTTCTCTCTGGGGATTGTTGGGTTGTTCAAGACCATGATTTCCGTCAACCCGTTTCACTGGTGGCAACTGCGAAACAGCGGCATGGCAGGCGGCGGCAGAAGACAGGGGACTGGCCGGAACCGTGTCGAAAACATTAACCTGATATTTGTACTCATTGGCGCAGCCACTTTCCTCATGGGTATCTGGAAAGGTGTTCAGAAGTTGAGTGCTCGCGTGCTCAAGAATGTGAGCGATAGAGTTCTCGATGTTGGAGAAGACGATGATGAAGGGGACGATACCAATGATGGGCCGAACCAAGAGAGTAAGAAAGATGAATGAACGGTATTTTGGGTCTTTGTTGAAGCATTACTCACGATTAGAGTGAAAGCGTGTTATTTGATGTTTGCCTGTTCTGCACACTCTTAAGTTGCCTCGATCTTGCGCTTCCTTGTCAAGTCAACTAGTCTGTGTGCAAAGATTTACGCTCTTTCTGTGCCTTGAGCAAGGACCGTTTTGGTTCCTCGCTCGTCGGCCAGGTTGAGATTATCAGCCATCCTTTGCGCATCGGGTCGCCCTTGGGCGTCCAAGACGATGTAAGGCATCTGCTGGGTACACTCCTAGTACAGCGCAGTGAGCAGAAGCCGAATGATGGTTGATACATGCTAGTCCGTGACTGTCAAGTCGGCATTCCTTTTACTATACGGAGCAAATCCCCGCCTTGCATGTGCGGCTGTTGTCTCAGCCCTTGTGCGGTAGTGTTTGAGAAGCTTCATATCCTGAGACAAGCCACGGCTTGGTTCACTGCCGGTTTTCCGTCTGTGTCTGGGCATTCAGCCCTCTCACTGTTATTGCTCAGGTGCCGAGACATAGCCTTCGTTCTAGATGATCTATGAAAATTATATAGAATCACAATGCAGAAAACTTGTCCCTTCATGAACTCTCCGTGTTCTTCTATCATTCACCTCTCTAGTTCCCTATGCCACTCTGATCTTCAAGCATGATGGAACAGAAGGGATGCTGTCCGGACGGAGCTATTTAAGATTTAGTCTGCTGGTGAGTGGTTCCATTTTCCTTGGCAAAGCCTCTTCCAAGCCAGTTGTTTACAAGACTGCAAGGGATGGTGACAGCGAGGAGCAACCTCAATGGATAATCTATTCTGATTTGCGTGAACGAAGCACTCCTCCTTATATATGTGGTCAATAGCCACTAGGGTGAGGACCACGGCCGTACTGAAGAGGACGTGACTGTCATCCACAGCATAAGTTAGCTCGAATTGGAACACAGGACATCATCTGTTTCGTAATATCTGGAAGATGATATGGGAGTGATTAGGATATTTCATTTTCAGGGTTAGATGGACATTGACTACGTTCTTGCCTTGAGTATCTAGGTAATCAGGAACCTGCACCGTGGGCACTATTTACAATGATCCTGAGTATTCTCATGAAGAACTCTTTGCCGTCTCCCATCTCAACTGTTGGTTATTCCATTGAGACCCAAAGACCACCAAGGATCATCCCCAGGAGCAATCTATAATGCAATCATCGCCAATACATTTCCACACCCATCTGTATAGACGTGTCGAAGTGCATCTTCTCTTGGTTCTAGACTCTTTCAAGTCAATGTCTCGGTCGGATATTTGTGAATCCGCCCCGAGATGACGTTGGAACTTAGGTGGTGTTCTCACATCCCTGCAGCCAAATGGCCTGGCATGTGGGCCGGCGCCTCATGAACTCGGTTGAATCAAAAGGCCATCTATCACCAAAACCGCAACACCAATGGCTTGCTGATTGCATCTGGAATCGCTGCGGATTGACTCCTGCGACGTCGCTCGTTTATTTTCTATCATTCGCGACGGATGATACTTCGTTTCGACGCGAGATATTCGACTGCCCGCTCTCTTGCACGTTACACAGGTCCCTTGGTCTCCCTCACTGAGGGTCAGCAACCGCCGATCCCCTAATCCAATCGCGCTGGCCATATCAGTGACTTGGCGATTCGAAATTGAACCTCTTACCGATCGCGACTCCTGAACAAAGACGTTTAACCAACTACCGACCTTATCGCATCGGTTCGCTCGCTCAAGATGCAGTTCGCATACCCCCCTCGCAAGAACTCGAACCCTCCACCTTTCCGACCGAGAGCCACACAACTACCACCGTTTCTACGACGGGCTCGCCCGAGGACATTGGTGCTACTTCTTCTAGGAGCTATTGGATGTCTATGGCTTCTTTTTGGATCGCGGGGAGAGACACCATACCGCGAACATGTGCCATCAGGGAACCCTCCAGTGGTGATCTTGACGGTCCTCGATAATAGGCAATACAGCTCAGCCTACCTCAAGTCGATTCAAAACAACCGAGAGCAGTATGCTGCGAAGCACGGTAAGGCGAATTCTCACCTTGGATTCGCGCATCGTGTGTGCTGACAGGTGGCGGATAGGATACGAGGCCATGGTCGTAAAGGCGACAGACTACAACACTGGCAAATCTCCCCGGTCGTGGGCCAAGATCATCGCGATGCGTCATGCGCTGTCGCAGTACCCCGATGCCACCTTTGTTTGGTTTCTGGATCAGAATGCGTACATTATGGACCTCGACCGGACTCTGGAGGCGCAGGTCATGGCACCGGCCAAGTTGGAAAGCTTGATGATCAAGGACTGGCCAGTTGTGCCCCCGGATAGCATCATTAAGACTTTTAGCCATCTTAAGGGAGGTGATGCAGCTCTCATCATCAGCCAGGACGACACAGGGCTCGTAACTAACAGTTACGTCCTCCGAAACGGCGACTGGGCCAAGTTCTTTGTCGAGACGTGGATGGATCCTCTATACCAGAGCTACAACTTTCAAAAGGCCGAGCGACACGCTCTTGTAAGTAGTATCTCACCAACCCGAAGCCACGTTCTGACCCCTTCTACAGGAGCACATTGTGCAATGGCATCCCACGATCCTCTCCAAGCTCGCGCTCGTGCCGCAGCGGACGTTTGCCTCGTACGGACGCAACAAGGAGGGCAACGCGTACCGGGACGGCGACTTTGTCACGCTCATGGTGGACTGCACAATCTCGGGTGCCATGTCCTGCGAGAAGCTGTCGCATTACTACCAGCAGCAGCTGACGACAAAGTACGGTGACATTGGGGCGGCGAGGAGATGAGCATTTCTGAAGCGCGGTGATTCAGGCGTTTGATCTTTTCGATAGACTTGGTGGATTTTCTTGGGGGATCTGGAGGTGGAAAAATTACGAGGTATCTGTGTAGTATCATGGCGTTGACGGTCTTTTTGAATCCATGTAATCACATCCAAGGGTATGCTCTGGTTTGGATGCGACTGTCGAGGTGTTCAAGTCTTGTTTCATAGGTGGACATGAAGCTGCATTAATCTTCCAAGCGTCTCGGCCAGTCTTCTTACAGGAACATGTCTCCATTACCCTATGATGGGCAGATAGACGACCTCTGTATGGGTTAACGGTATCACCAATCTTTCGTCCGTAGTCTAGCCCATCATCTCGGTAACCCTCGCATCGCGCGACTGGGATACCAATGTGGCCAGGCACTTTAGCCGTGGCCCAGGGAGTCACCCCGTGCAGGTCAAGGATTCTATTCTGGAAGCTGACCGGGGCGTCCTGCAGTAGATGCGTCACTAATCTGGCATGCTCGCTTGCTGCCGGACATAAAAGGTTGAAGCTCATTGGTAGATTAAACACCGACGAGAGGAGGACGGGAACGGGGTTTTGTTGTAGGGTCCGGGTCCGGAGCCGTGAGGGTGCCGGGGGACCGGGGGGATGGTTTGTACTTGGATTGATGGCTTTCAATATGGTTTCTTATTGATGAGAATGTTTTTATATAAACAAGACGTTTGTCTAATAGTTACTCATGTCAACAGTAGAGTCTTACATTAACAACGTTGTACATTCTTGAGCAAACTCAACGACCTTGATATCATCGTCCACCAGTTCACAACGCCCCTGTCACGCCCACCAAATCAACCTGGAACCCTCCACCGTCTTAACCCTGACCCATCGCTTGCTCGCTCTGACGGGCCGGAGGACCCTCCGTGAATCCAGACTACGCAGCGACGAACCAATTCGCAAGAAACACGAGACGAGACGCTTGCTTGCGCCGGGACAAGGCCCTGAATAGGGAAGCTAGCAGAAGGGAATCTTTGTCGAGTTGGTGTCTGGCTTGCCACAAGCAGTAACCATCATGTACAATGGCACGTCCTCTGCAGGATTAGTTGCAGACGTTCCTCGGCTCTTGACCACGTTCAGTGGAAAGGACCGGCCGCCTCCAACGCCCTGTGCCCCCCCTAATCTGCAGTGGGCTTGAGCGCTGAATGGAAACCCACACCTCCCCCGGGGACCTTCGCATGTGATGGTCCCCGGCAGGTGGGCCGCCGCTAAAAAATATCCAAGTAGCGTCCATGCCCCCCGCCATCATCTCCATCATCGACGTCAAGCTCCCTTTCTCGGAATCTTTAGAGAGCTCCTCCCCGTACTAATTCTCGTGATACTTTTCTCACTCTGTCACTCATTTTTATTCATTGTTTCTCTTTGCATCGCTTCTCTTACGTTTGTTTAATCATGGCTTCAAATCCCTCCATGTCGGGCCTTGCTCGTCTGCCCGCGAACCTTCGTGGTAGCTTCGAGTCTGTCAAGCGCAGGAGACATGACGTTTCTTGGTCGCTTCTGAACCTCGACTTGTCAGTAGAATCGCATTCTGCAATGCGCGCGGGTTTGCGATTGATATAGATGACTAACGATTGGTTCATACAGACTGCGCAATATCCTCTTATTCCTCTTTCTCCTGCGATGGACTCGCCGCACCTTCTGGCAGCTCAAGGGTCGCGGTCTCATCGGCTCCATCGTCGAGCTCTACACCAACATCCGTCGCATCCTCTACGGCTACTTCCTCCGCGCTCCCGGTGTGCGCGGAAAGGTACAGAAGCAGGTCAAGGACACTTTGCGCAAAATGTCCGACAAGATGGTCCCCAAGGACCAGATCCGCTACCTTACCCTACCCAAGGACGGTCTTCCTCACGACGCTGTCCGCTCCGAGCTCGAGAACCTTGCAAACATGGACCATACGCGCTGGGAGGATGGCTACGTGTCTGGCGCCGTGTATCACGGTGAGGATGAGCTACTGAAGCTGCAGACAGAGGCATTCGGCAAGTTCACCGTCGCCAATCCCATCCACCCCGATGTCTTCCCTGGTGTTCGCAAGATGGAGGCCGAAGTTGTGAGCATGGTTCTTAGCATGTTCCACGCGCCTCCTGGTGCCGCTGGTACTTCTACCAGCGGAGGAACCGATAGTATTCTCATGGCTTGTCTGGCGGCGCGCCAGAGGGCTTACCACGAGCGGGGAGTCACGGAGCCCGAGATGTAAGTTGTTTTCTTGGCAAGCCATTGCGCTTTGATATTGACCTATCGCGATAGGATCCTTCCCGAGACGGCTCACACTGCCTTCCACAAGGCTGCTCAATACTTTAAGATCAAGATTCACCTCGTCTCTTGCCCTGGTCCTGACTACCAGGTCGATGTTCGCGCCGTCTCCCGTCTTATTAACCCCAACACCATCCTGTTGGTTGGCTCCGCGCCCAACTTCCCTCACGGTATCATTGACGACATCGTTGCCTTGTCCAAGCTCGCTCTGAAGAAGGACATTTGGCTTCACGTCGATTGCTGTCTCGGTTCTTTCCTCGTTCCCTTCCTTGAGAGGGCGGGCTTCGAGTCTCAGCTCTTTGATTTCCGTTTGAAGGGTGTCACCAGCATTAGTTGCGATACCCACAAGTACGGATTCGCGCCCAAGGGTAACTCGACTGTTCTCTACCGCTCCGCTGAGCTCCGAACCTACCAGTACTTTGTATCCCCTGACTGGTCTGGTGGTGTCTACGCTTCTCCTGGCATCGCCGGATCTCGACCTGGCGCGCTCATTGCCGGCTGCTGGGCAAGTCTGATGACGATTGGTGAGACTGGTTACATCGAGGCCTGCACCAACATTGTCGGCACCACCAAGAAGATTGCCAATGCCATCCAGAGCACACCTCTAGGTGGCGAACTCGAGATCCTTGGCAAGCCCCTTGTTTCGGTGGTTGCCTTTACAGCCCGTAACCTCAACATCTACGATATTGCTGACGGCATGAATGCCAAGGGATGGCATCTCAATGCTCTACAGAACCCTCCTGCTATTCACGTCGCTGTCACTCTGCCCATCACCAAGGTCTGGGAGAAGTTGATTGCTGACCTGGAGGCGGTCGTCGAGGAGGAGCGCGAGAAGGAACGTGTGCGAATCGTCGAGGGCAAGACGGCTCACGGCAAGGCTATGGGTGACACATCGGCACTGTACGGAGTTGCGGGATCGTTGCCAAACAAGAGCGTGGTGGTGGACCTTGCGACTGGCTTTTTGGATTTGCTGTACAAGGCGTAAGTTGACGGGAAGTTGGCGAAAAGGGGAGCGCTGTGCTGGTGGCATATCTCATCTTTATTATGGTTGCTGGAGTTGGCGTTTGTTTGGTGTTGAATATAATGTTTGTTTGAGAGCATTGTTCTGTCCCTTGGATACGAGGGATAGAAGAGATATCACGACGGGCACAGGGCCAGGTACACGGTATATGGTACTGTGGATGGGCCGTCATACACACATTGTTAGCCTCACTTTTGTTTCTTTGACTTTCTATCACTGTCCGGGGGTGGGAAACTGCATCCTCTCTTCTCTCCTGTCGGCAACGGTCAATGATATCGAATCGAAAAGCAGTTGATAACGCATTGTTTTTGCGCAATGTTTCCCGTGCTTACCTGCACAACTCGGCTGTTGTCGTGTTTCGGCAGATGCATGTCTTGACTCCTTGCGTTGTGAAGTTGTTGATGTTAGATACGCTCCCCTTCGGACAACCCGAGCAAGGCATCTATGCGTATATGTATATGTAGAGACGGGAAGTCCTTGTTTGACTTGACTTGTACACTTGTCAAATCTCGATTCAACAACTCTAATGTATTTTCTTCCAGATCGATCGAAACATGCGTCCGTCTCGAAAAGTCATCATATCGAAAGACATGGAAAGGACAAGTCACGATAAACCTGGCAATAAGCAAAAATAGTACTTCCGTTTCTGTTCTTGAGCAGTTATCCCGATACTGTCGCATGCAAGCCATCAATGAACCGCTGCCTATGAAATACCCTCATCTTACGCGTCGACACGGTTCCCGTCCCCATGGTGCAACCCAAAATACGTCTCTCACGAACGAGAGGGAGCCTCACTGTCTCAGGTGAAAGGTAGTCATATCATTTCACACACCCTGTTTCGTAAAGGTCCCAGTTTCACTTTTTGCCTCCCGTTGATCATATACGCCCACCCATACACAACACAGCCAACGCCCGGCTCCAGTGCTGCACGACTGCAGCGGGGGGAGGGGGCAGTTGGTTCAATTGGAGAAGGGGGTTTAGAATAAGGCGGACAAGACGTTGGCGATCGCGGGGCGCGAACCAGGGTTGGTCCTGTCAATGTTGGCGGCCCCTCGTGGACATTGCGGCCCAATGGAGGAGGGGTGAGTGTTGGTCTCTGATGGGTTGGGGGAGTAGAAAGATAGAACCCTTTTTTGTGTGATTTTCTTAGTGAAAAAGGGAGTATCCGAGACAGTCAAGATTGACTTTTACATTGTTGATTTGAAAAGTTTGAGAGGGTTGGTGTGAGACGACTAACTTGGCACTTGCACATTGCACACACGTCTTCTTACAGTCTGGGCAACAAGGTAAAACGCCTTGTAATACAGGTACCCTTAAACTTTTTGAAGCCTGACCTGACGCACAAGAGAAGCATCGACAAGGAGGGGACCCATCCTCCTGCGCCCGGCTCATGCAACTCGGCCATCCCATCCTCTCCCAAGGCGGGGGGGCCTCAATCGAGGCTGCTGAGCAACCCCAATCGGTCGACTCTTTTGTTAATCGGTGCATGCGTGTGCAGGTGGTGCCCGGGAGACTAGTAGGACTCTTTGAGTTCAAGTCGTAATATGTAAAAGCCCGTTTACCCTCCATTCTGTTCGCCTCACTTGATCCTCACCTTCTTTTCCTTTCAAACTGCTGTGCAGCCTTTCTCGACACACACTTGTGCTGCCCGTCATTTTCTTGCCCTTTTTGTGTATCCCAGCACCGTGCAGGGACCATTTTACCGTATAACCGTTTATTTTGCCTTGCCCCGTACCATGCTCTCCGATCCGTCGTCGTATCCCGTCCGGAGCGGAGGTGTGCACAAGCCGGCCTTCCGCGAACGGATTCAAATACCCGATGATACCTCTTCGGTTGATTCGGGGTCAAGTGATGCACAGATGAAGAAGAGACTTAGTGCAGACATGTCCAAGGAGCAGGTGGAGGAGTTGGTGAGGAAGCTTACCATTGATGAGATGAAGACCAAGTGGTTTGATGAGATCTTTGCCAAGGTCAAGTCTGAGCGTAAGTTGTCATTTGAGTTAGTGTGTATTGTCCTGCTGACACTTTTTAGTCGTCGAGCATCCTTCACCAGATACTCCATCTTCATCAGAACCATCAAGCCCAAAGTCCAATCCCATCGATCGCAGATCCTCCTTTCAAGCAACAGTCGAAGACGATCCCGAAGACCCAATGGCACAATCCTTCGAGTCCAGCAGAAGAAGTTCGAACCGCAGCTCAGCCGCATCAACATGCAGCCCTACGTCATCCTTCATCTCCGAGACCAAGCCGACAAAGCCCGCCCTTGTCAACCATAACCACTCCCCGAGTGAATCGCCGCAGCATAGTCCCAAGATTCGGCAGTCTGTGCGCTTTTCCGATAAAGGGCCCGTTATTTTGAACGCTCGGCCGGCGACCCGCTCCGAGGTGCCCCGTCCGGAACCTCCGGTTGTTGATGAGCAGGGGAATGCTCTCTCGGCGGTGGACCAGAAATGGGGGAGGCTTTTTGATGATAGGGGTGAACCGACTGCTAGGCTTGGTCAGGTTCTTAGGGGAATTGCCAACTACTTGGTGAGTTTCCTTCATTGCGTCTTGAGTTTAAGTGAGCTAACTTGTGGAGATTGCTGAATACACTCCTCACAACTCTCTCGTCGTCACACCAGAGAAACTCAACCAATTCTACGCCACCTACAAACTCGAATCCGAGGCATTCCCTTTCCAACGTAAGTACTCACTTACACTTGACAACACCCCCTCTAATACAGGTTAGAAATCTTCGACTGCAATCCTCATGGAGCTCTCGATAACCTCGAGACTCTATACCAACACCTCCGCTGCGAGAACCACCTCATCCAAAGACGTCCAACCGGCATGCCTCACATCCCCTCCCTCACCCCCGCCGGTTTCGAGCGCTGGATGGTCTGTCAGATCCAAACTTTTCCTGACCAAGAGGCCAAGCGATTAAACCGCGTCATCGCTGACCTGCCCATCACCGCCGACGGACCTCTAGTCGATGGAAAGCCAGAACGCCTACCGAAGCAGCTTTCGAGGCACCTCCTACCTGCTGATCGACAGAGAGAGACTCATGACCTTGTCGTCAATGCTATCGCTGACTGGATCAAGATGGCCAATGAGAACGACATTGAGTATCGAAGAGCTTCCTTTGATGAATCTCACAAGTCTAGCTCAAGAGATGAAGGCACAGCACGGTATAGGCCTGACGACTACCGGAGCCACGACTCGTCCAAATATCGCCGCGGCTCAAAAGACAACTACAAGTCATCATCATCTCGCAACGATACTTCAAGTCGCTTCGTTCCTCGTGCAAACTCGGATAACACCGTGAAGCCATCCAAGGAACACTCTCCACCCCCAACGACGACATCAAACCACAGATCTCGCAGCCCCATGTCAAACCGCTACCGCCACTCAACCTCTGCCATCGAAAGCAGTTCCAGCCCCCCAGACTCGTACGACCTCGTCTCATCAAGCCACCGAAACGGGTACCCAAGCAGTCGGCGAACCCGAGAAAAGGAATACCGCTACTACCAAGGCCGAGAACCAAAGACCTCTACAGAAGCAACACCACGCTCAATCCCCCGTCGAGAAAGCGAGCGACGAAGCCCGATAGTTGAGGGCAGTGAAAGAGACCCGAATGGTCTCACATACGATGAATACATGCGTCTTAACCCACGAGCCATGAGAAACGTGGTTGTGGACGATGGAGGCCACTATCGGACTCCTCACACCAACGGGACTGATGAAAGGTCTCGCTAATATGTTTATGAACTAAAAAAGATCTATTGAAGATCTTGTTTTGGGATGTAATTTCACCACGTTTTAAAAGGGGTTTCTAAGATCCTCACATAGGATCTCTATTTTATTAATCTTTTTTTTTACTCTTATTACTTTTTTAGTTTGACCTTTGGGTTCTTACTTTTCTACATTACGAGATTGACGAAGATTCAACGATTTTCTTTTGTTACTGGGACACTAGACCAATCATGAGATTGTACTTGGGGGTTCATGGGGGAGGCTCATAGTCATGGAATACAAGTTTCGTTGTACGTTTGACACGCACACATACACATACACATGTTCCTCTTGGAAACGTTTTACAAACACGTGGTCTTATGGTGAGTCAATGTGATGCGCCCGATGTTGTGTCAGGGGTAGATATTGATGCATCGTGTTGAGTCACTGTTGTCAATGTTGACTTTTGTTGATACAGCAACAGCATCTCACAAACAGGCATCATCATTTCAACAGTCGAATTTTCATCAGAGTATTACTGAGGCCATCACCAGTTTACTAAATAAAGGCACTCGGGAATCAATACATCCCGTACACCATTAATTACAGCCAGGTGCTGTCAACAAGCATCTAAATTTCTCGCCACTTTGTCAAATCAGGTTTTCCTCCACCCTCCTCTACAACACTCTTGAACCCTGCCACCCAACGTCGAAGATCGTAACCCTCCACGACCATGCACTCATCCTTGGCCCTTGTCACCTGCCTGGTGCACCCATGTTGGACATTCTGCATGGCGTTTTAGGGAAGCTGACCACGTCGTTGGCGTCGCGCGGATGTAGCCGCTGCATGACAGGGACCAGAGTTTAATCGATAGCATGGGTGTTTTAGCCAGTCATTTATGGTGTGTGATGTAATTAATGTGTTTTTGGTAGATGAAAAGGGTCAAGACGATGGAGAGGTGACAACGTGTAAGTTGAACCGGATGAACACGACACAACACCACTTTCTCGGGTGGCGAGTGTATCCCACCAACATCAACAGACGATCCCAAGAATTGGGCTTCTATAAGGGATCTACTTCGTATCATGGGATCAGGCTGCCTCCTTGATTGAGAATTCGCCTGCCTTGCGACACAGCCGAGTGTGAGGGTGAAAGGATAGGGTTGCTCTCGGGTATCGTCAAGGGTATCCACGGCAGAGCAAGGCTGGATTCGTAACTAGATTCACGAGTCCTGAACCACGGGAACAAACCAGAGCCGAAAGTCGCCTCATCGAATATCAACGAGCCTTGATAGATCAAAGTGGCCTTAGCGAGGGAGCCTTTTTAGGGAACCGTAGGAAAGGCCTAGGGGTAGAATTGATACACAAGCTGTTGAACGTTCACGGCCCTTGTCTCGCGTCTCAGGGAGCATAGGCATCACATATATTATCAGGAGGGACTCTGTAGGAATTACCATCTACCTTGGCCTCTTTCTCTCATTCTGAAGCAGTGACGATATGGGTGAAGAATGATTGACGATTTCGCCAAAGACAACCTCAGAGGTTGGATGTTGAAGGCCTTCATGGGACATTACAACAGCTACATTTACACCATATAGAATATGAACTGCAACGTCTTTTCATTTATTGTCTTAGGAAATGGCGCCTGCGTGTTTGTGCTGCCGTTTCATGACCTGACATCCGGTCGTAATAGAGCCTGTCCTGATAGACTTCAGCCGGAGACGGAGACGGAGATACTGTGCACTGCAATTTTAACTTGGCCCAACAAGTGGTACGGAACATAGCTCATCTATCACCGATGTTAACCCTGCCCAAGGCACCGGTAGTACAAGGCAAAACGTGAGCCTCTATTCTCCTACTCTTGGATTACTATTAGATGAAGAGATGTAAAAACATTGATGAAGATTCGTCAAAGGAAGCTCTAGTGACCGGGTGTTGGATGATATTCATGATAACAACTTCACTTGTACGAGAACATACACTGGAGTCGATGCCTCTGTATCCCTTTAGTTAGCAACCCCTGTGTGCTTGTACCCCCGTTTCAGCAGGGGCTAACATTGGATCCGGATAGATATGCACATATGAGACCGAGATGTTGACTTCGTCGCCTCTCTACAGTAGACATACTCAGAGCTCGAGTACTTCCTCGTCCATATCGTCAAACTCTTCGCTCCCTTCTTTGACCTGTCTCTTGCTTTGGTGTCTTCTTTCTTCGGCCTCTTCTTTGGCTATATGAAGCCCAGCCTGTAGCTTCGATACCTTAATTTAGGTAGTGAGTCTGGAAAGAGAATCCATTCAGGGTGCCCTCACTTTCAATATCCAAAGATGGAAGCTGCCCCCAGCTACCTGTTGTGATCACCTTCTCAATGCAGCATTGCCCACCAAATCCCTGGCGAACCACCACCCCCACGGGTTGCAAAGACACAGGAAGGCGCCACAGCCAAAGCTACAGCAAATGAGGTTTTCCAATGGTTTTTTTTTTCCCCTGCAGGCATTGGGGTGATTGCCTTTCTTTCGCTGCAATTTTAACCCCGCCCAAGACAGTGGTAGACATCATGTAAGCAGGCTGTTAGAACCTCAGCCAAGCCAAGCATACACCCAAGCAAGTCTATCCGATTGAATTGATACATGATATATTCATCATCGCGAAAATTTCGCGAGAGGTTCAGTGCCCAGCCATCTATAGCTTTGTCTAACTCGGTGGGATTAATCACCACCATTCACACAAAAAACCTCAGCCTATTAAAACAAAAAAGGGTCATTTCTAATACATTTTCTCCCCTCCTGTATGCTCTCTCATCTAGTAAACCCCCTTTTGCATCCAGTTGACAATCTTTAAACGCCGAAAAAGTCATTTTCCTCCGGGAATCGAAAAAAAGTCTAGTTTTTCTTAAAACTGCACTCCCTCACCGACGCCGTTCTGGTACTCGAGGAGAATCTCCTTGGTGATCTGCTCGAGGCATCCGGAGCTGGCGGCGACGAAACCGAGGACGGGGGGAGATGCCTTGAGAACCTTGCTTTGGTACTCAGGGTGGTACTGGACGCCTACGAACCAGGGGTGGTCCTTGAGTTCGACGACTTCCATGCGGTTGCCCGTGTCGTCCTTGCCGATGAAGTGAAGGCCTGCGCCTTCGAGTTGCTCGACGTAGTCGGGGTTGACTTCGTAGCGGTGTCGGTGACGCTCGTGGACGACGTCTGCGTTGCCGTACAGAGCTCGGAGCTTGCTCCATTCGCTGCCAGGCTGGAAATGAGTGGCTCGAGATCCCTATATATCAAGTCAGCAGGTGTTAGTTGTAGAAAAAAAATCTCCTTACAAGTCTCATGGTGCCACCCTTCTCAGTCTTGCTACCCTCGGGCATGAAGATGATGACGGGGTGCTCAGCGTTGGCGGTAAACTCCTCCGAAGCAGCATCCTTGAGGTTGCAGAGCTTGCGAGCCGCCTCGATGACGGCAACCTGCATACCCAGGCAGATACCCAGCATGGGAATCTTCCTTGTGCGAGCCCAGCTCGCCGCCTTGACCATACCCTCGGTAGCGCGAGAACCGAAACCTCCGGGGATGAGAATACCGTCGGCGGTGCAGACCTCGTGCCAGGCCTTGTGGTACTTTGTAGGGTCGGCGTCCTGCGTCGACTCCTCCAGGTGCTCCGAGTCCACCCACTTGATGTGAAGAGCCTTCTGGCATCGCATAGCAGAGTGCTCCAGAGCCTTGGTGACCGAGAGGTAAGTGTCGTGCGTCTCAACGTACTTGCCAACCAGAGCAATCTCAACCCGGTCGACGTGCTGTCGGGGGTTGACGGTCTTCTGCCACACCTCCCAAAGCTGAGCACCCTTCTCGACAAGGGCAGGGGGGATGGTCAGCTTGTCCAGCTGCAGGCCTGTCTTGAGCTGCTGAAGCAGACCCTCGGTCATGAGCAGATGAGGAACTTGGTAGACGGTCTCCATATCCCGCACGGCAATAACTTGCTCCATATCGACGTGGCAGCTGCTGGCAATCTTGGCAACTGTAGCCTCATGGGGAGGTCGTTCACATCGGCAGGCAATCTATCCTAGTTAGTCGCTATTCTGGAAATAACGTAGTCCTTGAATACGAACCAAGTCCGGCAAAAGACCCCTGGAGCACTAGTTAGCAAATTGGTTCAAACATGTAGTGAGTTGCCAGGGCGAGTTTGCAAACTCCGACCCAGATACAACACAAAACAAGGGGGCAAACTCACGCTTGACGGGCTCCACGAATGGAGTGCTGCGTAGGCTTGGTCTTCTCTTCTCCGTGGATAACGGGAACGTAGGAAACGTGAATGTTGACAAAGTTGCCCTTTCCAGCTCGTTGACGGAACTGGGTCAATGCCTCAACGAAGGGCATGCTCTCGATATCACCGACGGTACCTCCCTAAGGATGGTAAGTTTCAGGTAGCACAAGATGCGAAGCGTCCTAGAGCATAGGACCCCGCCTCGGCTCGTGGTTACATACCAGCTCAACTTAAACACGGTCAGCATGGGCGCTTCATCTATGGTCTGTGGTGCAAAACATACCGATACACACATCAGGCTCATCTCCCGAGTCGTCAACGGGGATTCTGGCAACACGCTCGATTGAGTCTTGGATAGCGTTTACGACATGGGGCACGACCTGGACGGTCTTTCCGAGATAGGTGCCTTTACAATACTTGTCAGCTTCTTGATGGCTGCAAGTCCTCTGGGCTGGGTATACCTTTTCGCTCTTCTGATAGCACAAAGCTGACAGGGTTTAGTCTTGGCGCTTTCAAGGCCAGGGATTCTTTCGCAGACATACTTGTAAATCTTTCCAGTGGTAATGTTGCTCTACGGATCCGGGTTAGAGGAGAATACAACAGTACGTGGGCGCAATCTGAGCTTACCTCCTTTGTGAGATTAAGGCCCAGGTATCTTGATACGATGGTCAGACGGCATTCTCAGTCACCAGCATAACGAAATTACCTTTCATAGTTGCCCAGGTCAAGATCACTCTCACCACCGTCCTAACCCAGTCAGCAAAGAGTTGCGCGTCCGAAATGGAGCGGGGCGCATTACGTTGAGGACGAAGCATTCACCGTGCTCCTTGGGACTCATGGTGCCTTTGACTCCCAGTCAGCCGGATAGCTCTGGGGAACTACATTTGTTTGGGGACTCGCCGGCATCAATATTCAAATAAGGATCTATCTTCACGGCCGTGACCTTGAGGCCCAGGGTCTTGAGAAGAAGGCCCGACGAAGAGGCTGCATGGTAGATGAACAAAGAGGTTAGTTACGGTGAAGGAGGGGCACGGTGTTGGCTTTGACTTCGTACCAATGATGCCCTTGCCAATGCCGGAGATGACACCTGACGATCAAGTTAATATGGGGATTTCGATAGATGGGACAATAATTCAGTACATACCTCCAGAAACTAGAACGTACTTCATCTTGTCGGTCGGGGATAAGCTGATTTGTTGGTGGTGACGGATGAAGCATTCGTGAAAGTTGAAAAATTTCGACGCTTGCCAGGCTCCATAGAGGCACAGATTAGATACGGGTGGGGCCGCACAGTATGTAAGCACATAATGCACTGGGCTTCTCTCAACGCTGACTGACTCTGACTACGTCGATGCCATGAATCGTCAACCTTGAGGCTCTGCTTTGACTTTCGGCAATACCGATTTTCTCAAGGAGCGCATCTGCCTCACATTGGTGCTCGATAGAATAAACAGTTAATTTATCCTTTCGCAGGACACTACTATGATGAACCAATGAAGCAGTCCCTTCTACTTCATACCAAACACCAAAATTATTGTCTCACCGAAAAAAAAAACAACGGAAAAAAACAAGACTTTCTATGGCCAGGCTCCACTCGATTAGTACTGGACTGTTGTACCACGAGTTGGGAAAAACATTGCTGAATGCCGTCTACACCGGTGCTATGCAAAGGGTGAAAAATGTGTGAATGTGAATGCTTGCATTGAGAAAGGGGGTATCTGTGATTTTGTGCTAGTAGAGATGCTCGGGAGCAGGACGCGGACAGAGCGTGTAAACATGACATTGATATGACATGTGGATAATGAGATGGGCGGCACCGAGGCCGGTGTCGTGGGACATGAGTGAACCATGGCAAGCGTAAACAGTCGCTGGGCGCGTGAGATGTAGTAGAATAATGCGTTGTCGTTAAAGTCGTTATAGCGTTGCGCGTGCCACTGCCCTTTAAAGCGTGGACTTGATCATGCTGGCGAACCAGGGTACGGAGAACCAAGACTAGAGAGGCTGGCGATACTAGTGCGGTTGACACGTTTGCGCTTCATGGCCTGGTAATCCTGCTTAAAAGAAGAGAGACATCGTTGAAGTTCCTTATCCGGGTGAGGAGGCAGTTGGATCTCAACTGCCTTGAGACAAATCCGTAGATGCTGGAGCTCGTCGTCGTTTTCGCGAAGCTCTTGCTCACTGCGTTGTTTGTCAGAGAAGAACATGCAGAAAGGCGTCTGGGATACTTACAGATGAGATACCCGGTTCTGAAGAAAGATGATGCGTTGGGCGGCACGTTCGGCACGCTCAATAAGGAGACCTTGGATATGCTGAAAACATGTTAGAACGGTGGGTGGGACAAAGATAAGAACTGCAGCTTACTTCCGACTCTTCCTGACGAGCCTTGAGATTGTCGACGAGCTGAGACATCTCCTCGTTGAGCTGCGTCACTTCCTGGATAACCTTCTTGGCCTGAACCACCGTCATGCCCATGTTGGGTGGAGGGTCAGGTTCCGGCTCCGGCTCCGGTTCGGGGTCCCTCCGGATAGACGCTGATAAGTCGGAGAAGCGGGTCCGGAAGATGGACGAACCCGGAGAGCTGAACAAGGAGTCACCGGGACTGCGCATGTCGACGCTCAGGGGCCGTCGGGGAGTGGGACGAGGTGAGGGAGTGGATGGGTTAGATGAGAATGAGACTGTCTTCTTCATTCTGGTGGATGCTTCCAGATGGTCCAGCTGAGCGGTGAGGAGGTCGACGTCAACATCATCAACATCATCATTGCCGGATGTGAGCTCATGAGCGAGTTGACTCAGACGCCGGGCGAGGGTATTGCGGTTGCTCCGGCTGAGACGGGGACCCCGTCGGGCAGTTGGTGAGGCATCATTAGGCTCTTGGTCGTGATGAGAAGAATGCCTTGAACCGGACAGCTCCCTCCTCAGCGGGCTCAAACGTCCAGTGGAGAAGCCGAGACTAGAAGCAACACTCGGACTAGACAGTAATGAGGGCGTCCTCATGCCAGGAAGGTCCTGATCCGGGACAGAGTCATGGTCGTCGTGATAGCGATGGCGGTAGTCGCTGCGATAGTCGTTGCCGTAGGAAAAATACCCGGTGGCTGGGGTCGTTGCGCCTGACGAAGATTTTGAGATGGGCATCTTGCGATCAGGCGTCGAAAAGATGAGCTGCTCATCGGTGACTGATGCAGCTGCGGCGGCTTCAGCTGCAGCGATGGCAGCGGCAGGATCCTCGTCGATGGCAGCGAGATCCATGGTTGCGAGTGGACAAAATAGATGGACTCGGTCGGTATGTGCAGCGAGACCTGACCTGGCTTTGACTGTACAGCTCACCAGAGCCTCACAAGCCCTTTTTGAGAGACCAGAACCTTTCCAAGACACCCGCCTAAAGGAGACGAACGACGTGGCCGTGGGTGGATCGCACAAACGAGAGAAAAAAAACAGCACTAAGCCTCACCGACTCCCCTGGAGAAGCGGGAGGCTGGAGCACCGTCCACCAACCAAAGACGTAGCTTTGGGCGTGGTCCTCAAACTTGGTCGGCCGGGGGGGCTGCTAAATGAAGGGCCCAGTGGGCCACAGGAGGCCCCAGAAAGGGGGCGCAAAGAGAGAAGCGAAGCAAGGGCGTCAAAAGTAAGACGATAGATGAATCGATCGCTGGCGCCCACGAGGTAAAGCCTGCAATATCTGCGTCTCTGTCGCGCGTTGCGGCCTCAGTCTCTCCCTTTGGCTTTGGGTCGAGTCATTTGGGTTGGGTTGATGCAGTGAGTGGAGGAGGAGAATCTGTTTGGCTGCGCTTAAGCAGGTCGGGGCCAGCCCCATATTTAATCCGGACCAATCATGTAACATCAAATCGAGATACGTCATGCTTCGCCTATTTTTGGCTGCGACACAAGTATCGGCCACCAAGCGCCTGGCCTTGTAAGGTTGTGGCTAAAACTCGACTCTGAAGAGGTGAATAGGGATTTGGGCGGTAACAATAGTGACAATAAAAGTGGTGAGACATAAATACTCCGATGGATGCACTCTCAAGGTCTAGGAAAAAGCACTATAGTAATTACCCCCTTACTGCAGCACAGATAAACAATCGAGGGGTCTCATTTCCAATCTGTTCATTTTTTATCCTCAGGCTCCTAGCGAGATTCTTCCCCGCGTGACAAGTCACCTGATTTGCAAAACGAAGACGAAAGCAACACCAGAGACAAAGGATCAACAGCGGCGCTCTTCCTCCTGACAACAGCTGGTCTTTGCCCCGGCAACATGTCCTTTGCATTGTTCTTGAAAAAGCTGAGAAGCGGTTGGTCGGCATGTGACCGAGCTGAGCCTGATTGGAGGTGGGGTGTGGGGTACCGAGACGGCTTGTGAAAGGGCCTGGCGGCGCCTCCAACGATGGATGCTCGATGGAGTCTGGGGAACTTGATTGCCGGGAGCATAGATGGGCAGTTTATAGTTGAGTGTATCTCATGATTTACGCACCTGAGTAGCGGATTACCTTTCTAGGAAATCAAAAGACAGGAGTAGGATCGGGCAAATATTGATTCCTAATATCCGAAAAAGGCAGTCCGTTCTCACGACGAGCAACGCAACACGTCTCTTGGACGCCATGTTCGCAACAGCGCCTCGCCTCTGTTCTCGACCCTCTCGCCAACCCTTGTCTCCGACGCAGAACATCTTCCACTCACCCCGAGCTTGCCGCTGCGAGTCGCGGTTCTTTCCCCGGCGTACAAGGTCCAGGCCCTAACTCTCCCTTAAAAATGACGGCCTGTAGCCAGATCTCTTCGATTTGTGGTGCGCCGTTCATGCCTCCATGGCCTGACCCGGGCCCCCGGAGATTTCCCCGAGGTGAGTCGACCGTACCCCGACATCTGAGCTCGGAGACCGGCGGGGAAAAGGTTCAGATTGTCAACCCCGTAAAAAGGAAAGAAAGTCTACACGCCCATTCAACAAGATGCCTCTGCTAGAGATTGACCGTTAGCAGAAACCTTTTCTAGAGTAATAATCCATTTTCTTCTAAACTCCCGTAGGCCCGTATCCTTCACCCCGGGAAGCAAAGGCACAGCTCCGCGTCCCCGTAAAAGCGTCTCCATCATGTGCCCCCCTCAGAGGGAGAAAATGGATGGGCTTCCCCATACTCGATCCCACTTTGGAGCAGCCGGTCCTGGGTACCTCTCTAAGATGGGAGGTCTCAATGACGTTTTTCCCCTTGTCATAGCAATGCATATCCCGTAGCTATCCCCGGCAATGTGTGTTGACAGTGCTGGCCCCCCAAACCCCGAAAGCATCATTAGGTGCTCATCAACCGAGCACTCCCGCACCTGACCTTGGGCTTTACTAGTCCCGTCTTCTTCCACCTGCTCTTGCTCCCCATTCTCACCTCGTCTCTATTTTTTCCGGGATCTTCCATTGTGCGCGTCTATCGTTTCTCTAGTCTCACGCGACACCAATTTCTGCCATATTTTCTTTTTCAACCGCAGCTGCCATTCTCTTGAGAGGCAAAGCAGGGAACACGCCGCTGACCGAACAAATACGTACCTCCGGACTGCCTCGGCTTCTCCCGCTATTCGCACACCTCCAGTCTAGTCACCGCGGGGCCGCCTTCAATTGATACCTACCTACCCTTCCTCCTCCAAATCCTTGACTCACTCACTCTCCCATTCTCCCCCGCAGCCGAGGCCAATTCCTTTCCCTCACGACACGCGCCCGCCGTCTAATCTGCTTCAACATAGAGGGCTCTCCTTCAATGACGACGTCGTGAGTTCGTCCTTCGTCTCCAACTCTCACGGACGCCCTCCGCAGTGGGATCCCGGTCTCTCCCTCCGTCCGTCCGAGCCTGCCTCCGAGTCCGAATCCTCTCTCCCCTCGTGCTCTCCCGCCTCTACTACATAGAAATTCACTGCCCATCATGTCGTGGAAGGCTTCAGAACGTTTGATGGACACCATCCGGCATTATGCCAGGTTTCCCGCCACTGGTGTCAGCTTGCGCCAGATGGTGCAGTTTGGCGAGAAGCCCTCGGTCGGTATGTTTCTACTCACCTCGAGCCCATTGAGGACTCCCGAATCTTTCGCAGGCGCGCTAACTCTTGATCTTCCCAGGAACCCTATTCCGAGCCTCCCAATTCCTCGCCGAGGAGCTACCCATTCGCCTGGCCCACCGCGTGCAAGAGCTTGACGAGCTCCCAGATGGTCTCAATGAGATGCCCTCGGTGATCAAGGTCAAGGACTGGTACGCCCAGTCTTTTGAGGTATGCGCTCACGAACCAATTCCTTGAAAAGCGTCAACTGACATGGTGGCAGGAAATCACCCAACTCCCCCGGCCACAACTCCCCCAAGATGTACGCACCCGCCTCATGAAACCTGCAAAGACCCTCGGCCGCCAGGCCTTCCGCCTCCCTCCCGCGACCCCCAATCCTTCAATTGACGAGGGTGAATCCTCGGGATGGGGAGGTCTCCAGAATGGAAACGGCAACGGAAAGAAGGCCGTGACGCGGCGTTACTTTGCCGTCGTCGACGATACGGGCGATTGGCCCGCCGACCTGCACCTCTACAACCAACGCTTCGCCCAGACTCTCCACGATATCAAGCGCCGCCATGACGGCGTCGTCACTACTATGGCCCAGGGCATTCTCGAGTACAAGCGCCGTCGCCAGCGAATGCAAATCGACAGTACCATCCAGTCCTTCCTCGACCGCTTCTACATGTCCCGTATTGGTATTCGTATGCTCATCGGCCAACACATCGCTCTAACGGACCAGAGCCATTATCGCGATCCTACCTACGTCGGAATCATTTGCACAAAGACCAACGTCCAGGACCTCGCCCAAGAAGCCATTGAGAACGCCCGATTCGTCTGCGAAGACCACTATGGTCTCTTTGAAGCCCCTAAGGTCCAGCTCGTCTGCAACCCCAGCCTCAACTTTATGTACGTTCCCGGTCACCTGTCACACATGCTCTTCGAGACCCTCAAGAACTCGCTACGCGCCGTCGTTGAGACCCACGGCATGGACAAGCAGGCCTTCCCTGTGACAAAGGTTATTGTGGCCGAGGGCAAGGAGGATATTACCATCAAGATTTCTGATGAGGGTGGCGGTATCCCTCGAAGCGCCATTCCTCTCGTCTGGACCTACATGTACACCACTGTCGACCGCACGCCGAGCCTGGACCCTGATTTCGACAAGAGCGACTTCAAGGCACCAATGGCTGGATTCGGATACGGATTGCCCATCTCACGACTATACGCGCGCTACTTTGGCGGAGATCTAAAGCTCATCAGCATGGAAGGGTAAGTTTGCATTGCAACTCAGAGGCGCTCCATCATGACCTCCACTCTTCCCCCGCATATGACGACCCAAGTTCATGATTAACACGTTCTCCAGATACGGTACCGATGTCTACCTCCACCTGAACCGCCTGTCCTCGTCGTCCGAGCCCCTCCAATAGCAATTAGACGCCCCCGGCGCACAGAACCTTCAGGTTCCCCCTTGGGTTCTCCGCAAACGACTACAGAACCGGAACCGGGAGGTCTCGGAACGGAAACAGGTGGGCGACGCCGAGGCGGTGGTCAACGCGCCCCCGCGAAGCAACTATACGAGTCCACAGGAAGTCTAATGGATTTTTTCTTGGAAAAGGGAATCATCGTCACCCGCGGCAGAACCGTGCGCCGGAGCAAAACACAGACGAGAGCAAACAGAAATGCTATATCAACATCAACACTATCAACAACTACTACTATAAACAAGACGAGGCGGTCCAGGCAACCCAAGTCGCCAACGTCGATATGCCCACGGCAATACCATTTAAATCGGAGTGCACAGGTCACCTGGATATTCGAAAATGGAGGAAAGCGACAACTCCAGCCGGGAGAAGACGATACACACAACCAGGATCACGGACAACCCTTTTGGTTCACTCAACCTGAAGAACCGATCCGTGTACAAGCCGGTCTGTCGGCGAGCCTCGATGCCCTGTACAGCCTGGCCAAGCGCGTTGTTATGCGCATGTTTAGGAAGTGAAGGAGCCCGAGCTGTAACATTGAAATAACTACATGATATTATATTGGGGGACGATGACGGAATTTCACGGTGGCGGAAGCTCATTGTATGATGCAGAGCAAATGAAGGGAAAGGAAGGGGCATGAATGGATTGGAGGGGGATCGGTTGCGGGTGGCTTTATTGTTGGCAAAGCAGCATGCATGCATGTACATGGAACAAAAACACTTCTACGGGAGTCTTGGTCATGGGTAGGAAATATCATTGCACTTGTCTTTTGGTTACTCAACGGAGAGTCTAGTCTGAAGTGAGCAAAGTGAGGCTCACTCGTATAGTGGAAGAACAAAGTCGCGAGGCTCCAGAAACAATACAGGAGGGCGTATGCCCAGTGTTCGTTTTCGCTCCCGGCAAAGACATTTCAACATTTGACTCCATGTGTATAGTATCTGTTCCAAGGGGCACAATTTTTGCTTGTAGTTGCATATACACCATACTATTTCTTGTCACCTCGAAGAATCAGCTCAGTCATTTAGCGACGGTATCAGACTATATTTATAAAAACTAGGAAATATAACAGCCTGCTCGCATGGAGCTCACCAAATTGACTGGTATATATATATATATAATCGAGCTAACTCGTAGCTCTGTGTCACCATCAAGATGACACTCACACTCTGACCTCCCTGAGTCGCGCCTTGTACCCCTCGTCTTCCTTAATTCTATACCTCCCATCTTCTTCAAGAAAGACAACCTGATCCAGATCCAAGCCCGCCACCAAGCTGAGCTTGGCAACGCGGTCAGCAACAGCACCGTAAAACAACCTAAGATACTGAAACTCAATAGGCAGCGTGTGAATCGTGTGCAGCAGCGTCTCATGCATCTGGATGATGCACGACCTGCCCTCGTGCCGGGCAAACTCCTCGCCATCGACCTTTTTCCTCAGGAGGAGGGCCCATTTGTCGGTGGCGCGGACGGCACGGTCGCAGATCTCTGCCCCGGGGATTCTGTTCTCCCTCCCGATCTCTTTTTCGACCACGGGCCATTTGATCCACGGGATTCGAAGCTTTACCTTGACGTAGTCGTTGTGGCTGTCAAACTGCCTCGACTCGCAGGTCCAGTCGCCGCTGGGATGTACCCATTTGTATTCGAGATCCATATACCATGCCATGATGAAGATGTTTCTTTTTTAGGGTGTTTTACTTACTTGTTGCCTTTTTTCTTGAAACTGGGGGGTTTGTTCTTATAACCTGGATAATGAGTGGATCAGTTTATTTGGAACAATTGGAACAGGTGAGTTTGTGAATTGGTGTTGGTTGGAATGATTCTGAAAGATGAGCGAGGGGATGAGGCTATTTTTATTCCTTCAATCCAAGCATCGATCAGTGTACGTGGTTCACAATGGGAACAAAGAGTTTCCTTGGAGAAAGAGCCAAGTTGTGGACTTGTTCATGGACAACAATGGTCATCCTCTGCATAAGTATAACTATGTGAACAAGACACATAGGAGGTTTAATCCAGAGTGCAGTAACTTTGTTCATATGGCCATGATGTGGATTAACTATGAATCAAACTTCAAAGAACGCGTTGTTCTAACCGACTCACATCATCTCATTATAGGCTTGCCGTTGACTCCCTCATCTACATGCGCACCTTGGTAAGCAGTGACCCAATTCGTCGCAGCCTTAGCACATGTTCATTGTTCTCCAAGATCGCCTTCGATGCAATCTTGACCACATCCAGAAGCACGCACCCACACACCCAAGTGGGTTCGCCGTTATGTCACTAGCTCTCCACAGGGTAGTTGAGCTTTCGCCTAGAACATCCTCTCAATAATAGAAACAAAGAAGCCAATGATGGAGAGTTACCTTAGGGTGCAGACGTGTTCGTGTGATCCCTCGACCTCTGTTCCCACATCAGCACGGTAAATGAATAGGCAGTGAGCTCGACCCCGGAAACAGTAACTTGCTATCTTTTTCTATGCGTACTATGGCAAGGACCTGGCTCTACCCTAGCCCGTGAAGGCATCCGGTTCGCAGAATCTTTTTCCAGACGCGCTTTTGGGGCCATCACTTGCATATGCGGGCACATCGGGACATGGGGAGGGATGTCGCCCGGGTGTGTGCGGTCAAATGCGTGTGTACGGTCACCTTCACTGCAATTTTAACCCGCCCCCAGAGCCTTCAGAGCTCAGAGGAGCCCTCCATGCCTCCAAGGATGTCATCTTAACTATTGGCCAGCCTGCTCAAAGCTTGTGTAAGACAACCATGGCTGCAAATGCGGCTTGATGTGTCTGAAAACCTGACCACACTCTTTTTTTCTGCACTGCATTCTTAACCCGGCCGAAGGGGACCCCCATCCATTAGTCAACAGGTTCACAATTACATAGCCCTGCAAGAGGGCCCTTGTTTGAACTCTCTCCCAGAATGAGATACTGAAAATAGAACTAGAAGCTAGATAACTTGGCAGAGAGCTAAGGTGTGTAGGTGGCGGGTTCAGTCCAGGGAATATCGGCTTTACGACAGACTCTTCTCTGTACAACCAACACTACCCCAGCCTGTGAAGGTATCCAGTTGAGAGAACCTCATGATAGGCTCATCATTGCCACCATCATATGCACAATGTAGGTACCTGGTTTGGCTGAGTGGTCCACTGCGGCTCCTTCACTGCAATTTTAACCCACCCCAAGAGCCTTTGATGCTCAAATGGCTGGATGCTATTCGCCAGCGCAAGGCAACTTTGCGTGAAAAGAGGTCATAGCCCGGCCTACGAGGCTCCGCAGACATATTCCACTTTCAGAGGGGCCCTCCAGAAGCACTCTGGTTCCCAAGACAACACTCGGCTTGCATAAGCAACCACTGCAAGACAACCACGCCAAGGCGACCAGGCCTGGCCCTGCACTGCATTTTTAACGCCGCCCAAGACGATGCTTCTCCAGACAGTTTTAGGCTCACATCGTCAAGAAGGCTCTCTTGGAGCTGTTGAATCACATCCATAAATCACTGAAAATAGGAATATAAAGGCTCAACAGAACGCCAGGCCATAGACATACTCCTAGGATAAGGAGAACAACATGTTTCATTCAGGGGATAATAGCCCATCTCATCACTTTTGTATGTTGTGAAATCCCAACATGGGCAGCAGCATCATCTAAACCCAAGCTTACGACTCCGATTCACGCGGTTGTGAATCCCTCCGAGAGACTCTGAAGCTCGAGATAACCCTCCCATCCCCGTTGCAATATTCATTATATTTCAACCCCTTACAAGAGAACCCTGACATGGATACCTGCCGGCAGGTTCCCGATTATAGTGTCGGCAGGGCTCTTCAGCTGTCATCGAATCGTCTTCCCCTAGAACGACAGGACCAAAGGAGCCACGCGGAGAGAAACTAAGTTGGATATACTCATTTAAGTACGTACTGTAACTACGTGTACATGGAAAATGGCAGGTTTAAACTACCTAGAGAACGATAGTTTCACCACTATGCAATCTCTAAGCCGTGGCAGACAATCCATTCTAGATCAAGATTTGAGGCTTGATGTATTTCCTATCCTTCCACATTCTCTGCACTGCGACTTCAGTCCTCCCCAAGAGCCCCCAGCGCTCAGAGCCGCGGCCAGCGTGCCCAAGGCAACCTTGCATGAGGCAGTCTGGTGATAATACCGCCTGGGCTGCGCACTCATGTTGTTCGGATTTCCTTCACTGCAATTTTAACCCGCCCCAACAGCCTTCAGCGCTGAGGCAACCCAATCTTGGTCAACCACCCAAGGCGACCTTGCATGAGACAAGGCAAAAGCCATGGCCAATCAATCAGTGCCGTGTGCTTTTTCAATTGTTCCGCGGTCTCTTTCTTCACTGCAATTTTAACCCAGCCCGAGGAAACACTCACACAATTGACTGAATCTTGGACCAGTGGACTCCCAAGTCCATAGCCAAGGGGGCTCTTGTT
Source organism: Fusarium sp. MBC 438 (assembly GCA_030779245.1). Classification (NCBI taxonomy): domain Eukaryota; kingdom Fungi; phylum Ascomycota; class Sordariomycetes; order Hypocreales; family Nectriaceae; genus Fusarium; species Fusarium sp. MBC 438. The sequence goes on along the minus strand of JAPFTB010000109.1, from coordinate 401,424 downwards.
GCAACACCTCCAAGAATAAGCTATTGATAGAACCTAGAAGCAAAGAACCCAGATGGAGAGAGAGTCAACCTGCTCTTGGCATATTTGTGACAATACGCACTTCATTACTATGCAAGGCGAACAGCTGCCAAGTTCAAGCCAGGGAATCGCGGCGTTGTGACCCTCCTCCACGTCGTGATAGATAGTATTCTAGATCAACCTATGAAGAAGACACAATATCGTTCATCTGGAAAATCTCCGTTTGAAGCTCAGCTGAAGATTATGGATGATCACCATCATCTCTACATAGTCATTTCCTCGCCCCTACGGTTAAGAGGTACTTATGTTGAAGACAAGATACGACTGCTATAGAAGCTTGAGCAGCTTCTTCATTTGCTCCCAGCCAATCAATCCCTGGACAAGCCCCAAAACGCGTAGGCCCATAAAGACTTGGGTTTGTTAACTCGTCTTCACTGCAATCTTAGTTCTCTGAAAACCCTCATCTGTTTGGTGCGACCCAGTCAGCCTGCAGGTTGGCCTACGCCGAGGTAACCTTTTACAGCTCAACTTGCAGCATTTGCACGGTTGCCTCACACTCTGTTGCACTGCAATTTTAACCCAGCCCAAGGGAAGGGCTCACACACTGGTCTAGTTCGCAAGTTACCTGTTGCCTTCTCAGCGGGCGCCCCAAGTACTCTCCTCCCTGATAAATGACTCCCTGCCTACTCTTGATCCAGAAGCCTGGCGTTTTCATGGAGCAGTTCCTTGATGAGAGCCTTATCGCAAAGACAAAATCAAAGCAAAGAGCTTTCCAAGAGGGCTCTGAAAAAGTCTATTCACAAGCTCAAGCAACTCGAGTAGACAAATACACTTATCGGGCCATGTGCAAAGCCGATGCTTGTATAGCTTCAACTCCCAACGACAAACACCTCTTATATCCTCTTCTAACTAATCCCATTTCATACATATCCCAACTCACCACTCCATCTATATACCTATACAAACTCCCCCACGCCAGCTCAGTGAAACTCAGCCTCAACTCTTCCATACCTTACCCCATCAGCCTTGAGTTCAAAGCCCAACCCAGCACTCTCGACCTTCATTTCAAGCGTGAAATCGAGGTTGTCAAACTCGACGCCTCTGGTTGTTGTCAGGCGTGTAAACATGCTTCTTGGCACGGCGTTGAGGTCTGTTGTCAGTGTGCACACGTGGATTAGGTCGCGCGTGTATGCTGCTGGGGGTTCGTCGGCGTCGCACGCGATCAGGTCGTCTGTTACTATGAGGGATTGGCCTGGACGGAAGTTTCGTGTGTAGTGGAAGGCGATGGGGGCAAGTGGTGACAAGGCCTCGCCCTGAGTCGTGTTAGTAGGTGATTGCCGCTCAACATTACACGGCGGACTTACCTTGGCAATGTGCCATTGCATCCGGTCAGATACCATCCACCTCTCCCATAGTGGCGACCAGTACCGCTCACTAACCGAGTGCTTCGTTGGATCGTACACGGTAGCGTACGATGTTCCATAGTGCATTCTCGACTTGCGCGAGATGACCATGTTACCCTCCAACCCTCGCAGCACAGCACCTCGCACCACTGCCGTCCAAGCATACACAGGCTGCATGACCTCAATAGATCCCATCTCTTCCGTAGCATTGGCGTTGGCATGTGTCGGCCTCTCGCTGTATGGTGGTGGTGCGGCACTCGTAAAGTGAGACTTGAGACGACGGTATAGGTAGTCGCTCTGGCCAAAACCTCCCACCAGCACGATACCCGAGACGATGCCGCCTTTTGATCGGAGGTTGCTGACCTGGCCCTGCACGAGGTCACACACCTCCTTCACCACTGGCTCAAAGATATCCTTGATCTGCTCTCCCGTCATGACCAAGAATCCGGAGTCTAGGCCAGCTTCTTCATCATCAGGAAGACCAGGGAAGCTAAAAAGTCAGCAAAATCGCAAACAGGGATTAAGATATACATACGGAACGTTGACTTCCTGATGCTCATCCTCGTTAAAGTTTCGCTTCACAAACTCCTCAAAGTAGCGGAGTCCCATCTGCCAAGTCTTGCCCTTCTTGGTCTTCATCTCATCGAATCGAGTCTGTCCAAGCCGGCCTCTGACGTGCTCCTCAAAGCGATAGTTTAGGAAGGCACTTCCACACAGACCTCCTGTTCCTACAGCGGACTCTTCAACCCGGAGTGGCTTGAGAGACATGATCTTGTAGGCGATAAGACTATAACAGGTTAGGGGTGAAAGTTGACGGGTATGTGTTAGACTCACTCGACGGTACCACCTCCTGCATCACAGACAATAAAGTTGTCTCCCACATTCAGATGATTAGGCTGAATAGCCTTGAGGGTGTACACAGCTGCAGCTTCGGGTTCACTAATCATCTGAATCTCAGACCTGCTACCCATACCAGCTCGCTCCGCAGCCTGAAGCGTCGTGTTCTTGGCCGCATCACTCCAGACAGCCGGACACGTCAGTACAAACTCAACCTTTGTCGATGCCATAAACGACTCGCCGTACCGGCGCGTAAGCGTATCCATAGTGTGTTTGTAAATCTGCGTCAAATAGTCGCTCACAGCATCAACAACATTCTTGTTGAACCGCTTCAGCTGAGCCGCCGTGTCGAGCGGGCTCACGTAAAAGGGCAGCTTCTGAGAGCGGTCGAGGAAGAGCTTGATGCAGCGTAGCCGCGACTCCTCGGGTTTGAACTGGAAACCCCATTTCACTGAGGGGTCGGTTCCTTGGGGTGCGTTGGGTGGGTAGTCGTAGGCAATCTCCGTAGGGACCTTGTCCGAGGTGATGCCATTGCCTCCTGGCCAGGTCTTGATGATTTCTATATCATCGGGAGTAGATGTGTAGACAGCTGCGACACTAGGAAAAGTCAATATGATACAACTTAGTTACCAACTGTAAATCAATACTCACCCTGAAAAAGTGGTGCCAAAGTCAACACCCACAATCAACCGGTCACTAAGAGGCGGCTGCTCCCTCACAGGCTCCCTAACAGGCCCATTGATGGCCTCTGTCGAGCTGGGAGGCGTGTAGCTGGTAAAGTAGTTTCGGCTCTCCTGGTTGCGCCGACTGCTAGCGGTGGTGCGCAGCGGCATGTTGAGGTTCATCATGTTGGACATTTTATCGACAGATGAATGATGGCCTGTCGTTCTCTGTTTTTTGCTTTCACGCCCTCGGTCTCACATGCGCCGTTACCATCCTTATCCTGTGGCCCAAAACGTTTTTAACCCCTCCCCCGCGATGCGATGCGGGATGACTTGAACCGTTGGACGTTCAAGTGGGCGGGGATGTTGAGAGTAAAACTGGCGGTGGCGAAACTTGGCCCCAGGAAGTACAAGTTGTATGGTCGAATGAGTTGTTGAAAAGATGAAGCGAGGCGAGGTTTAGTCGAGAGGACAACGTCGTCTCACTCAAGTCGACGATCCGTTCATCAGTTGACTTGACACTTTCCCGCTCAAACTTGAAACCCCAATCGTCACGACTTGTTCAGAGAAAAAGAGAGGTAAAGAAAAGAGGCCTCAAGAGAAGTCCATAAACAAAAGATGACACGTTTTTAAAGATACCCCCAAGAACCGTCAGTCGTCGTCGTCGTTGTCCTTGTCGGTCAAAAAGTTGGCTTCTCGTCGTCGTTTCAGCTCCGCTTACCAGGATGCCGAATGGTGCTGCCTAAGGTAAGCGTCGCGATCCATCTTATTCCCTTGGTCAACACGTGACGCCCCTAACCCCCGATCTCGACACTCAACCTCGCCATTTGACGTCGCATCGAAGGGTCCCAACTCTAGGCTGAACCTGAATCCCGTCAAGCTAGTGACGCACGTCGCAGACTCCGTTTATAGATCCTAGTTCTCGTAAACGTCAACCAAGGTCGAAATAATGGCAGCCTAGACCCTCATTCTGAAAGAAGAACTATTGTCTCACTCATCCCGTCCCGTCGGGCTTGAATAGAATCTCCATCTTCATAAAAATGTTCAACCTTGCACAAGCCCGCACAATCATCAAATCTACCCTCACTCCTCTCTCCAAGACATACACCCCCATCTCATATCATATCCATCATCAAGCCACTTCATCTCCCATCAACCCTCATTTCTCTTCTTTGCCTCCCCCGCTCAGCACAAATGTGACTTTATTTTCGTCACCTCAGCCCCCACTCGACAGGCCGCCAACGCAATATCTAGCATTCTTCAACATTCAACCGCTCTCTCCACCCAAAGACACTCGGTTAAACATCCTTTCCACGGCGTCGCCGCCACTAAACCTTGCAGAGTCACGTATTCATTAGCAACGACAACATCAAATGAGACAGCAATTGCACATCACACTAGCAACAAAATTCATAGTTCATCTCCATTGATTAATCCCGTCACCACTCCATCCGTCCACCGAGGCACCAGCCTCCCCTCCCAGGGCATCAACTACCTAATTATATACGCGTCGTAAAAGTGCAAACTGGTCTGAGGCCGGCTTCATGGCCATGGTATCAAAACTCCCATCTAGGTACTCGGTTCGGTTGGCAGTCTCCCGAATGCGCTGACGAAACAGAAAAGATGCGTAATGAAATGATCGCTGACTTTTTTTTTACAACATTCTTCAATAAGCAAACGTTGGACTGATCCTCCCTCCTTCACCCACTCCCACTCCCTTCCTGTCTCCCTGGAGGCGTCCTGTTTGACCCTTTTTGTGCGCTCAAGAGATGAGATATCCCAACATGTGACAAAGAAAATGGCCGTTCATATGCAGCCCAAGCACCTCGTACTCCGATCCCCCTCTTATATAATAGGTAGGTAGTTGACAAAGGAAAGAAATTGGTTCAGTGATATGCGGTTTTGCTTCAAGCAGATAGCGGCGTAGTTCGCCTGTGTCGGTCTATAAGGGGTATTTGATACTCAAAGGTGGATGAAACGAACAAGAGCAAAATGTTTCAGGAAAAGGGAGGGATAGAGAAGAAGTAATAAGTAATATGCAGAAGGCGGCGAAAAATCCGGCCGGGTATTTGGTGAAACGTCGAGCCTGCTGAATCGAAAGGGGGAATAAAGTGTGTATAGTCAAGCCAGATGCCCAAAAATCAAAAAGGACCGCCCACGCAACGACGAAAAAGATCAAAATGAGAGAGTTGCGTATCTTGCCCAACACCAAACACCGTGACCATGCGAGTCGATCGATACCAAAGAACTTTTGCCACACCACTGGACGTAATCGTACCGCGTTGTGTCCCGCGTCTTATAACTTAGAAACGGTTGCCAGCTGCCCAGATGCTAGCCGCCGCTGAAGCAGCCCACTCGCTCTCCTCATAAGGAGGCGTTGGCCACTTGTATTGGCCCTCAGACTTCTTGTGTAGATCAAGTGGCCTCGGAGTGACGGCCTCGTTGCCATCACCAAAGAGGACTTGGTTGCCACTGGCCGAGGGCGAAGGGGTGGGATATGGGTTCATCAAACCCAGGTTGCTAGCCGACTGGCGAAGAGGCTTTCCCGAGTTCTGCTCCATACGCTTCATCGCACGTTGGGTAGAGGTGAGAGCCTCATCCAACAATTCCTCCTCCTCATCAGGGGCTTCGTACTGATGCACACCATGCGTCGCCTGTGCTCGTCGTGTTCGGCTCGAGATGGGACCACCTCGGGCGGCACCAATCAAGTTGTCGACTGACCTAGCTTGGTGGTGAGGTAGCGAGTGATGCCGCTTGAGGTTGCTCGTAGGCGATAGCTGATGGGCGGGCGGTACAGGTGGACGCGAGTCGAGATTGTTCTGGACATCCCGCAGGGCTTTATCCAGGGACTCATAGACCTCTGACTTGGGAATGGGAGCCTGCTGCTGTGTTTGGTCAATAACCATGGACGACCGGTTGCTAGCCCAAGGGCCGCATCCAGCTTGAGCTTCCAGATCATCGTATGAAGGGGAAACGGGTGTTTGGTGTCGACCTGAGAAGCGTCTGGCACGCTTTCTAAGGTGTGAAAAGAAGCTTTCTTTTTGACCACTGGGTGGCGACGCAAGGCCCGAATTTCCATTGAGGGCGCGCTCTGCTTGCTGTCGGTGCATCTCGGTGTAGTTGTTCGTGCTCGAAGCGACAGAGAGCTGCCGGCCAAGTTTCTTGGTCTTCCCCTGGCCATGTCCATTAGCGTACGAGTCGTTGTAACCGTTGTTGGCTCGGGCAGTTACAGCATCGGGGACCGGCGAGATGGGCCTGATCGTGGGTAGGATGGGCATGGGAGCGACGTTCGAGGGGCCGTTGGTCCAAGTAGTTCTCTTTCCGGCCGCTGGGCGTGGCTTAGCGTTTGAAGGCACTTCGGTAGTCGATGAGGTATGTACTGGAGCAGGTCGAGGAGCAGACGCTTCCTTGACCTGGGCTTGCACGGTGGCCAGGTCGGAGCTTTCTGAGCGACCGATGAGCGACTTGCGGAACCAAGATTGCTTTGTGGAGGTGGGAGTGGTAGACGAGTCCTTGCTGCTACGTCCAAGGTCAGACTGCTTGCGTCCGAGGATTCTAGAGGCGGAAGACTTGGGGCGCATGGGATCGACGGCGTCGAGGAAGTATTCGTGAGCGAGAGCTTGAGACGAGGTCGGTCGGTTCTTGGGATCCCACATCAGACACCAGGTGACGAACTGGCTCAGAGCGGTCGGCCACTGAGGTGTTTGGAGGATGGTATCCATGGCATGAGGGGCCATCTTAGGGAACGAGAAACCCAGCTTGCCGGCGAGTCTGGTACCCTCACGCCAATCGCCTCCTCCAACACGAGCGCCCGACTTGTTGTACCAGTTACCAGGGCTGCCCATGATCTCGCATACCCTCCAAACCTGGTCGACCTCGTTTCCACCAGGGAACAACGGCTTGAGAGTGGCAATCTCAACAGCCATGGCACCAACGGCCCAAATGTCCACGGGAGCAGAGTACTCTCCCGCTCGCAGGAGAACCTCGGGGGCTCGGTACCATCTTGTAGAAACGTAGGTGGTGTAGGGAAGCTTCGAATGTGTCTCTCTAGCGAGACCAAAGTCGGCGATCTTGACGGTGTAGGTGGGAGGCGTTGAGGGAGGCGTCACGAGAGCTGAATATCGTCGGAAGGAGTTGCTGGATTCACTGTGGGAGGAAGTGGAGACGAGGATGTTTTCGGGCTTGATGTCGCGGTGGAAAAAGTGGTGGGAGTGGATATGCTCGAGGCCCTGCATAATCTGGAAGAGGATGCTCTTGACGCTGGCGTTGTCGAGGCACTTGTGGTCGCGGGCCTTCATCAGCTGGTAGAGGTTACCCTCCATGTACTCCATGCAGATGTGAAGCTTCTTGCTGTAGGGGTCCAGGAAGATGTCGAGGGCGGGGACGAGGTGAGGATGTTGAGGGAGGGTGCGGAGAAAGACGACCTCGCGGAGCTCCATGCAGGGCGTTATTGACTCGAAGGTCTTCTTCATAGTCTTGATGGCAACCTAAACGACTGTTACGGGTGCTGTCACACAACGCAGGGCGCGCATCGAGTGAAACTTACCACAGTCCCTCGGCGGGCAACGTTGGCACCCGCTGTCCGGACCCTTCCAAGAACGACGCTACCAAAGCTACCATCACCAATCTCCTTCAGAACTTCAAATCGGTCCTCGAGGGCAAGCTGGTGTCCCGAAGGACTTCGATGAGTCAGGTCGTTTGTGACAGTCATTTTGTCGGCTGTAATCAAGATACAGTCTACCTCGAGATGTTGTGTGACACGCGAGTGAGAGCTGAGATCCTGGGGAACGGCGTTAGGGATTGGCCCCAAGGACTCCCGACATTGACCAGCAGCGGTAGACAATACCTAATCCAGGCCTGAAGCGATAGACAGGCTCTATCAAAGAGCAAAAGACCGATTTACCGGAGCATTCAGGTTGACCAAGTGTGATGAGAATGACGACGAGCGTACGAGCTGAGGGCGTGCGTGCAAGCGAATGCAGTCGGAATTCTTTGGTGGTGGAAGTAAATCGTTACAGTGAGGTGAACGGGTGGTGGCGGCGGTAGAATGGTGAAGATGGATACCGGCTGATCGAGGAAAAGGGATGCAAGTGTTAAGAGTAGCTCAAGATGATGGAGAGTGAGCGTCGAAGAGAGTTGATCTCGCCAGAGGGTCCAGGAAGGGCAAAAGGAGTGACTGAAGTGAGGGTGATTGCAGAGTGGATAGAGTCGATATTAACGAAAAGGAGAGGGAAAGCTCTTGCCCAGGTCCAGGGGGGGGGAGTGGCTTGAACCTGCCGATCGGGGCAGGATCCTCAGGCCACTAGTGAGTTGCTTCAATAGGCCCCAGCGAGCTCCCGCTGTGTATTGATGGGGGTGGATGATTTAATGAGAAATGGGAGCATTCAAAGAGCAACTGCCGACGATGACAATAGCAGCGATACGAAGAGAGGCTGGAGCTTTTTGTGGTGGAGAGAGGTGAGGAAGAAGAAGAGGAGAGGGAAAAGCGACGCAGGTGAGCAGAGCAGACGAATGAATGGGGTGAGGTGAGAAAAGAGCGAGGGAGAGAGCACAGCGAGCAGCGAGGCAGAGGCAGAGCAAGAAAGTCCCAGTCCCCCAAGAGAAGCCCAAAAAGGGCCAGAAGCCAGAGCCAGAGGGCCAGAGGCGTCGAGATGTGAGACGGGGGGGCGTGGGCAATGGATCAATGGCATCGGTGGATAGTGGAGTGCAGCAAGGAAAGGAAAGGATGGAAAAGAAGCAATGGAGCCCCCGTCCGTCTGGGCTGGGATGATGGGGGATAATGGGATAGGAGGTTTCGAGGTCAGAGGTACATGAGAGCTGCCAGAGGGGACCTTGGCGAGACTTGGGGCTCTGTGATAAAAGAGGCTGGTAAGGCATGTACACGGTCTATTGGCCCGTTGTACAGCCTCTCGAACCGTTTGTCACTGTACGTGTCAAGCGGCCTGACGATTGGGACATGCCCTGGGAGGCCGGGGGGGCTGTCCACTTTCAGTTGCCCTGGTCAGAAAATGGAAAACCCAGCAACGAAAAAAAAAGGGCCCCGCCGGGCAGGTAGGGTACGTACTACTGTACCCGCCATCCGGTTGGTGCAACTCGCCCACCCCCAGTCACTAAAGGCCAGTCCGGGCAGAAAAGAGAGCTCCTCTTGAAAGGCTGGGCTGGCAAGGCCCTAGAGTACGGTACGGGTACGGTGCGGTGCGCGGTGTGGTGCGGACGAAAGAGCCAAGGCCCTTGACAAACCTTGGTCCTCGAGTCGCGCAACGACTTACAATGGGGGAGGTGGTTCGGGGACTCTCTACCTCGCCCCGAAGGGACATTCGTGATATGCTCTAGCACGTATTCGTGGTGAGCATAAGCATGCAAGCAAATCTACAATGCAAAGATGTGCACAGGGAGAAGGGCACACGGGAAGGAGATGACCAGATCGGAATCAGAGGCGTAATAGCTACGGTACGTGGGGAATTCACCAAGGATTGCTATGCGAATATCTGAGTGCGTGCTCTCAACTGTCGCAGATGAAAAGAATGAAGACCGGGATGGTACAGCGACAGACAACAAGAGACAGAAGGGTGTGCAAGGTTCTGGGAATCAAGACCTGTCCCAGTGTGCGTGCTCCTCAAAGGGAGGGTCAGAAGAGCACACACTGGGTCAGAGGGCCGCTAGAGGGATGGCGGACGGTACGCACTCTACCGTGTCGTGTGGCCGATGGGCTTGGACGGGACTGGCTGGTTCTTCGGTACGGGCTGGAATGGCAGACGTCGAATGGCATGGGATGGGAACCGATCACGGGGTAACCGTTCAGGCTTCTGATGATGTTGATGGTCTCCGTGATCCCAAATGGACGACTCTCGCAACTTCGCTACTCGACTAGCATGAATTGAATGACAGAACGATTGGGAGACCGATAGGTAGTCAAGAGATGGCCTAGGTTAGCTAGGAGCACCGGGGGACAAGATACCCTAGCCCCCCTAGGAGCCTTGCCAGGCCCGTCCAGGTCAGGTTCAGGTTGCTAGGATATCGTCCATGGATCCCAACAAGGGCGCCGGCGTGACGGTGTCGCAGAAGGTGGTCAATCATTGCCGACCTCTGGGAAATCGCCAACGGGACGGCGTGAAGAGAAGAAGAGAGACTGGCATCCATGCCCAATCTCGCCAGCGGGTCCGGCTTCGCGGGGCGCCTTGCCTCTTGTCTTTGTATGTTTTCGTTTCTTCTTTTTTGGGGCTGGCTCCGTGAGGATATCGCAATTTATTACTATTAATTTGGGGGCAAAAAAACAAGAACAATGACACCCCCGGGTTAGTTTGGTTTTATTATTTCCCCGTTGAAGAAGACACACACTCGCACCGGGCTTGGTCCCTTGAAATGCCGCCAGCCGCGTCTTCTGCATAATCTACAGGGCAGGGGGACTACTGTCTGGGGACGCCGGGTCTCGAGAGATGAGCAAATCTATCTTGGGTCTCAGGGCCAGTTGATTTCATGCTTTGCTTCTCAAAGCCGAAGACGATAATAGAAATACGAAGTGGATAATATCCGACCCGTCATACAAAGACCCCGCGGCTGATATGATAAACATTGAGGACAAGAGCTGTTTGTGGGAGGTCATTGAGAAGGCGAATGGACGAGGGTTGACGATGGAGAAATGCAAGACGCGCGCACTCTAACAGGCGCGTTCTGAGGCTACCCACACGCGCTGCCCTGCCACACCCTCAGCCTCGGCCATCGTCGTGGCCTCGCGGCAGACACAGCTTATCAAGACCTGCTCTGCTCCCCTGCTCTTCTTGCCCCATCATCGTGAAGCGTCCTATTGACGAACCAATACCCAGCAAAGCCTGGTGGGAATCAACGCGGCCGTCGAGAGCGCCATCTAGACGCCGTGAGCTCTTCTCATCCTTTCGCTACCAACCTCTGGCGCTTCGCGGGTCGCGGCGCCTCGTCCAAGCGAAGCAGCCAGCCTTTTCTTGGTGGCCGGGTCTTGAAGGGGTCCTCCTCTGCCTCGGCGCCTTGGGTCGCATGAAATGGCTTCCCGGGGCCGCCCCTCCCCTCCACTCTTTTCTTCTTTCTTTTCTCTTTTTAGAGCCCTCGTGGGCTGGCTGCTTGGTACGTGCGGAGGCCGTCTTCCAGCGGCCGGGGCAGCCGGGGGGGGCAAAGTACCTAATCAAACTGCCTGTCTAGCCTCGACGCTTCTTCTCTCTTTTTTCACTTTCCCTTGATCGGGACGTGCCCTGCGATCCCGTCCAGGGACCTGACCTGGGAATAAGAAAAAAAGGGGGAGGGGACGGGGAACACGAGAGAGGGGGAGGAAACTCGCCTCGGGGAGGGGGGCTCCGTCGCCGCCGTTGGAATGACGAAACACGCTGGAGAGTCAGTTAACGAGTAACAGAGTAGAGTCCGGCTGGGATAGCAGCCAACGCCGGGCGACCAAGCGGGAACATTTCCATGCGGCGGCTTGGTCTGGTTTGTTGGAGGCGCACAGTACATAAAAGATGGATGGCGATGGGTTTGGTGCATAGCCTTTTTTCGAAACACGCGAACCCCTGCCACACACGTGTACAAAGTCCGTTAGTGCGAGTTATGCAAGGGAATTGACGTCGCCATGCACCGTCGGCTTCAGTTCTTGGGTCCAGGGCAAGTAGTCTACCAGGACAAAACTATTAATTTATTCTCCCCTCAAGATGAGCAATACAGTATAATAAAAACGAATTGAAATGCTCCAGGTTATGATAATAGTTTGCAATATTTTCTATGTGTTTATTTATCATCTGGAAGGGCTCAGAAAAGCCTGTTTCTCATCACCCATAGGACCTGATTCCAGATCCTATTCCTATATATCATCTTCTCATTTCGTTGTGCTACTCCACGCAAGTTGAGGCCCTACATAGATGTCAGGAAGCATCCATACAGCAAAGGAAACGGCTGCTGTAACACCGGCTGCCAGGAATGAGAAATAGGATCCGTTGAGCTCTCGCAACGAACCTTGTACAACAGCGAAGACAGAGCATGAGAGGGACATGAAGAAAGAGGATAACTAACCACTATTTCCATGGAGGTGCTTACCAATGAACTCTAGAGGCTGTAGGTCAATCATCATGGAAGGGCTCGTTGCTTCTGTAGGAGTGGGAGCCATGGTGTAATAGTGCTATTGCCTCTCGTCGAGGCCATCGCTCCTTTATTATGCCTCTTTTGTGGCTATAAAGGCGCCATCTACGACTTTTACAAACTATATTGACCTGTCGGTGTTGTTGAAGCTTGTATAGAACCTTCAATTGTGTCACCACTGTATTATTTCTGCTAAATTGTGAAGCCCCCGCCTTGTGGAAGCCCTCTTGGCTTCCACTTCGATCACGAGAATAAGTTTTCCCGGCTCTCACTCGGTCACACAGAGTGCTTGGACAATCTCCTGCCCTTCCTCTACAGGGGTACGCAGGACATCGTCAGGGTCCAGGTGTCCATTAATTCGGATCAGATATAACAGTGACAAAAAGCTGCCAAAAGGTATGGGTACAGTTGCTATCACGATGTGGTACTGTACGGAGCTGTCAGAGAAGAGAGACGGGATGTCCTTCCGGACCCAAGACAGGTTCAAGTGCGGCAAATCCATTACCAACAACCAGGTACAGATCCCGACTGAGAAGAAACAGGCTAGCTATTCCCAGGGGAAACCGGGTCGAGTTTGAATTTTTCACTCCCCCATGTCAATCTCGTGCTTCCTTTCACGGCAAATCTTTGGGTGGTGCTTTTTACTTCTTCCAAAAGAGACGCCAATCCGTCGGGCCTCGAGCCAACGGCCGGAGTGTGGGGCCGCTGCCAGGGACCAACCGCTGGATGGGATGGACGGGCCTTTCACTGGCGAGTACTTGATTCTGTGCGCCTTTATGCGTGTGGGCTTCGGTACCTTCCAGAGACTGCTGCAGGTACCAGACATCTTGAAACCCCCCCTTTGGGTCCCGTCTCATCCAATCCATCCCGCACCCTCAGCCCGCCCGCCCGTCTTGTCAATACGTGACGTGACGTGAATTAACGATTATACTGTGCGTGCCGTTCGTACCCTTCAAGGCAGTTACTCCGACCCACGATGCCCGCGGAATCGGTTCCAGCGCAAAGGGACACACCAGGGGCCCGGGGAACGGAGATTGCCATCCCAGGGACGCCCAGAAAAACGCAAGACGAGCTCTCCACGATGACACCTACCGTAGCATCCCCCGGGTTGCCCGGTGTCAGAAAGGGCTGGGCAAGAGCTTCGAGAAGCAGAGCTATCCTGGCCCAACACAGATCCCCAGCGCAGCGGATGCCCTAGACGTCGATCCTTCTCGCAGCGAGCCGTTTGCTGTTCCCCCCCTTCTGTTCTGCTGGGTAGGTGTCTGTCCCCCTCCCCCTCTTGTTGCTCTTTTGATTTGATTCTGGCTCGCATTGGATGCCTCCCTTCAAGTTGGTGGTTGCTCGCTCCCAACACGGCAGACTGCCCCGTCATGAAACGCGGCAGCTCCTCAGGAACCGCCCGCATGCTTGCCAATGGCGCGCCTGTCACCCAGCCTCACAGCAACATGCAACCCATTGACAAGGCCAGCTCAGAGTCGAACCTGAGGGAGAGCAGGCGGGGTCTGAATGTTAATGCGATGACCCTATAGCCCCAGTTCAAGTTCCCATCCAAAGCTCTCACGTCACCTTGCGGCCTGTAGCAAGAGGAGAAGACAGCGTCATCGCGGTACAATGCCCAGGAAGCTCCCTGCGCGACATCGCAGCATGCCTCTGAGCGGCCGGCCGCATGCACAGATGATGCGAGCAACTGGGCGCGTAGGATCTCTGGCAGGCCCGTTCGCGCGTTTGCCAGCCGGCCGCTTGAGGGGTTGGCGATGGTGGCTGAAGGGATCAGTATTGTCTAATAAGAGAACCCTGCGTGGGATTACAGTTGAGGCCAGCAAGGACATGGTATCGTATCTGATGGGGGACCACCGAAGCACCGAGGCTGGGGAAGAGGCTGTGAGATGGAATTGCCGCCGTTGTTTCTCATCTTCTTGTCGTTTGTGGGTCTATATTTGCTTCTTTGTGTCTCTGCTATCTGTGAATGTGTGATCAAAATGTGCTTTGATGTGCCTGAAATGTGTGCCTTGATGTTAATTGTGATGGCTCAGCTGCAGTAGCTCCAACGCCCGTTGCCATTACATCGTCCCTCCCATCTCTCGTCACCAATTGTCACCGTCACACTGGCAATTAAGCAACTCACCAATCCGAGTTTTTTCTCTCCCATGTTTTCTTTGCCAGTTCTGCCCTTGCAGCGACGCATGGACATCCATCGCAACACGAAAACTCACGCCTCACAACTACGCCACACCAGCAATGCCCAGCCCTCGGTTGTCTTCCTGCCACCCTCCAAAGAGCCAGCCTCTCCTTCACGAGGTCCAGCCTTGGGTCAACGCTACAGGAAAACTTGTTCAATTGACTTGACACTTGTGGAGTGCAGCCGTCAAAAGGGTTCTTCCCGATGGGACGCCCCGTGGTGCTGTAGTTCTCCACTCGCGCCCGTCTCGAGCTCTCAAGCCAGTCTAGCGCAGCGCCCGAACCGCACCGTCAAGAGTCTCGTCCTCGTCTCTGTGTACATGCCTCTCTATAGAAAGAATCGAACCGTTCATGTTTTTTCCTCCCCGCCAAGTCCTTGATCAGCACTTCAGGGGTAAAAAAGTCTCGCCTCTGGAGTTCGGGTCTCTGGCACCTCGTCCCGGTTGGAGACTGAAATCCTTGCCTGGTTCAAGGCCAGATCTGGCCCCATGTTCGTCAAAGGGCCCTTGACGCGTCCTGTTCGCCTCCATCGCTGATGAGAGACCATTGACTGAGCCTCACCTGCTGAAGATCCGCTCAACCGGTACGTCGTCGAGTACCTTTTGAGTTGGCATTTCGATATTGGCCGGGGCAGACGCTGCAAAGACCCGCGCTGTGCGTGGGATTGTGCACGAATGTGGCAACATCTGTCCACCTCAAAAAGCCTGGCGGTCGATCCCAGCCCACTTGGGGTCACCTGTCACTGCGGCATCGTCGTGGTGGTGAAGTCACTGATTCAATGCCCGTTGGCAGACGCGCTTGACACGACTGCGGAGGGATGTCGATCTGTTTTGTTATGGTCAAAAGCGGAAGAAACAAGGCAAATGCCCCAGTTGACCCCCATCTCAGCCGATGCTGTATGTAGCTGGTGGAAAGGGGAGTGAGCTGTCATGGAGCATCGTAGGCTGAGCAATCCAGGAAGCCGGTTCGGAAGGGGGCAACGTCTCCAGCTGGATTGTCTCGGAGCACCGATTTTCGGCAGGCTTTCTGTCTCAACGCTAGAGTCCAACGTCCAACTTGATGATGCCGAGTCTCGTACAACGCCCTCGTCGAGAATTTAGCTTTGGCACGATTTCGGCGGGCTTGCAGTCTTGTGCATGTCTAAAATTCGGTTACCCCAGATCCATCAACCAGGATGGGTATGACTCTTGTCGACTCGAGCCATGGGTTGATCCTGAAGTGGAAAACCCGCAACCCATCTCTGATCAAAAGAGGTTCTTGCGGTCTGGACCCTGCCCTCCCTATTCCCTCTTCAGCTTGCGTCTGCATGTCTGTAGTGGGTACGGTGGGTGAAGCTATTTCTCCCCATCCACCGCACATGGGCCATTCGCCAAGGTCAAGTCAGTGATGGCAAGGCCCGTTCTATTGTAGACAAATAGTCTGGAGCGAATAGTCAGTGTACCCGGTGCCGGCCTCGCAGGACTATATCAACATGACTGCATCAACATGGCGTGACTGCAGCATGAAGAATCACTGTGTTTGTTCACACACATGCTTTCCCTGCTGAGTCGGTCACTTGCAGCCTCCAACCCGTCCAGCCTGAACACAAACACCAATGGCCTAGCCCGGAGTGACCGGGTAGATGCAGCATCCATCTGCCAGACCGACTCAGAATTCTCTCCTGTCTCACAGCCCTGCATCAAAGTTCAAGTTTCGTTCGTTCCTCCCCAAGGACCCCTCCGAAGGGGATCCATCGTCCCAGCCAGAAGCCCGGTGCTGTCGCGTAGTTGGTCGAGCCAAGCCACCGAGAGACCATGGAATCCACCGGCGGAGCGGCGCCGTTCCATAGACGAGGGTATCCGTGAGTCGCCGAGAAGCATGCCAGGTGGCCGTCTGGGGTTTGTGCATCGAGCTAACCAAGGGTTGGTGTTTGGGCGGTGAACGCCTCGTTTTGATGGTATGCTACAGGGTAGGTAGCGGTGAGGGTGGAGGAGGATGGAGTTTCGTGTCGATAGAGTCTGATGCCTCGGTAACTAGAAAATGATGGCCAGTTTGAGTAGTTCATCAGATGGCTTGAGTAGTTCGGGCGTGACGGTTGGGGAGATGCCTTACGTGGATGATGCAGGTTGTGGATCTGCGGCCGTTGAGCCTCATTGATAAGGATGGATCTGGTCGGTGTAAGACGACCTCTGTTCAACACGGAGAGTAGCTGCCCAATAAGATAGAACTAGAGACCCCTTTTCTCTGTCGAATAAAATGCTATTTGTGCATGTCCTTGGATGTGATTACACACGTAGCATGTGGTGTATCACCGATGCCGTTCAGCAGTTACCTAAACTACTTCCATCCACCACATGGGATCAAAGATGATAACGATGAGAGAACAGCATATCTACTCCCAGACTGAAGTTTGGGATATGTTCAGACACTGCGGAGTTCTAACATATTCATATTCATGTCTGAATAGAGAGAACATGCCAGAGAAATTACCTCTGAGGTCATCACGACTTCAGCGGCCTACGGCGGCATATAGGGCAACCAACAGCCACAATCCCCATATGGGGATAACCTATACTGCACCAGAAACAGCAATATAAATCATCACAGCACGAGCAATCTGAAAGCAGCCGGCCATCACTGGAACCCACCAGTCAAGGCCAAATCCATTTCGCGGTTAGAGTGTATGCACCTCCCCGTGGTGGCACAAGCGGCAGAGAGCAGCGCAGCAAAAGCCCCAGCAAACGAACAACAGTTGTGGAAAAAAGGAGCTTTTGTGACACTGAATCACTGTCAGAGAGAGGCCTTACAAAAATCTGCTAAGTGTGCCGACTTCTCTTCGAGTGTTTCTCTCATCTTCAACCTCTCCTTCAACAACCCTCAACGGGCATTTTTATCCCACACAGCCCTCACAGAGGTAAAAAATATTCATCATTACCATTGCGATTGGCCTCAGGTTTGTGCTTGATTGCGGTGGCAGTGGCAGCAGCAGATTTGCCTGGGTTTATGCTTGAGCAAGAGCACTGCTGCACTGCACCTTCCCGCCCCCCCCTCTCTCGCACCTCAACTCTTCCACCACAAACAAATTTCCCTCCTTCTTCTCGCACATTTATTTCACAGTTTTCTCTCAGAAGTCTTCATCTCGCGTCTTTCTTTTCGGAGTCTTTTCTGACCATTCTCTCGCATCTTCAGGTCAATATCTTCATCCACTCCCATCGTCAGCGAAGGACTATCATCATCCACCATGCCCAACAAGAACAAAGGAGGCTATAAGCCGTGAGTTTGATCCCAAGGCGACTGCGAAAAGAGTGCCTGCTGATTCTTTCATCACATAGCCGGGCCCAGGGAGCGGCTCCCACCAGATTCCGATGCAAGGCCGGAGGAGAGTGGAAGCCACTCTCCGACTTCTCCAACAACCAACAGAAGAATATCAAGTGGCAGCTTGAAAAGGGTGAGAATGTCGACGCCGCGCACAGCGGAATGATCTGTAAGGAGCATTCTGCCGGTGCCAAGATGGAATACCGCTGCGAGGTGTGCGACCTCATCAAGCCCCGCGACCACTTCAGCAAGGCCGCTCTTCGCCGCGAGGAAATCGTGAGTCTCTTGTTCCTGTCACCTTTTGCCTACTGACGTTTTAGATCTGTGAGAGATGCACCGCCTGGACCGAGACCCAGGAACCCAGCGTTACGCCTTCGCCCTTGGAGACGGGTCACGTCTCCGTCGAGGAAGAAAACGAAGGTGTCTGGGCTCGCGACTTTGCCAACGCCGACTTCTTTGGCGACTCTGATCTTCCACGAGCCCCCATTACCGGACTCGAAGGCCTTGGTCTGACTGAATTGGAGAGCACTGCTGATGGCACTCGGGCCAACCAGATCCTCTCCGAGGTGCTCACCCGTGACGGCTCGACTTCCTCGCACTTTCGTGTCGGCGGGGACACAGCCAGCGTCGCTGACGACGCAATGTCGACCATCACCCGACTACCTCCTCACCTGGCAGGAAAGGTCTCGACCAAAGCGAACTCTGTTGTTAGCTCCGTTGCAACATCCAACCTGAAGCAGCACAACGAGCTGCCACCTCACCTCCGGGGCCCCGGGAGCATTTCAACTGCCAGTACCGTTCGGAAGGACCGAGAGGAGACGGCTAAAGCACGCCAGGTTCAGTATAATGCTTGGGACCCTGCTGGCAAGAAGCATCAAGCCACCAAGAACCCGACTGTCATGTCCAGCAGCGGTGCATCTGCGTCTGCCTTGTCTTCGGCCGACAAGAGCGAGTACAGCAACAGCAACCCCAACCTCATCGGCGATTGGAGCGACGTGCCCAACGCCCTCGAGGCGGAGCCGGCCACCCGAGGAGGGAATAGCAAATGGCCCAAGGCCAGCGAGGTAAGATACCTGACCGACAAGTTTTTGGCTATCTTGGTAACTGACTGATGCAGTCCCGAATTCCTCAGTCTGAGATGAAGAAGCAGCCAGTGTTGACCTCGATCAAGGCGAAGAATGTCGACCCCGAGGTCGTTCGCCAGCGTCGAATGCACTACGCCGAGTCGGATGATTCCGACTTTTAGTTGGGTTGTGATTTGGGGGATATGGGTTCGGTTTGGTCTCGTACAGTGAGCAGCGAGGGACTCTAGGTTTGAGGGTCTAGTAGCAATATGGAACAAAGGAATATTTTTGTGATTTATATGAAGTTGCCGTCAGTGAAGATCTTCCAAGTCGACACCGCACACTGTTGAGAAATATTCGAAACACCAGAACGTTGAAGAGGGTTACCTAAGTCCTTCTAGGCATTATGATTAAAATTTTATGAACTAATCAAAGGTGTATCATAACCAAGGTAGCATTTTAGATCTCTTTTGCCTATGTTTATTGTATCTTTTTAATGATCTTTAGAAGAGGATAAGTTAAAAGGGCTTGCCGCTGATGTTTCTTTTTTCCGCCTGCGTGCGGCATCATTGACAACATCAAGAGAGACCACAAATCAGTAGAAATTATTGGAAAGTGTGAAGGAAATATTCATGGATTTTTGAGCGTCTGATTTCATTACGTCGAGGTTTAACCGTTGTTTTTGGTCATGGTTTGAACATTTTGAAACCATTGTCCACTTTCAGATGATCTTGACCTCATTGTGGGTGCCTCATTTTTCTTGGAGCCTCACAGCCAACTCAAACTATTTCAAACCCACCACTCAATCTCTGTCTGTTACAGCTGCGCATAAAAATGGCTTCTTCCCAGCGCATCTCGGGTCTCGTCTCATGGGCAACCTCTAACGGCGCCCATCTGAACCCCTCGGTCAAGGTCGGCAACTTCCCCGAAACCGGCCTCTCATTCCGTGCAACCTCCAAGACGAACCCTCTCGACACGATCGTCAGCATCCCCTCTAGCCTTACGCTGTCCTATCTCAACGCTCTTCCCGGGAGTCAAGACCCTCGGCCTTTTTCTGCTGGGTTCCTGGCGCAGACGCCTCCGCACGTCATCGGCCGTCTGGTCCTCGTGAAGCATTATCTCCTTGGGGATGAGTCGTTCTGGAGTCCATACATCCGTGCTCTCCCGCAGCTAGAGGATCAGGATTCTTGGTCGCTGCCGCCATTTTGGCCTGATGACGATGCGGAGCTGTTTGAGGGGACCAACATTGAGGTTGGTGTTGCGCGCATCAAGGCTGACGTGAAGCGTGACTTCAAGGCTGCTCTTGATGCTCTCACAGCTGAAGCATGGGAGCCAGAGTTGAGAAAGGGATTCACTTTGGGTCTTTATCAGTGGGCGTACAGCATCTTTTCCAGCAGGAGTTTCCGTCCGAGTCTCGTTCTTGGACCAGAAGACCAGAAACGTCTCCCCGAGGGTGTCAAGATTGACGACTTTTCCGTCCTGATGCCATTGTTCGACGTGGGAAATCACGACATGAGAACCGA
This sequence comes from Fusarium sp. MBC 438, assembly GCA_030779245.1. Taxonomy (NCBI): domain Eukaryota; kingdom Fungi; phylum Ascomycota; class Sordariomycetes; order Hypocreales; family Nectriaceae; genus Fusarium; species Fusarium sp. MBC 438. Next base: position 381,349 of record JAPFTB010000109.1, on the reverse strand, counting down.
AGTACGATGGGAGCTCGATCAAGAGAAGAAGCACTGCAGCCTCAAGGTTGCCAAGGCGTACGAAGCCGGAGAGCAAGTGTTCAACAACTACAGCATGAAGACCAACGCAGAGCTGCTCCTTGGTTACGGCTTCATGCTTCCCGAGTCAGAAGAGTTGCATAATGACTATGTTCATGTGCGGAAGAGACAGGCTGCTGAGGCTGCGGCGACTGAGGAGTACTACATCTCTCTACGACCGATTCGACATCCTAGTTCCCTCCTCGCACGGTCGAAGCAGGCTGTTCAGTTGAGCGACTCTACCACGGTGATTGGAGCATTTCAGCATGTGCAGCATGACATGGTCTGGGATATATTCTGCACGATAGCAACCCCGGAACAACGCGCAGTTCTCGTCCCAGTCGACGCCACTCTATCAGGCGAAGCAGCCGAAAAAGCCCAGCGAGAACGTTTCTTCAGCGGCGACATTATCGAAGAGGGCAAAATGTTTCTTCAGCAGACGGCAGCCATTATCCAGCACAAGGTTATGCAGGAGCTGGAGAGATTGCTCGAGACGGATGTGGAGGTTGTGGGCGGAGGTGATCTCACGAGGAACCAGCAGTTGGTGCTGGATTATAGGGCGAGGTGTAGACGGGTTTTGGAGAATACTTTGGAGGCTATGAATGCGGATGAGTTGTTTGGAGATGAGGATGAGTAGACAGTGTTGGAATTGATGAATGGAAACCCAACAAGTTCTCTGCTGGTTATCCTTTACTATATGCCCAAACATCGATAAACTTCTAGTTCGAGCTCGTTGTATAGGCTTTTGACGACTGGGTCGCCATGTGGCTGCACATTGACGATCAAAGCAGCTGCAATGCCAGTCTCTCTGTCAATCCACTGTAATGACACAGGTCAGCTTCACAGCATCGTGACAAGGGGCTGGGCCTGACTGACCCATCTGCTGTTGCACATGCCACTCCACATCAGACTGCCCTTGCGTCTCTTCCCCGGCACATCCTCCATGTTTATGACACCTCCAATTCCATGATTGAGCTTCGCACCCTTGGGGTATTCAGGAGCAAAAGCATCTTGGCCGCCAATGTTGTACGCAATCATCTCTAGAATGCCGGCCTGCGTCTCGTTGAGTTGTGGAGAAAACATCTCCTGCAAAGTATCCTCCTTGACAAGTTTCCCCTGTAGTAACCCCTGGAAGAAAGTAGCGTAGTCTTTTGCTGTGGAGTATAGCCCTGCACCGGCACTCTCGAGGATGTGTTCGTTGGGTGGAGGCAGAGGACCGGACTTGAGCGCTTCGTTCTCGCGGTATGTGAACACGGCAGTGCGGTTAGCCGTCTGTGGAAGCTTCTCAGGCCAAAATCCCGTGTCTTTGATACCCAGTGGCTCGAAGATGTTCTTCTGTGTGTAGGTGCCCAGTGTCTCGCCTGTGATCTCCTCGAGGAGGACGCCGGCCCAGTCCGTCGCGGCGCCATAATACCAGCCCTCACCGGGTGCAAACTTGAGAGGGGTATTGATGCCTTCACGGTTCCAGGAGAGAATGGTGTCAGTACGGCCAACTACTTTGGACCACTTCATGAGATCTGGATCTGCAAGGTCAGAACCAAGGCCGAGGGTGTGGGTAAGAAGGTGGCTATTAGATTAGCGCCGAGAAATTTCGTTGTATGTTTAGTATGGATACATACCGAAGAGTTATGGGTTTCGTGTTGTCCTCGAGAATAGGCTTGTCGTTGCCATCAAACCCACGGAGGATTTGCATCTTGGCGAGCTCTGGAACACGAGGACGAACATCATCGCCCAGTCCAATCTCTCCACGCTCAACGAGCTGCATGATGACAGTGATGGTGATGATCTTGGTCATGGAAGCCATCCATGTGAAGGTATCGGTGCTGAACGGTCTTGAGTCGGGGTCAAAGTCGATACGCCCAGAAGAGCCAGAGAAGAGGACATCTAGGACATCCTGTTAACGTTGGACATGAAGTGACGGCTTGGTGATGAACCTTTTGCATTCACAACGACAAACGCAGCTCCAAGGAGCTTGTTAGTAGTATCTTGCCCTTGAGCGACGTGCTCTTGTAGGATGGACTTGAGCTTCTCCATGTTGGTGTTTGGGTGAAGTTGATGCGATGAAGGAAGAGTACTAGATGATTGAGGGAGGGGATGCTGAATAGTGTGAAAAGTCTATGATGGCTCTTGACATAAAAATTTAGTGAACCTTTTGCGAGGGCAGTAATACACTCTTATATGATTGAGGATATGATCAAGATGAAAGTGGAGAGATGACACTATACAACAGAACCAACCAATATCGTGGCAAGCCACGATTCTTTGTGTGAGTCTTGACACTTGGCAGATGTCGACTGTAAAATAATCAAATTCCAATTTTGTAGTAATATTTAGCCGATCTATTCCAGGCCTGTTCTCACCTCTGAGCTATCATGACAACCTCTCTTAGTGCATGCCATCTTGGCTGGTGTTTCTTCTGCAAGGCTATCAACAGCTGTCTGACAACTCCACATTCTGTAATATAGTGCGTGACTCACTAGATCTGATCTACTACTCGTATCTCGCTTTCTCCCTCTTTTTGAGTCAACAATCGGACATTTCCAACCCGTCTTATCCCTCCCCCACCACCATGACCAAGCTTCTCGACCTCGTCACCCAAATCGACAAGTAAGCTCCCCCAATCCCCTCCAAATCCCGTTACTGACACACATGCAGTGCCCCGTTGAACTTTGAGACGGATCACCATCCTTACTACCGCCTCTATCTCGCCCCGGACCCTCGTCCTCATGGCTACATACTCCCCGACACCGTCTCGCGCATGCCGTGGCCTGCAGACTTTACCGTCAGCCACGACGACCACTCCGTGACACTTTCAGCGCCTCCTCCTGGAGAAACACTCACGACGCATGCCAACGCCGCGTTTCAAAAAGCCGTAGACGGTGCTATCGACGGTGACCTGTTTCCTATTCTGCACCAGGAGCATAGTGAGCCTTTTCTTGTTGTTGGTGCTAGGAGTTTTGTTCAGATTGAGCGGTTTGCGGCGCCGTTGTTTGGTATCGCTACTCGTGGTGCGCACATGACGGGTTATGCTCGTGGTACGGATGGTAAGATCAAAATTTGGGTTGCGCGACGAAGCCGTCATCTCTTTAGTTACCCAGGTCTTCTCGATAGCACCGTCGCGGGCGGTATCAAGGCTAGCAACACGCCCCTTGAGTGCATCCTCGCCGAGTCTGTAGAGGAAGCTTGTCTCCCTGTGGACCTCGTCTCATCCAAAGTCCAAGCTGCTGAAGCTGTGACATTGGCCAACATCCACGAACGCTCGGGGCTTCACCACTCCGATATTCTCTACGTCTACGACCTCGAGATCCCGGAGGACGTGGTCCCGAAACCGGGGGATGACGAAGTTGAGGAGTTTGTGTTGATGGAGTGCAGGGAGGTCGTGAAACGGATGCTAGCTGGCGAGTTCAAGCCAAACGTGTGTCCGGTGTTGATTGACTTCCTGGTGAGGCATGGCGAGATCACGGCCGAGAATGAGGACGACTTTTCAGAGATTCAGGCTCGTTTGAGGAGAAAGATTCCTGTGCCGATGGAGTCGGATGAGGTGTAGACTTGTTCGTGATGAACTAGAGTTGGATTGTTTTGTTGTCGGATGCGCTGTTGATTTTTCTTTTGACACCGTCGATTTCCACATTAGCACTGGCAAATCCCATTTTGCCATCCTTGAAGTACGGCGTGCATTTACTCTTGCAATTCCACAGGATTGTCTATCTGTTGATCAGCCTAGGTGCAACACCCACCAGAAAGTATTAGCAACGGTTGTGTAGATCGCCTAAGCGAGGCTAGCACTGATGGACGAGCAGTGCCCGGAAAACCCAGCAAAGAGTACCTCGTAGCTGCCATTTCGGGGAATTCCTAAAATGCAAATGAAGAAAGGGTACAAGTGTAGAAAGAAAATCTTCTTGTTGTTATTGGAGCAAAAACGGCGTGTTGTGGTGATGCTTCTGAACGTGTTACAAAATAAACATGACTACATGGATTCAATCAACACGAGGTGTACAATGGTTGAGAGTGTGTTGTCGTCCCTAACAACACCCCAAAAGATTTAAAATAAACCCTTTCCCTTCATCTTCTAAACACTACAATGGCACCAAGCATCAAGTATCATAAAACCCAAAGCAAAGTGTAAATAGTGTCTAGGGTAGGCCATTAGAAACCCGGGGCAAGCTATCTAGCGTTGGTTGACCAGTCCCTTCAGCGAGGCGAGGTTCCTTCCCCAAAGTACTTCTTCCCCCCCCCAGTCAGCCCACCAAAAAAGTCGACTGCGAAACAAACTCCCACCCATCCCCCAAATTTCCAATCAGTCTCTCGCACGCACACTGTGGAAAATTCCAACTGAGGATGCCCATGATTCTTGCCATGTTGCTGCAGAATGTTGTTCACTGTCCTCTACTTCAACTCCATCGTTTCTGAATCACTTTGAATCACCTTCTTCTCTAGGTTCGTACGTGCTCTTCGTGTCTGCTGACCTTGCCTACTTTCCTTCCCACAGCGACCCCGCCCTGTTCTCGGGGCCATCTTCCGTTCACGCTGGCCAGGGACAACAACACTCAACTGGACGCTTCATGGACTCGCAAGGGACCAGGAGGGACTATCGCAAACCTGATACGACACTCTGACTCCGTTTCACTGTCATATCGGCTAGTCTACGCCCTTTTCGCGCCAGAAACCGCTTCAGAAGACCTATTCAGTCTCCTCACTTGGCCACAAACTCACCACCAGCTCCAGGGATCCCTTCACTCCGACCACATCATTCTTCCCTTACGGCGACATATCGCTTCTGAATCACTTACTTCCTTTCGTAATCTATTATCTATCTTCCTTTTACCTTCTTCCTTCAACTGCCTGCCGCCTTAAGGACACTCTCGTCCTACTCACGCAACCTTTGCACATTTGCGATGAGGCCGCCATCACCTGTCGACTTTGCCGACTGGACACTTTACTTTTCACCACGACAACAAGCATTCGCGCTCTCAGGATTTGCTCCCTCCCCCTCCCCCTCTTCGGCTACCCTCAATCACTTCACTTTGGCCTTTACCTACCATCGCCAGCCCATCAACTCCAAAAAACGTCGAGAGACGAGGAACGAGGAAGCCAGCTTAGGCTAGCTGATCACCCACCACCGACAGCCGCTTGATTTCACAACGCTCGGATTTCAACAAACACGCAACTCAGCCCATCAAGCCGATAGCCACAGCGGACTTGCCTATTTGGATAGATCGCCCTGATCACATGGCTCAAACCACTCCAGAACAAGCGACAGAATCGCGTCCTGTTCGGCCTGTTACCACCGCTGGCCAAGCCCGCCACATACTCGCTTCTTCAGCCTACATCGACATCACATCACATTGCACGGCAAAAGACAGCATGGGAATCAAAGTTCCATGTTACTATACATCTCAATCCGTACACCATCTCCGAGTAGTCCTCGAGATTCCACAAGTCGCTTCATCTTCCCCCACGACTGTCGTTGAGCAAGCAAGCAAACGCTATCGTCCTCCTCCGACTCCCTTGGTATCGTATCGACTGCTTATCAGAGTCCTTTATCCTTGCCAATCGTTCGTTGCCCGACTGCGCCAAAAAGTCTTTCTCGACAGGACTCGCTGTCTCCTCCCGCCAAAAGCTGCGCTCAGGCGGGTTCTATCTGCGCTGCTGTTGTCCGAATCTTCCAAGAGTAATAGTTGCCCAAAACTATTAAGGCCAGCATGCTACCAGGTCCCTCTTGGTCTCGAAGCGCACGTCTTCAACTGGGCTGCCTCCTGCTGAGGCGGCATGCTCTAGCATGTGCCGAGCACGCACTCAGTCTGTTGACTATGAGCAACCAAAGGCACGTCGGATAGCCATGCGGCTGGGTATAATTGGCGAATCACCCTCTCGTTCGGCTCAGCAACCGACTTCTCAACAGTCATACAAGTTTCTCATACAATCCATCCATGAGCTCAACGTCGCCTTTACTCCTCCTCCGAATCCGACTCATCACTGGACTCGGCGGTTGGAGTGGGTGCCTGCAACACGGGCTGGGAATCAGATGGCTCTTGACCTGGCCTATATAGGTCTCGGAGTCCCCGGAGCTGCGCGATGCGCTCCTCTTGTTCACGGGCACTCATGGGTTTGTTCTTCTTGGGCTTGGCCGATGTCGACGACGACTTGGACGCCTTGGGCGCAGGCGCTCGCGTAGTCTCTGGCGAGGATACTGCCGCTGCGCTCGAGTCCTTTCCGAACCCAGGCAAGACCTTCTTGCAGAGCTCCCACAGCTTAAGTAGGGCATCGTTGCTAAGCTGGTCTATGTCAAGCTCTAGCTCACCATCATTGTTCTCCTGGGGTACATGTCAGTAACAAAAGAGCTACTCTGGAAACGGGAGTCACTTACGTTCTGACCCGTGTCGCGCTTGATAATGTCGATGGCGCGATCGAGGTATGGGTACTCGAGATCGTTGATGGCGTTGGCAATGGTGTCCTTATCCGCCGCTGTCAGGTTCTTCTTGGGCGCCGCCTTTTTGGTGCCTCCTGACTTCTTGGGATGCGCTGGGTGGCTGGTGGGTTTACGTGAGGCAGAGCTGGCGGGCTTGGGCTTGCTAGGCTTGCTTGCCTTCTTGGCCGGTTTGTCATGCTTCTGCCGGTAGTCGCTGAGGTTCTGCTTCGCCTTGAGGAGAGCCTCCTGGATCATACTCAGGATACCTTGCTGCACGGTGATGAGGCTCTGATTGGGCGAATCACCAGCAAACAGATCCGTGAGCTTCTCGCTTTCCTCACGCAGCTTGGCTTCCAACTCGCGCACTTCCTTGGACGGATCAACGCCTGGGTTGGCAGTGGCCTCCTCGCCCTCTGCGTCGAACTCTTCCTCCTCCTCATCGCTCGCATGGGAGGCTGCGGGAGGAGCGTTGGCCTTGGCATGCTTGGCCAACCACGAGTCCTTTGTCTTCATTAGGGATTTGTAGTGGGCTTCAAGCTGCGACGCCAGATACGACACCGGGTTGCCCTGATCCACGTGTCCGTTGAAGGCATAGCAGTTGTTGAATATCAACATGATATTCTTGTCGAATTCTTTTAGGCTGGTGATTTCACCATTTGCCAGCATGCGCGACACTTTGCCAAGATCCATGGGCTTCTTGATGATGGAGTAGTAGTGAGGGATGTTGAGACCTTCCGCATCGACAGCGTCCATGAACCACGAGTTGAGGTTCTTGTTCTTGGGGTGCATCAGGTCGCTCAGAATCTCCTCAGAGAACTGAAGCTCTGGCTTGAGCTTCTTACGAGAAGGCTTGGTGGAGTAGTCAATATCCTTCGGCTTCGGGGCACGTACAGTCCGCTTGGGCCGATCTCCATCAGTGACGTTGGAGGCACGACGCACTTGAGCAGCATTGTCTGGAGCCGCAGGAGCCGGTCTGGGGGCAGGGCTACCCACGGTAGGACTCGCGCTAGGTCCAGCAGACTGCTTACGAATGACTGGATCGCCATGGGTGACGGTGCGTGGCCCCCGAGGAATCTTCTGCTTTGGCGCCGGCTTGGGCTTGGCTGGCTCCTCCTGGGGGATGTGAATAATATCTTCCCACACACCTCGGATGGCATTAAAGGCAGCGTTGGTGACTTCATGCTGTTCGCCATTGAAGTCTCGAGTGTTGTTGTACATGAGGAGCAGATCGGCTTGGAAATCCCCAACCGTGGTATACACACCGTTGACATCCCGCAGTGTTCGGTCAATCTCAGACAAGTCGGTGGGCTTCTCGATCTTAGCGAGATAGCTTTGCGCCAGTGAGGGCCAGAGTTTTGGGACCGAATCCCTGAAGTGACCACCGGATTTGGTCTTCTTCACACGTCCAAGCACCTTGCGGAACTCACGACGTTGGAAAGGGGTGAGGGTTTGGCGTATCAACTCCTTCTCATTCCATCGGCTGAGCGAGGCAAACGGGGACTCTGTCTGCTGTGAGGCAGACTCGGCAGGGGCTGTCTCAGCCTTGGGGGCGCTGGTGGATGGTGCGGGCTCCTCCGAGTTGGGTTCCGTCTTGGCTCGCTTGGGCGCAGGCTCATCAGTGACGTCGTCCTCGCGTTCACGGGCAACCTTGACAGAACCAGGCGCATCCTCCATGGCGACCTCGATGGAAGGCTTGGGGGCAGCTGGCTCGGATTCGATGGCAAGCTGAGACAGGCTGGCGGGCTGCAAGTCAACTTCGGATGTGGGGAGTGCAGTATCGTTGGAGGAGGGTGGTGGTGTCTTGTCGGTTCCGTTGACCTTTTCAGAAGCACCAGATGGCTTCTCCGACATTTCGACGTCCTTGGATTCCTTCTCGGGGGCAGGCTTGTCGTCCTGAGACTTGTCCTGCGCGGGTGCGGCATCGGTCATATCCACATCTTCTGAGGCAGAAGCTGATGGCTTGGGTTTGTCGTTTGATTGCTCCGACTGACTCTCACCTGCAGGCTTATCCCCGTTTGCGGCCTCGGCATCCTTGCTCGATGGTGAGTCTGTGGATGGCTTGTTTTGATTCTCGGCGTCTCCCATCTCGACATCCTTAGTGACGCCGTTTGACGTAGGGTGATCGTCCGTCTTTCCATTTCCATTAACTGTCGGGGGCTCAGATGTGTCCTTGGACTCATCGGGTGTCGCATGACTGATGAAACAAAGGTCAGCTACCGCTGAAAGATGAATAGGTGTGCGCGCGCATGATGGATCGCGTCGCAAAACGGACAGCAAGACCATCGGGGCAGCGCGCACAGGAGCAGGGGTGACTTACCCATTAACTTCAGACTTTTGCTCCTTTTCCGACGTCGAATCGTGCGATTTGGTGTCCGGCGCAGGAGCGTCGGGCGTCGGCGAAGCCATACTGGCCGTTCGCGGTGAGCGCGTCAAAATGGGAGAAGCTCAGTCAAATCGTCGCGACATGAAGAGGTCAAAGACCGATGCGCTTAAGGTAGATGCAGTTGGCGAAGCGATCGATGTGCGATGTGCGATGCGACAAATGCGATGCGATGCGATGCGCGCGATGGAGTTGGTAGGTGTGGAGCCTTGGGAATGGAGGCGCGTCGCGCGACCGAGAAAGTGTGAAGGCGGGGGGCGCTTTTTTATATGCGCGGTCTCGAATTGTGTGGCGCAGAGGCGAGTGGTAGCGCAACGTAGATGGCGACGGAATGAGATTCCAAGGCCGAGATGGTAACTCCGGATACGCGCAGGTGACAACGCGATCGAGGTAGGTCAGGAAGAAAAGAGGAGAGAGTTGGGGCAAATGACGCCGACGACCAAAGGCAAGCTTGGGCTTGGTTGTAATGGCGGGGAGTGTTGGCGTTGGCGTTGGCGCAGGTGCAGGCGCAGGCGGGAAGAGTATGAACAAGAAGAGAAGAAGAAAAGAGGAAGAAGTGGATAAAAAAAAAAAAATCAAAGAGAAAAAACAGTTTAAGCGATGCAAGGAACAAAACAAAACAAGCCGTGCCCCGTGATCGTAAACTTATTATTGATTATATGGAGTGAGTTTGGGAAGGAAGGCGTTGCTGGACGTGGACGTGGAAGTCGACGTCGAGATGATGAAAGGCTTCGAGAACAATAAGAACTTGAGGGGAGCTCTTATCGTGATCGGGCGCGGAAGGTGCTTTTTGTGCTTCGCCGCAAAGAAGAAGGTGGTAAGTGGTTGCGGCGCTGGGTTGCCAAGATGGAACACCAGAGAGCTTCTGTGAGTGGCTAGACTTTTAGGCGCAGGATGCGGCGATGGTCTTGATTGCCGGGAAGGTACCTCCTCTTAAACCTCGTTTTTTTTTTTTTGCTGCTTCCTAGCAGGCCCGGAATGGTGGAGGGGAGGGGGGAGGGGGGGTTGAATATAGGGCCTGGAGGGAAAAGCGCGTGCACGTCAGTGAATTTTGCCCGGTCGGAGGCGCGGTGGTATTTATGAGAGAAGAAGGCAAACTCCGCTGAGCCGTTTGACTTGTTTCTACCGGGGCGCAAAATATGACCAGGGGGGGTAGGAGGAGAGGAAGAGAGGGAAAAATTTAGTTGGCCGAGCTTTTTGTAGTTGAAAGGGGAATGGGACTGGAAGAGGGAAAAAAAAAAAGTGGACGCACGGACCAGGCTTCTCTCTCTGGGCTCTCTGTTCTGTTGCGCTTGCTCTTGTTGCACCGGGTTGGGACTGGTGGCTGGGGTGAATAGTGGCTTGAACAGGCAAGGGGTGACAAGGGTGCATGGCAACGCGAGGATGGGAGATGGGACGGGGATGATGCAAATGCACTTGTTCCTGTCTGAAGTTGAAAATGTACATCAACTTCTCTCTTTTTTTTGCTAGATAAGATGATATTCCCCTCTGCTGTCGAACCGTTTGATTGCTGCCTCACAGCGGCTTACAGCGCCATGTGGCTGAGGGGAGTACCCTCTTGTGATTGGGCCTCGAAAGGTCAGCCACGGGAGTCGCATTTCACGGCCCTCAAACGCCCTCCGTTTCCCGAGTCCGTCGTCTTACAAGACTTATCCGTCTCCCGTCCAGCCAACACGAGACGCATCAACACGGGGAAGACTGTATATGTGTTGAAGGGTGGACAGAGGAGAGCAGGGATACTCTTTTACATGATAAAAGAGATATTTAAAAGGAGGAAAAGCCATGAACTTGGCTTGGTTGATGAACCCAGCGCAGGCAACCCATTTAACTTTGGCGTCGCACCCAAGTCACGCAGCGCGTCGCGACGCGTGAGATGCCATGAAAAAGGCTGGCATGTTAGCTAACGCGTATACCCTCATGACGGTGTCTAACCATCTAACGAGGCCGAGCCGACGCATCATGGACCGGCGCCCGAGCCCGACAACGGATCCACCTCATCTCGAGTGGCCAAGGCAGGGGAGAGGTCAGGTGACTAGGTGCGCACACTCGTCTCCGGCAAACGAAGGGGGGGAGGGCTTTGCAATCACACACACACGCATATGCACACACACTTTCGGGTTTCTCGTCTACTCGTGATACCACCCAACTGTCCAGCTTCTCGGGAACATTGTTTGTTTGAGAACAAGAGGTGGCTTTCCCTTCCTGCCCCCCCTGAGGATAGGCAGTCCACAGATTGCGTCGTGGTCCCTCTTCGACAGGCACCAGCAATGCAAAATGTGGTCGATGCGACCAATCACCATGAGGACAGGTGTCCACTTGGGTTCCAAGTCCTCCAATGGCGGCCCATCTCATTTAGAGCTTGCGGCAAAGCCAATCACTGTTATTAGATGGCCTCTTCCAGCTGCAAGGCGAGGCCACATTGGGCTCTCCTGCCAATCAGATGCGGTGAGCGCGCAACCATGGTCGCCCGGTTGCCGAAGGCTGCTGGCAGCCTTTCCCGGCCGAATGTCGCACTCTGTGTGACTGTTGGATGAGTCATGGTGTGCATTAGACACGTGAGACACACCTCGTTTCTTATCATCAGGTGACCCTTGCCGACACTCTTATCTTTAGCTTATGTCATCCAGAATTTGTGCGGTGTGGGGCATCCATCAAGTCGCCAAGGCTCGAGACCAAAAAAAAAGTTCACACGCTTGGATCTAGCGACGGGCCTCGTGAAATTTTGCAACCACTCGGCGCTGATAACGCTGAAGATATCACGACAACTTGTTTGCGACCGATTGATACTTTACGAGAAGGAGCAGTTGCCGGGTATTACTATACTCGAAGAAAAAAGATTCTTTGACTGGCCAGTTGTCATTGAACATCGACAATCCCTGCACGCGACTTGATACACTTCTGCGACGCTTCAACAACCTCTCGCATCGCCATGTCTACAAAGCGCAAAGCTTCGGCCAAGGTGGCCGCTCCCGTCGTGCGATCCAGCGCCCGAGTCCCCAACAAGGTCGCCATCGATGAGTCAAAGGCCTCGATCGCCGGCCCCGAAGCCCTCCAGAGCTCCCAAGTCGAGACGATTGAGATTTCCTCCGACGCCGACAGCGACGAAGACCTCTCGGATGCCGAGGTTCCCCAGCAGCAGGAGGATGAGGAAGAGGAGCAGCAGCAGACCACCAAGGACTTGACCGCGCGCCTAAAATCCGCCAAGCAAAAGTCCAATGGCGAAGAGGAAATCGCAGATTCTGATGCTGAGCCTACATCGCCTTCATTTGGCGAGCTCCTCCGTGCCGAAAACGAGATCATCGATGTTCCCTCGCTGCTGAACCCTTCAGGTGGTGCTGTCACCCAGCAGTCCACACGCAGCGCTCTTCCCGTACCCTCTCACCAATCCCTCACCACTGTCCTTTCGCAGGCTCTCCGCACCGACGACACCGACCTCCTCGAGTCCTGCCTGCACACCACCGACCTTAGCACCATCCGCAACACCATCGAGCGACTCGACAGTTCCCTCGCTGGCATTCTCCTCGGCAAGCTGGCCTCCCGCCTGCACCGTCGTCCTGGCCGCGCCGGCAACCTGATGACATGGGTTCAGTGGACCCTCGTCGCACATGGTGGTGCCCTGGCCTCGCAGCCCAAGACCATTCACAGCCTGGCCGGTCTGCAAAAGGTACTGGCTGAGCGCGCAAAGGGTCTCTCCAGCCTTCTCGCCCTCAAGGGCAAGCTCGACATGCTTGAGGGTCAGATGGATCTGCGCCGCAAGATGTCCCGATCTGCCGGTCTTCACACTGGTGGTGATTCGGACTCTGATTCTGATGATGAAGACGTTATCTGGGTTGAGGGTGAAGATGATGCTGCTCGTACTCCCGGCCGGCGGCGTGGTCTTGATGGAGAGTTTGACGACTCGGATGATGACCTCGATGTCCCCGTGACTAATGGTTTTATCGGCGACTCTGATGATGAAGAGGAGGAATCTGCCGGTGAGGAGGGTGATAGCGATGCCGAGGAGTCTCTTGACGAGGACGAGGTCAACCATGACGATGTGGACGAGTCAATGGGCGAGGATGAGGAGAGCGACGCCGAAGCCGCAGCCGCACCACCGTCCAAGGTGCAGAAGACGGCGGGAGGTTTTGGCAAGCGAAGGTGAAAAAGATTAAAAAGCATGTACAGCAAAAATGAAAGGGGCCTTTCTTTTTTATCTTGGCGTTGGTCTTTTTTCTAGATTTTTCGGCATTGGGGAGGATTTTATATAGCCTTGAGAGATAGAGGCGGGTAGCAAAGGGGGGGTTTTGTTGTAATCTGCCTCGACGTGTAATAGGCTACCATTTGCATGTTTCATCATCTCTATCAGTGATTGATTGTTGTGTGCATGATTGAATAGGTGTGAAGAGCTGGGAAGGCTGTTGTGTATCCCACGAGCTATCATGTCATAGCAAGGGGCATAAGCTAATCGTACTTATTTAGGGACATATTCTCACATATCAAGCTACGCCCATAGAAGAGGTACTTTGTTTATATAACTTGGATAGATAATGACATTGTGTTACTGTTATTTGTCTCTATTCATGAACACTCTAATACTGGGGAGTAGAGGCTCATGGGAACTGGAAACACAACCAGTTCTCTGTTTCGTTTTGCAACCAAAACCGAAACTCATCTGCCTGCGTATTTCAGTCAAGGCAATGTGCTCCAAACGAGAGCAATGTAGCACTTGTATTGGTGACTTGTTGCCTGGCGGCAAGAAAAAAAAAACCGTTATATTACCTCTTTGGGATGTGTTTATCCAACAGGGTGGGTGAATCACCCTTGTTCGTTTTTGCTTCATTTTGATATATTTCCAAATATGAGGTGAATATTTATATTTCCCTTTTGGGTGATATATTTGATGGTAAAAACCAATCCTCTTCTCCTTGCTCGTCTTTCATCTCCATCACAACATCACCACAACCACACCTCCAACCAACTTGCTTGATCATTCACAATCACAATCATCAGCACCATAATCAACAAGATGGAGCCTTCCCGAGATAAAACCATGATGGAATCCACAATCCATCAATTCTCCGACTTGAACTTGTCCAGTGCCAAGTCCAACAAGCCATCCCACCTCGCCCACCCCCGAACCACCCTGAAAAGAATCCCCAAGTCAATCGGCAAGAACACCATCAAGATCGACAAGTCGTACCTCGCCTTGCTGGAGGACGGCCGTCCGAGACGCGACCGCAAGAGAAACGAAGGGCGGCGAACCAAGTGGTGGTCTAACCACGAAAAGGCCCTGATGCATCATCCCAGAGGTTTCGTTGAGCACAGCGACCTTGTAACCAAGATGGTGTGGTACTGCAAGTTTATGAATGAGATGGGTGAGGATGAGGGGGAGGTCGATTCTCTCCCAGCTCACACCACTGATGTGGCTGGGATGGATGGCGGATTGAGTTGGGACGACCCGGCGTTGCATCCTGACCTGGTACGTGAGTTTCGTGGAACAAAGGCTTGGAACTTCTTTATCGAGGCACTCGGTCGAATCCGCCTCGGAGAAAATCTGTCGGTACAGTTTGCATCACTCGCATTGGCTGGGGAGACATCACAGAGTGCAACTTGAGACGACGAGTCTGGCCTTCCTCCATAACACGCTTCACCTCACGAGCATACCCTTTGGCAAGACATACTACCTTGACAGTAAGTTGGCAAAGCGCCCTTGAGATGTCCTACGGGAATGACTGACTTTGATGTAGTGGTTGGCTCACTTGGGAAATTGGGATCATGAATCTGTTTGGTTGGAACTTCTCTCAGCGTACAATAAGGCAGCTAGGTAGCCAATCAAATCACTATTGGACCCCTTGGAACTTCTCTCACTCGCCCTCGTCCCTGGCCGGGATGGGAACTGTATGTTCTCTGGCAGCTCCGTACGGCACTTACTACTTGATGTAGGATTACAGATGGGCTTAATACTTGTCGTGACCTTGCTCTTGCTTTGGCCGAGAGATGAGAGCTCAGTACACACCTTTCAGCCAGTGGTGCGGCAGGCTACCCAACCAATACCCAGCATGAAACGCAGCAACTCCTCAGGAACCGCTGGCATGCTTGCCGATTATGCACCTATCACCGACTCCTGCAGCACACTTGCCAGGAGTAACGGACAGAGTGAACAAGGTCCAGCAGGTGGTCCCTGGCAGTGGTCGAGGAGGCAGGACGGATGGCACACCAGAACATTCAAGAGGGTTACCTAACGCCTCTCACTTGTGTAAATTATCTAAGAATTAAGGTCATACTTTAGAGATCTTTTCCGTATCCTTATTCTACTTTTTACTCATCTTTAGAGAAGGATAAGCCAAGCGTTTATCATACAGGCGTCTCCTTTTTTCCTCGAACCGCGTGATACTCTATATTCTGACAGCTCCGTCCGGTACCTACTGCATCGTGATATCGACTGCGCGGTCTGCACCTGGCGGCTTTGTCATTGCGATGGCACGAGGCGGTAGTAGCTTCCGTTGTTTGTGATGTAGCATGAAGTGCATAAAACCCCCCTCCGGTCCTCTCTTCTCTTCTCCCCTCTTCTTCTCTCTCTCATCATCAGACAGCTTTTGACATCACTACTCTTCAACTATCATCAATCGCTAGCTCAGACACTCCATCACACACGACGATGTCCGCCAACGACACCATTCCAGCCGATGACTCGGCTCTCATGGGTAAGCAACTGCATGGAAACAGCGTCCATGTCTTTGCTTACACTTCTTCATTAGGCATGACCATCCGGCTCTTCTGCGATGGCATGGTTCCGCTGGCCTTCTTCTTCCTAAGTGTTGTCGGCTCTATAGATCAAAATAAACGTGGGTGATACTCTTGAACCGTGGCTTTTATGTCATTGCATACTAACCTTTTCCTTTTTCTAATCCAGCCGTCCATCCGTGATATGTGGAACGAACAGTCTTCCCTCGCCCAGCCCATCCTCTACGTCTCCTTCACCGTGTTCCAAGGAAAATGCCAACTACCAGATGGCACAGCAGTTACAGCAGCACCAGCAACAAACATATTACGCACAACAATACGGCGCATATCAACAACAAGCAGGTCCATCACAGCGAGAACAACCCGGGACTCCGCAACAATATCAGCAATATGCTCCTCATCCCTCTCAACAGCAACAATACCCACCACCTCCTCAAGAGCAACAATATCCTCCTCCGCCTTCGCAGCAGCAACAGTATCCTCCACCCCCTCCTCCCCAACAGCCCCAAGACCAATCTCAGAACACTCGATATATCTCATGCCGTATTCTTCAGTGCTGGTGCTGCAGCAGCGATCAGCCTTCCTTACTTCACACTACCTCTCACCTGTTCCCGTTATCCTACCAAACAGGCTTCTGATGTGCCTGCTCCGAGGCCTCCACCTCCTGGCCTTGCGCAGCCTTCTGAACAAGTGCCTGGTGAGGACTCCACTATGCCTGCTCAGGACAGACAGTTGGGGCAGGATGACAGATCCTGGTCTCTAGACCTAGAGTCTGCGTTGGCGGCGGAGGAAGAACAGCGTCTTTTATGAACTTGGAGTTGTGGCTCGACTGTGTAAAACTCCATCTGTAACTGGGTTCTGGGTATGCTATGATTACGTCAGACAAGCAAGACTTGGGTTCATGTCATCGTGTTCATGTTGATCTAAACAAGACACCACACACCTCCCTCATGATAGAATACAAGACTCAAATTACAAAAAAGGACGACAACTGTTCGTTGCCAAGATTGCTTTATCCATCCTGCCCTTGTAGTTCCCAGCGCCATGCTATGCTAGGTGCCATGATTAAAAAGATTAAAAAAGACGAACCCCCAAAAATCCTTGCTTCCCTCTGGTGTAGCTCTCTATCCGGGACACCTAACACCCAATTCAATAGCGAGCGCTTTCGCTGCAATATCCCCTCCTTGTTTCTTCTTCGTCAATAGTACAGTGATGTGGTGAGTGAGTGCCTCTGTTTGTACCACTCTAATCGTGTTGATGCGTCGTGATAGACAATGGCGGCGAGATGTCAGCTCGATGACGAACTCAAGGGAGCACACTCTGGCGCCATTGCTCGATTCTGTTCATTGAACCGCCAGGTATAGGCTGCATGCCCGGTTGCATCAAGCCTCCGCCGTACACGGCGCCGCCACCGCCATACGGACTCAGGTTGTTCATACCAGCATAGCTACCCATTTTGGGGTTGTTGTTCATCATACCCAGGTTGGTAGCAGAACCACCATATGGGCCTTGCTGTATCGGTGCGCCGTAAGCGCTAAACACAGCGCTCGTTCGGTGATTAAGGGCTGGCTGGCTGAGAAGCTGTGTGTTGAGAGCTGGCGAGGACATGGCTGCTTGAGGGCCTTGACCGCCTGTGCCATCATTAAAGGCACCACCTCGGAAAGCACCATTGTGAGCATTGGTTGCACCACCACCGAGACTCTGTGGCATCTGCCGATTCAAGGACTGCCCCATTTGACTCCGATAGGTGGCCAGCTTGGCCTCGCGTTCTCGTGCGAGTCGGTTCTCACGTTCCACGCGAGCTCGCTCTTGTTGCGCAATAATATCAGCCTCTCTCTTGGGGTGCGTGGCAAGAATATCTGATAGCTGATGCATTCTGCCGTTGATGCCAGGCACTGGACCTCCTCCAGGACCCCCAGCATCTCCAGGTCCTGCGTTCAGCTGGTTAAAGCTCATCTCACGCTCACGAGCCTCGCGCTCAGCCTGTAGACGACGGCGACGCTGCCCAAGTGTCTCTTCCTCAGGTGGCTTCGCCTTCTCCTCTTCCTGCTTCTTCTTCTCTTCAGGATCCTCGAACTGACTTAGCAGTTCCACGGAAAAGGCACCGCTAACGGGTCGAGCCTTGGGCAGAGGATTCTCGGCTTCATCCTTGGCAGCAAGCCGGCGTTTCCGATCAGCAAGAGTCTCTCCCTCCAACTCATCATCAGGCTCGGTTGCCGGATGTTGTGCCGACTGTGGAGTCTGTGGGAGATAGTTCGCGCTCAAGTTATTGGCACCGAGGTCGTTCATGCTGGGCTTGCGGATCATGACAGACCTGGGGTCTTGTCCATGAAGACGAGCTCGACGCTGGCTTAGAGGTTCATTGTCCTCCATCTCGCGACGCTCCATCAAGCCCAGTGGTCGGTTGAGGTCCATGACATTCTGGGCGCCTTGGTTCCTGGCCGCAATAATGGCCAGGGGCACATCTTCATCATCCGAGTTTTCGTCGACGAGGTTTCCATCGGCGTCCTCCCAAGCCAAGTTCACACGTTTATCCTTTCTGGCCTTTCGCTGGGTCTCGGCAACAGCGTCCATCTCTAGCAGCGTCGCGTGCATGCCACCGGGGAACGTTCGTTGAGTACGCTGCTTCTGCTGCTGCTTACGCAACTGAAGTTCAGCCAGAAGTGTCGTGGGCGGTCCATAGTAAGCCTCCTCTTCAGACTCTTCCCCTTCCTTGGCCTCTTGTTCGTCATCGGAGTGGCCTTCGCTGCGACCGTCGACACTGCGAGCCAGTGCCTCATTCTCAGTCGCACGTGTATCAGCGTTGACAGGACCAAGTCCAGAATCCGATTTGCTAGCTTGGTGGTCATCGTCGTCGCTCTCATGGCTGTGTCGCTTGAGCCACATGAAGGAGGATCGCTTTCTGGCATGCTTTTCGTGTTGCTTTTCGCCCGATTCAGGGCGGAGAACCGTCGATGCAGCGACCGACGCTCGCTTCCGTTCCTTTCCGTACACCTCTTGGCCAAGCTTGCCAGCTCGTTCGTGGTCGGTGAAAGCGTTGACTGGTGCGTTGGCAGATGCATCCAGGATGCTGTCGAGAGTGGCCATGGCGGATCCGTCCTTGACCTCGATATCTTGCTGTGCGACCGGGGGCGAGTCAAAGTAGACACTGGCCCTCAGCTGCGGTGGCAGATTTGACATTCTCGACTTGCGCTTGTCAGGATCCATCTTAGACAATCGCCTGGGCCGTCTCAGTGGCTCGGCCTCAGCTTCGGGCGCTGTCTCAGTTTGGACTGCAGGCGCTTCATCTCGGTCCGAATGGACAGAGCGGATGGTCTGGGGTTCCTGATCTACATGCTGCAGCTGCTCTGTAGACAGAGCAGCAAACGACTCTCGGTGGCCTGCAAGGGGGTCAGGTAGCCAAGAGTCCCGTGTAGTGTCATGGCTATCCAAGACCTGAGAGCGTCGGTTGTCATCTAGCACGCGGGATTGCCTGTTGCCCTCAAACATGGCACTCATCACTTGGGAACGTCGCTTGTTCCTCTCGGCCACCTTGGGCTTGTTGGACAGCTTCGGGGGTAGGTTGAGCATAGCGGGCACTCGGGCCGGGTAGTAGAGCATCTGCTGACCAGTCTCAGGGTCCATGTAAGACTGCGGCCGAGCCATGCTAGCGGATGGCATTTGTCTCTTGGGAGGAGATACTGGCCCCTCGGGAGGAGCATAGGGGTCCTCTTGTTCCGGAACCCAGTGCACACCATCAAAGTCACCGAACGCATCTTGACATTGTTGGAAAGTCGTGTCAGAATGCGCACTTCCAGGCCGCTTCGGTTCTCGAGATTCTTCCTGATCGGAGAGAAGTCCCGTGGTGGCATCAGCAGGCTTCTTTTCGTTCTTATCCAAGAAGTCATCGTCTCCCATCATCTTATTGAAGACATCGGTGGCGGGCATATTGGCATCGCGAAGCTCGTCGGGGAGGAGAGAGTCGCTCTCCGTATTCTTAATGGGGGGCGAATTGTCCGCCATGTCGAGAACGTCCTGGGTTAGTGAAATAGGTTCGGACTCTGAAATCTCTGCAAGGGAGATCTTTGTGGATCGAACACTTCTGACAGACGCTTTGCCTGGGCCGTGGCGTGACAGGACAGAGTCGAGGTCAAAATCTGGTCGACCGGCCGAGTTCTTGGATCCCGAGCGCAGACGGCCAGTAAGCGAGTGGTTCGGAGAGAGAACGTATCCGGCGGGAGAGTAGCCGCCGTAGCGAGCAGCGTTATTTGTCGAAACGATGGAGGATGCGATTGAGGGGTGTCGTCTGAGCTGTTCGACTGCCGAGCCGGGGGTGTAATCGTCGACAGAACCCGAAGCCTTGACGCTGGCGGCGAGGATGGACGAACGTCGAGAATCGGATCGCTTCAGTTCTGTGTGTAAATCACGGATTGCATCGTCGATGGAACTTGTCATAGACAGTCGCACAGCAGTGGCCTCGAGCTGGGCGATGTTCCCGACGTAGGCCCCAGATCGAGCCTGGGAGGTGATGTCGGGAGTGGGATGTTTGAGATCGAGGGAGCCCGAGTCGGAAGTTGTGCGAACGATTGTCCTCGGGCGCGGCTGGATGAACTTTGTGGTGGGTTGGACGCTTCCAACTCTAAGAGGAGAAGGGGAGGATGTATAGGAGGGAGAGGAAGCGTGGCCGTGGGTGTCGTGTGAGGAATGACCGTTGAGGTGGCCGTCTTGGTAGCCCGGTCGATGCCCAGGGGAAGCGGATTTGGTGCCAGTGGGTGAAGTGGATGCTGACATGTCCAGTGTGGCGCCTCGAGCAGCAGCAATAGAAGCAGCACTATCCGTACAGTGGGCGCTCGCTGGTGCAGTTGCTATCCCTGATGCAGGGAGCGCTGGCGCCTGAGCTGGCACTGACCCTGTGGGCGCTGGAGCAGTCTCGTATCGGTGCTGGTTTCTGTTCCAGAGGTCCATTCGATTCTGTTGCGGGCCCCTGAGAGGCGAGATGCCGCTGGATGGGGCGCTGCTATTTTGGGCCGGCAAGTTGGTCGTATTAAGTGTTGCTGGCGAAATGAGTTTTTGCTGTGATTGTCGTCTATGCTGATCCTGCAGAGCTGAACTGTCGGTGTCCTGTCGATCTTTCTCTAGAGGACCCTGATTTGAGCCTCCATCGCGAGCGCATTGGCTAGTCGATGGATTTGAATCAACTCGACGGGAAGCATTGACAGTATCATCAACGGCACGTGTCGTTTCGGCGTTGCCGTCACCCGCAGCAGAGACAGCAGTCCCAAGATCTGCAGTGCGCTGGCTCTGAGTGCTGGGGTCCAGGTCTCTAGCGGATGGCCCTGTTGGTAATTGGTCCGAAGACGCTGTGGGCTTGTCGCCACCTGCACTAGCAGCTCCAGCATCAGCGACCATGGCACCAAAGCTGTTCATAATGGACTTTTCCGCGTCCAGAAAGCATGAGTCGTCTAACATGCTGAGTGGTGTTGAATTCTGGTCGGCCAGCGACTGGAACGAGACCGGCTCAGGACTCGTGGTGAGAGGGGTTGAGAGGGGAGAAGATAGGAGCACAGGGTCGGACTGGCCGTCATCCTTCTCGTTACCGCGGTTGGCGGGCTGTGATTGTGAGGGAGCAGTCATGATGGCTGCTTGTCGACCTGATGGGCAAAGCCGAGGCGATCCTGCGCCGAGTGGTCAAGGCAAGACAGGGGATAGCCGCCTCGGTGTCAGTTTAAATGTCTTGCGCTCAACGCAGACTCTGCTGGAGCTGTTCTGGATTCAGCTTGGTGGATAATCCAGACAAGGAAGTGGGTGCAAGGCGAAAGGGTAGGCTCCCCAGACCAAGAGCGCGACCTGGGTTGCCCATTCACAATTGGCGGGTGAGCTTGAAGAGGAATCGATATCGCGTTGCTAGGTGTGGTATCTCGAGGTCACGGGTCAACACCCCATGATATGACGGGCTGAAGTCGGTGTGTGCTTTGAGGTGTAGGGCGCTGCGGGCGTAGCAGCTTTGGTAGTAGTTAATTGATAGCGGGAAGCCGGTGTCTCGCAGTGGCTGATGAAGGTAGTAGCGAGGTCCCGTGGCGCGCCTGGGGTTGAGATAATGAAGCCGAGAACCTTGAAATCAAGATTGCGTTGCGCGATAGGGAAAAGAAGTAGAAGGAAAAAAGAAGTAGAGAGGAGATGGCTGGTTAAGGACAGCAGAGACACAATGGTCCAAGTGTGCAGATGAAGCTTGGGTCCTTGCGCAACAGTCGACGGGACGGGAACAAGGCGGGAAGGATCTTGTTGCAAATCAACCGGGGATGCAGATGGAGGATTTGAATGGCTGAAGACTAGAAAGACGACAGGTCAGTTCAGAGAAGAAGAAATGAAAAACGACGCTCTGCCAGCGCAGACTGAACTGACAAAGACCCTGCTCGTGAGATGATATCGAGTGGCTGCCGTGCACAGAGCAAGGTATCCCGGCGTGCGTTTCGCTCAAAGAGCAGGATGATCCAGGTACACAAGCAGGTACGTGCGGAAAGGCCCGCAGAGATGAGATGAGACAGACTCAAATGGATCCGTCCATCGAGGGGACGGGAAGAGGGAAGAGGGAATTGGTCCTAGCGACGAGTGCTCGCACAAGATGCATACACAACGTGGCCTGGCAGGATAATGAGAATCAAACAGAAAGGTCGGCCCGTACCTGACGGCGCGCATTCGCAGGCGCAGTGCGACGAGTGACTGATGGATGGACAGACGAGACGAGAGAGCGATTCGCGCGGAGCTCGCTGCAGGCTCTTGAGCGGTCGAGATGGGACGGATGTCGCACGGGCAATGCGACCCTCGGGTCGGACTAGATGCAAGGTCCCGGGAGGACAAGAGACAAACGACGAAGCGGGGACGGGGGCGAGTATGAGAGGATGAGTGAGTTCCCGAGAGATGGATCCCGAGAAATAAGAAAAATCCCGAGAGGAGTAAAAGGCGATGGATTGTCCGGAACCGTTGATCCAAAAGTTGGAGGGCCTTGCGAGTGCGAGTCGCGTAAAAAGTTGGAGCTTCCAAGTTGGTCCAGGTCGGGAGTCCAGGATGGCAGCGCTGGGTTATAGTGGGACAAGAAGGACAGTCAAAGAGTCTGTACCCCGATGCCGTTTCTGGTTGTTGAGAAGGACACTCACTGTTGACATTGATAAAGTAAACAAACCAAGCCGGAAAAAAAAGGTTTTAAGGATAAATCAATTCGGGGCGAATGCACACTCAAAGCTTGAGTGTGGTCTCCCCGGATGTCACACTCTCTTTGTTGAAGAGTGTGGATGTGGATTAGAGGTACCCATCCCAAACTCTACAACCAAAGTTGATGCGCCTGCGTCTGGGGATGCGACTTGTTCAAGCCAAATCTCTTCCAATGTCTTTTTACTGGCCGAATTGCCCAACTCTATCATCTCATCAAAAATCATCAAGGTGTTGAGATGCCTGCACGCCCTGAAGTCATTGACACCTTGAAGACGACCTCACGAAGCCGGGGTCTGGCTCCTCCACTTGCACTTCCACTTCGATCGGTGCGACTCATCAAAGGCACTAGAAACGTCCCCCTTCTCCACACCTTCGATCCTCTTCCCCAGTGACCAATGACGCAAAAAAGAAAGGAAAATGAAAGGGAAAGCAGAATTTTCTCTGCAGTCTTTTTTGTTTCGGATTGGGAAAAGTCTGTAAAGAAGTTATCTCTCTCTGGTCGGATATTCCCTCACCTTGTATTCCGAAGGATGAACACTGCATAAGGTAAGTCTGTTATCTGCCGCTGCTACGCTACCGCTACGTTCCCTCTATCCGTTATCTTGGTCGTCATTATCGTCATTGGGTCTGATCGCCTGCTCCCCCGGATTTCTTGGCCCGCCACATGGCTGCTGCTCACCAGTCAACCCATGGATTTCTTGCTCCAATCGATAGCAACGCGATAAACAACAAGCAGCCTCTACTGAGCATAGTCACCGTCGCTGTCCCCTCGCCCTGAACTAGATACCCACCATCTCGTCATCTCAGCGTCTGCCCTGCTTTTTTCCCTGGCGGCAGCTCGACGCCATCGCCGACGCCAGACCCAACGGAAAGGAAGCCCACTCGTGCATCTCCCAGAGACCCTGGTCAATTACCTCGTGCGTGAATTCCCATAGGCTTGGTTGATGGTTTTGATGCTTTGGCTCTAGTCCCTACCCGCTCCGCTTTCTCCACGACAAAAGCCGGAGCTACTCCGTCTTCCGGTACAGCCCAGCACAGAGCGATGACGCTCGAGATCTGCATCCGGCAAGGTGTTGCGCTCTATGCGACAGCTGGGATTGGTCCTTGGTGATGCAAGACAAGGCACAGCCCGTCTTTGGTGAGCTTGAGCGGCTTCTGTCAGCCGAGCCACAGCCTGCAATCCAACTTGGCAACGACTGTGATGGATCATGACTTGCTGGAGTGGAAAACGCTGGATCCAAGCGTCTCTGTCTGACATTAACCGTTGACAAGGGCGCCATGATCAAGTCTCCATAAACAACCAACGGTCAAGCCCAGGTCCGCCGCCACCTCTGGGCAACGCGCAACAGCTTGAATCAACTCTCGACGCCTTCGTCGCCTCATTTGCCAGCCACTGTTGCACAAATCTCAAGTGGCGGCAGCCTCAAGACCACGTTTCCCATGCCATCCCGCAACAACCCTTGCTCGAGACAAGGGGGCACATAATTTCATGCAGGGGCATTGCGGTCCCTTTCGTCGCAACTTTAATGTGCCAGACTTGCTAAACCAAAACCGCCCCTTTTGCCTTTTGCTTTGACCTCGGCGGTTGGGCTTTTGGTGTAGCCGTGGCAGGGTTGTCCCTACGCACGCCGCATCCGGCTTTCACCTCTCCAACATCCGGGACACCGGGTTTGTTTCTACCGTCATCCTTGTAGAAACACTTGAAGCTTCCATGGCAAGGAACATGATGCTTCTCTCGGTATTATTGACCAGCCTCATCGATATCAGGGTCTCGTCTATTTGCTGCACATCCTTGACTGGTCCCTTCTTCCGATACTCTTCTCTTATTCAGCCTCAGACTACATATCGATTTTGCCTGGCAACTATTGACAGGGCCCCGTTACACCCAAGTGTCAGATCCATTCAGGGTATCTGTTCCCAGCCTTAGCATCGTCCTTATTACCGTCCCCGTCATTAAAACCCCTGCCCAGTCCATCTACCGACCCATTCTTGAACTGCCGAAATTCTGCTGCTTCAAACATCTTGAGCTCATGCTCCCACTCAGGCTCCACCTCAGTCTCCGACTCTTCCGCCAGGCGCTCATCTCTCCTCGGCTGTTCGAGCTTCTGTCGCTCCTCCAACGTGAGGTCGCTCTTTGCGGATCCAATCTTGAGGAATGGGATGAAAAGCAGGGGAACTGATGCCACGCCAAATGCCATCCAGAAGGCCACCTTGTAGCTCTGTCGGAGCCCAAGGTGAGCCGTCTGTCCCACTGCAATGTCCGCAATGCCGAGGAAGAAGCTGATGCCTAGGAAGAGGATACTGTTGATGAATGCCCCGGCCAATCCTTGCCTATGACTTGGCATGTTTGTTGTCAGAAAGATATTGCTGACTGTAAAGGTTATATCGATGCCCATGGTACAGCACACCATGGACGGAAACACCCACGCCCAATAGTTTGGGTTTTCAGGCATAAGAGCGAATAGCAGCATACTCGTTGCATTAGCCAAGCACGAGATGAACAGCAGAAGTCTGCCAGGAAGAAAATGCAGAGTGAATCCGCCGATGGTGCCGATGAGTAACCCACCGGCGAACAGAGGGATGTACCAGATGGCTGTCGTAAGCGGCGACTTGTGGAGCACCAGCTCTATGTAAAAGCTGGAGTAGAATAGGAAGATCCCGAAGGTGCCGAAACTCATGAACAACGCTGCAGTCAGACGCTTCATGCACTTTGGTGCGAAGAGGTCAGCTGGCAGGAGAGGATGCCTGGCCTTGTACGTCTCAACATACCATGCCACAATCAAGAGCATAATGCCGAGAACCAAGGTCACGATGATGTGCGGAGTAGCCCAGCCATTCCGAGCGTGCGAGCTATCCGTGAGGGCATAAACAATTAGAAGCAGTCCCGGCACAATTGTGGCGACTCCCCACCAGTCCATCGACATGTCGGCCCGCTTTCGGTTGTAGTCAAAGGGCACAGCGAGCAGCGAGATGACAGTGACGACAGCAAAGATGATGGTGCCGATCCAAAAGTACCACCGCCAGGTCAGGAACTCGGCGGAAAGCCCTCCGATTAGGATGCCGAGGAAGAAGCCAAGCGGCGCAAAGGCTCCATATAGGGCGAAGATGAGGTTCTTGCGTGGGCCGGGACGATAGATCTTGCCCATCAGCATGACGCCGCCTGGTAGGTATGCAGCTGGACCGAGACCCTGCAAGGCACGGCAGAAAATGAGCATGATGTAGTTCTTGCTGAAGCCCGCAACAAGAGTCCAGATGAAGAACCACAGGAGTCCGCCGTTGAAGACGAGGTAGCCGCCGTACATATCGCCGAGCCGGCCCATTGGAAGGAGCATAGCTCCTGTGACGAGGGAGAAGACGCTCGAAGGCCATGTCTGAGAGGCCTGGGGGATGTCGAGCTCTTTGGCCAGGGGAGGGAGGATGACATGGAAGCCACTGACGAAGAATTCCTAGCGCTTGGTTAGAGTCTGATAGGTGCTTTAAGGGGTGTCAGGTTGGACTTACAGCTAACAGCATGGAACTGAAGACTGATATACCAAAGCTTAGCTCAGCCCAGATTGACTTGAACACCTCTGGTCGTTGACGGCCGAGTTTCTCAACATCGACTGCAGACTCATGTTGCCCGTTGATGCTCTCTTCGTCTGAGGCCATGGTCTCTCACAGAACAGAATATAGAATATAGAGTTGAAATTGTCTATTCAAGGCTATGCCTGTCTGAGAACGAAGCTCAGAGCACCGAAAGAGAGAGACTCGTCCATCCTTTGTACCCATCCCTCAACTCCCCCCGCCTCAGCTGCATCTTGGTCAATGCCCAAGCCATATCCCCAGGAACAAAGCCTCCCAGCAATGATTCCTTGGCTTCCCCTCGCGAGGTGTGGATGGAATTGCCTGGTTTGGGTTAGCGAGGAGACGGGGCTGACAAACACAATAGTTAACAAAACGCCTCACAACTCGATTATGACGACCGTTAGGTTGAGGGCTTAGTAAAGTTGTTGGTTGAACATTGGGAGGAGAGAGGTTAAAATGACGACCGGGCAGCGAGGGAGAGACAATTATGACGGCTGGGTTGGAATCACTGCATGGCTATGATGACCGAGGGGGGATTGGGGGATAGTTATGACGACCGAAAGGAATGATTTGAGAGGGGTGATTACCAATTGCTTTTTGAAGAGAAACTCGGATTTATCAGCATTGAGAATTAGTTGGAGAATTGTACAGGCAGAGCAGATGAGTTACTCAGCTCCCCTTGGTCGTCATGAGTGGTGTTGATCCTGCTTCGAGGCAACTCGAAACTGGCTTTGTGAACCAACACTGTCTCTATAGACGCTGTTTGAGCATCTCGCCAAGCTACTAGTTGTTTCCAGATGCTTTACTCAAAGCTTTGATCACTTGAACTAAAGTCTTGCGACAGCTAAAAGCACATCTTCTAAGGTAGCAAGGTCTTGTCGAGGTTTGGAGAAGGTAAAGTTGTTGTAGTCACACTTGGTTGCCGTCGAGGGTGTAGGGTGGCTGGAGCATGAGGATCTTGGGCCCTCGAGAGGTTCGGTCACGCCCAAAATCTGGGGAATACGGCGTCGTATCTAGGTCTCGTTGATCGTAGACATGATTGACTGGCCTTGGCCTGGGAGAACCGGAAATGATATTTTCGTGTTGCGATGTGGTTGACAAATGTTAGATAGTCTGTAGGTGAGGACAGCCAGCAAAACACAGTGGTTGGAACGTTCATAAGCCAACACATATCTTTTTGTAAACTCTCCTATCTATGTGCAAGCCTCGAGTAAATGGCGCGCGAGGCGTACACGGGATAACCTTCATCGTTGCACCTGAAAACTCGAGGACATCCTGTGTAGCACGCCTCGTGTTCTGAAGCAAGCCATGGGATAAGGTTGCACTCTGTAACAGGCAGACTTTAGATAAAACTCCGATAGCGGCGCTGACTGGACGATATTACTTAGTCGTACTGAATGATTTATCTATGGCTAGTCTGGCAATGCCCTGCTATGTTCTGCCACTCTGCTCAAGTGATGTATTGACATAGCCACGACGTCTAGGGAAAGATTCGACTGTGGCTAAATGACCTGGAACTGTGCCTCTTCTTGACATGCAAAAAGACGTTTGCCAAGAAATGAGCTTTGCATGCATATATTCTAGTCCCGTCACTTGATCTGGAACATCGTATGTTTGCTCGGTCAGATATCGTCATCTCGATCCCAAAATCTTGGTCACGGCAGTCATCGGCCGTTTACTTTTCAATCTCGACGCTAATGTTGACGCCAGATGAGATGAAGATCCAAAATACTGCACTCGGGTCAAGCGAAGCATGTGGAAGGGATGTCTACGAGATCCTCACGATGTCGCCGTTATTCCGCCATCGGCCACCCACATCCAACGATGACTTCCAAGAGTCAAGCGGGGGAAAGCTACTCATGGTGACGGCGTAGAAAAGTACAGTAACACGCTCGCGATAGAGTTACAAGCCCGACGCCGTGTCAGGACCCTGCAGTACGACTACGCTGAGAAGATTCACGGGGTCAGTTCTCGACTCGTGCCTTTTCACCATTGTAGATCGTCGACTCGTTCAGAGGGGACGGACTGACGTCGTGTGTTTTCTCCCGTGAGACGGACCCTTGGCTCTCCGCGCCCGCGATCTGCAGCTTGGGAGAAGACGGTTGGCTGGGGATGAGAGACATGCATTCCAGAAGGTCTGATGGAGGGGGATTTTCCAGCTCCGATCGGCCGTCGGGGTGAGGAGGGGCACCGAATCCGCCCGTCAGCCAAGAGGATGGGCGTTGGTATTGTTGTCCTGGTTAGAGTTCAGTCCGGCTGCCGCGGGCGCCACACCGGGAAACACATGGCTTGTGGAGTGCCGTGCACGGCGATCATTGAGGACGAGCGGGATGGGGGAGGGGAAGATGTTGAGATTGTTCTCAGCTGGGGAGAGGAGAGAAGAGATTCGACATGTGAAACATTCAATATGGCATCTGGGTTACACAAAGACTCTTGGCCTATGGCCGTTGCTGTGGTAGAATGTCACGAAGAGACCATCTGGGGCTGGATCTCGTTCTTTGCAGCAACAAAGGAAAAACTGATGGTTCTAGAGCCCAGCTCGATTCAAGACATGCCGACAGGAGGGGGAGATTGCAACCCCAGAAAATCAGAGCAATGGGCACAATAAGGTTTCAGCGAGGTTCACCAGCCGAAGGGAGCGGTGTGTGAAAAGTAGCACCACCATCTGGACATGTATGTTTTCGCTTGAGCATCGCGCTTATATCCCGGCCAGGGGGGTTGGATTTCTTCCGGTGCTGGGAAAAGCAGGCTCGCATGGAGAATGGCCCACGTGTATCCTCTTTCAAGCGCAGGGATATCGGAGTAAGCTTTCAATAACGTGAGGTTAGGAAAAAGAAGGTGAGAGTACATAGTAACAAGTCAAGGGTTGGAAGACGCGGCCATCACCTGAGGGGGCCACAGCCCGCCACGGGTTTGTGAGCGCTTCACCGATTCGACAAGCGACGGGAGATGCTGACAAGGAGGACGGTACGGGGCTTAAAAAATGTCAGGAGAGTTGAGGATGGCGATGGGCTCAGATATAGAGCCGTGCACCGGGGTTTGACAGGTAAGCATATCTTGGCTATATCGTGATGGGTGAGAAAAAAGACGGATGTGTAGTCAGATATTGATGATAGAGGGGGGGTCTGCAAGGGAGAGGGGGGTCTCGCGTGTTTTGATGGCCTCGAAAGAATGGTAGGGTATCATTCCGGGGGATTTACTCGGCAGCTAGAACGATGCAGGCTTTTTGGTCGTGTTCTCAGCGGAGTACGGCAAACGGCAGCTTCTGGTGAGTGATACAAGGGGGGAGAGGATGCATCTGGGGCTTGGGTCATGGCAGATGCGGTGAGTGTGGGGGGTTTAGAAACAAGACAAGGGATGGGATGGGATGGATGTTGTGGACATGAAACTCCGCGAGAAACAAGGTCCCCGTTGGTGGTTGGGAACAACGATAACGACTTGTTTGTTTGCGAAAAGAAGCAGGTCTCACATCCTCGAGAGGGGGAGAAAAGTGGCTGAATGCAACGGTTCGACTGTGGTTGCGGGAGCATCACTGTCATTGGCTGTCTCTCCTCGCAGGTTTGTGCTCAGATGTTTTCTCGTTGTCGCATTCTCTCGGGGAGCCGCCCGCCGGTAGATGCTGGCTGGCTGCGTGTATGTATGTGGGTGTGACGACATGAGAGATGTGTGGATGGGATATGTAAAGATGGGATGCATTGCGTGGGGGGTAATGCATAATGGTTGATTGACCTTGGAGATACTGATACCTAGATGATTTGTCCATGGTTTGGAGGTTGAGTGCTTGTAGGAATACAAACTGTAAAGGACAGGGACAGCACGTTGTAAAACGAGCGATTTGCCTATCTACGTAAGTCGGTGTGCTCAAAAGGCAACTCGCAAGAGTCGATAGTAGACATGTCGTCTGCGAAATGTATCCCATGTAGAGTTGCATCCTTCCAAGGGATTGACGCGGGTGCGCCTTGTGTAACCCACGACAATCCCAACGGTGGTCATACAGGATGCGCATCTCTATCAACAACAGCAGATCGCAGCGCAGCAAGAAAAAAAAGAGATAAAGGGACCCTTGAGGCTCTAAATTACGTGCTTCCCGAGAGGGTGTGAAGTATTGGATGGAACCTGACGCCGCAGAGATAGCCATGGGTAGGACGTGGGTTGGAGGAAAAAATAAGACGGCAGTACTCATACAGAGAGACCAGCATATATTTCTTGAAGGACATGTTGGAAAAAGTATAATACTATGTGATAAATCATGTATAGAAGACTTCTATCGTATCACCTTTTCTTGCACTACCTATTTTGCTGCCATTTCAACACTTCAACACTTCAACAGTTCATCAACGTCCCAGCAATCAACAAGTATTCGAGGCCATCTACCATTCTGGTGTCTGATCTATTATTTCATGACCCGCGTGGGAGGGTAGCAGCACAGCGCATGCCGTGCAGCCTCAAAAGCTCGCATCTGCTGCCCGTGATTATTCTTGGATAGCCTCACGTTTCGCCACAATGGTGACGATGTGCCGGCCCTACTACAGGGTCACATTGCTGTAGAGCCGCAGCCGCATTAGGCCCTTTCACGGCCTACCCGTAGCTTGGTAGCGCATCGGGCAGTCTCCCGCTCAAAAGTCTCCCCTTTTCTTCTTTCCTTTTTTTCACTCGTAAAGTTTCATGATTTCTGGTGTACTGTAACTCCGTTACCTCTAGGCTAAAAGAAAAGTGTCGGTGAAGGCAGCGCAACTGCAGGAACATCACGGCGGAAACACCCTAGCAGCGGGTCCTTGTTAGGCTCGTAGCCGCACCGGGCGACACGGCTTCGGGGGCCGGGGGCGGACGCGGAAGCATGTGGCGAGCTTCCTGCTGCACCTCAGAGGAGTCCTCTCGTTTCGAGTATGTGTGCTCGTGTGTGCTCTTAGGGGAAGGTCCAAGACCGATAGTGTCCTGTATTCCTGGAGTGAGGCCTTGTTGGGGCCCTTGGAGTGAGGCCTTGCGGCGCTGCTGCTGCCAGGCCTCCCCCTACAGGGCCACAAACAGGAGAGATCAAAGCGCGGACATCGCCCACCGGCGGGAAGAGGGCATCACATGGCAGCCCGGCCGAGTAATGAATGGCTCTTGGTTTCGCCGCGGCGCCGGGCGTAGTCGAGGTGTGTGTGTGTGTGTGTGTGTGTGTGTGTGTGTGTTTAGGCAAAAAACAACACCATCGGCCCTGTCGTCAGCTCGAATGTCGGTATCATACAGGGTCAATGGCGAATGCGTCTCGTACCCTCGTGAAAAGCTTCATTAAACGTCTCTGATGACTGGAATTGTTGGACATGGGCTGCCGAAGGACTCGTGCTTGGTTGTGTCGCTGACGTTGCTCAAGTCTCAGAGATTTACGGAATCGTTCATTTTCTGATCAGAGGTAGCTGGCATGTGCGAGTATGAGGCTCTGCGACTGTGAGGCCTGAGTCATACGCCCGAATTCGCCAAGATGGAATGATCTCAGGACAGTGCGACGACTGGATATACTTGATCGCACTGCCTCAGTACCCCCTTGGCTCAATCTCCCCATGCTAATGAAACCCCACCATCATGGTGGCAGGGCTCAGAGACACCCCCACCAATTCCTCATGTCTCTGACGGTGACGACCTGGACAGAATGGATAGGTCACCGGTTTCGGCGTGGGCGTTTTGTGGGAGGTGCAGCAGGAAAAAAAAAAAAACACCAAACCCCATGGGCAGCACGGCAACCCGCACATCGTCAAGTCTCCCCCAGATGACGATCCAATGCCATACGTAGATGAGTGACGATGCCGTGTCCCCAAATTCTTGAACCGTCCCCTGGCAATGGGGCCACGGGCATCATCATGGTCGCCACCCGGTCCCCTAGATCCCTAAGCTTCTCCCCTCCCAGGGTATGACAAGGACCCTTGCGTTCCAGGGGCTTTACTCTGTCGGGAACAGGTGTCCGGCTAGCTGGCTGGCTAGCTGGCTGGCCTCTTCTTGTCTCTGGGTGATATGGCCGCGACTCGGCCGTATCCGACACCAGAGAACTGGGCAGCTGGACAAGGACAGTTGAGAAAACGGGCTTGGGATGGCGTAGCGTAGAGGGAGGCAGGCGATGACTGTGGCGGTACCTTTTTTCGGCCGCCTCCAATTCAGTTCGTATGAAGAGTCTGACGCTACTGTGGCCTGGCATGGCATAGCACCGCGGGCACAGCACCGCACAGCATGTAGCAAGCGCTGGAGGGAGTCCGGATTGTCGGTGGGGGTGTCATTGTGTACGAATCGTTGTCCGTGGATTTGATTGAAATGTGAACTTGTGACCGCCGGCGCCGGGCGATGGATGTTCTGTTCATCAAGTACCTGGACTACCGCAAACGAACTATTCTGGTACCTGTTGCCCCAGTCCATCCCAGTCCGTCCATCCCGTCCACGCCTGTCTCTCTCTTGGTTGCGTTGCTTTGCGTCCGCCCCACCCGCCTTGTTATCCCCCCATGAGTATCTCGTCTTTAGTACTAAATAAGCCCAAAATCCAAGTTCGCGCACTCCGGTCTCATCGCTTTTCCAACGTTTCTTGTGTCATTGTCGTCACTTACCAATTCTGAACCATTCATCACATCGTCGGTTCTACATCTACTAGACACACATACATCTACACTCTTCATTGCCCAGTTGCATCTTATCTGTTGTTATTTCCCCCTGCGTGCACTCATCGCTTCCTTATTTTTGTCTACCCCTCCGACGAACAGCACCTACCGCACGCACAGCACAAGCCAAGGCAAGGTTCGCGCAGAAGCGCACACACAGGCCAACCTCGAGAAGCCAGTCACGAGTCATCCCGCCCTCGCCGACCCCTTCGCTCGTTTCGTTTCCTCCTTCCATCATGGCAGCGCCAGATAAACCACGGCGACGGTTTGCTCCCGAGCCCATTGAGACCACCTTTGAGACGTTTAGGAGCAAGACGGGAAAGCAGAAGCAGGTTTTGAGCAGCCAAAAGAACAACCACAACGATCAGTACCAACCCAAGACACCGCCCTGCACCATGGGCCCCAACCCAGAGCCCACCCCCGAGGCTTCACCTCGAGAACCCTCACCCGTTCCCCAGGAGTTGCGCCCGAAGCGACGCTTCGCTCCTCAGTTGATCGAGACCTCGCGCAGAAGTCGCCGGGTCGGAGACACCGGTCCTGCCACGAAACCCACCGACAAGACCGACATCACCCCTTACACCAGAAACATCTACACCGCTACAAAGCACCGTGGGAGACGGCGAGGTGACGGCCGTGACGATGAGGAGTCTCCCGTCGCCAACGGCGCCCGGCGCCGAGAGTCGGAGGATGAGAATGTCATGTCGTATTTGCTAGAGCTTGCCGCCAAAGAGGCTGAGCGCCAGATGCAGGAGGCTGCCCTCGCTGCCTTTCCCAACAGCCACCAACGTGAAGGCAACGTTGACCATTTCTACTTCCGTGAGAGTTCTGGTAGCGACAACTCCCCAGAAAGTACATCGCCCGTTCATCACGGCCACCATGGTCAACCCATTGGAGCTCACCACAATGTGCGGCGGCAGTCGTCGGATGCGAACATGTCCTGGTGGCAGAAGCACATGCAAGAGCATGCTGAGCAGGTCCAGGAGCAGAAGCATGATGATCCCATGGTGCTGGACGAGCCCGAGACCAAGCCGGGCGAGATGGCGACGCTCGCCGAAGAGCCCCACGAGGACCACACGGCGCGCAAGCAAGGTGAGGATACGGCGATGCGGACAGACACGGCCGACCTCGACAAGATGGACCTGACCGCTCCTCCGGATCCGATGTGGATCACGTCAAACAACCAGCACGCGCCCCCCGCCGGCAGGAAGAGGTCATCGCCCGGCGCTCCAGGCCCCATTGGGGAGACGTACATGCCACTGCTCCAGACAGATTCTTATCTGACGGCCGAGCAGACTAATAAGGCCTCCTCCCCGGCACCTGCGCCATCCCGGCACATTGGTGAATCTCCGATGCCCTACATCCCCTCGGCGCCGTCCGGCAGATCTGATGTGCCATACGCCAAAGCTTCTCAGATCCCCCCAGACACCGGCGGCTTTCGCAACTCGGGACGAGGCTTCGCTCGCCCATTTGGAGGCTTCGGTCAGAGATCGCCAGCTCCCCCGTTCCAGAAGAGGCGCCAGGTTGTATCTCCACCCATGCTGGGCAAGGATCTCGTCTTTCGGAGGTGTCCGTCGCCCAAGCAGACCAAGCTGGAGCCAGACCACCCATTCGCAGAGCGCCATGCCGAGGAGAAGTACCGGGATCTTTCGGGAGAAAAGGGTCTCTGGCGAGGATACTGCTTCAGATCCGAATCGAATGATGCCTACTTGGTGCCAGCAGACCTGCATGCCCCACCCATGCTCAGAACCCCCAAGCCGCCGGCTACTCCCGGCAACGCCTCGCATATCAGCTCTCCAAGCTTTACGGACGAGCCCGCCGCTATCAACGGTGCTAACGGTCTATTCAACGGCCAGACCAATGGTACCAAGGAGCACCGCACCCGGGCCGGTAACCCCAAGGGTCTACACATGCTCCACGGCATCGACGAGCGGCTTCAGCAGGAAAAGGCCCACGTCGAGCTTGAGGAGAAGATTGCCCAGGAGTTTGATGACAGCTTCGTCACTCAGGTGTACAACTATCTATCACTAGGATACCCCGCCATGGCACGAGCCTTTGATGAGGAGCTGTCTCACATCAGTCTTATGAGCATTGATGATCTCGAAAGAGATGATGACCAACAGCTCGCCAAGGGTCACCTGGTCGAGGCCGACGACGGCACGCCCCGAGACAAGAGATGCCCTCGATGGCGAGCTCTTCGAACTTATATCAAGGAGTGGGCCAGACAGCACCCCAACCTCGACAGCATGGATCCTGTTGGGTGGGGAGTCCGAGAACGACGGGGCAGCTGGGCTGTCTGAGCTGCACGTCTTTTCTTCCAGAAGTTTTTTTACTCATGCGGTTATACTCTGTTCGCATACGCCACGTCTTATTTCCGAAGCACGAAGTCTTTCTCAGAAGAGTTGATTGCAGTGTTTACTTTTTTATTATTTTGGGCCTGAGTTTCTATTAACCATCGGCGGGCGTTACCTTGCAAGCGTCTGCTATGAACGCAGTACCTGCAACTGTTATTTTTGAGCAAGAAGCATCCATGGAGGGTACATATGGAAAGCCCCCAAGAGCATGTTTAGTGTGTTCGAGTTGTGTGTGTTTTTATGACCAAGGGGAGGAAGGTGAAAAAGAACGAGAGAGAGGGGGGAAGATAAAGCTTTGGTACCTGTTTAAGTTGCTGCTACAAGGCGGGTAGATGATTAGACCACAAGCGAAATACTGTTTTTCGTAGATGAAACATCAAAAGATGAAAGGGATCAGGGGAGGGGAGGAAAGGTGTGTGCGAGGGTGTTCGCACAAATGTACATGAATGAATGGCTGAGTGTGAGAGATGATGATCAAGCTCTTGGTGGACTCTTTTGCTCCGATGGGAGTGGAATACATGACATCCGGTCCGGGCCGGACTGAGAAGACACTTTTTTTCATGACATGCTTGTGTGTGTGAAGTGAATATGACTGTGACAGAGTGCGTTGAAACTCATTCAATCCGTTGGAGCAGTTACTGTTCTGAAGTCTTTATCACTTTGCTCGTCCACCTTAATAACCTCTATCTCAAGGCCCATCTGCTGTCCACGAAAATATCTCAAGTCTCCAGTATGTAGCCCTGACGTTGATTCGTTATCTTCGTGTAGGGCGGCGCCTAAGCTCATGGGAATGGCCATCAGGATCACTCTGCCCACCCATGCCATCAGTACTTTCAACGGCCCTTTCACATAAAGCGTAAAGTCGGTTCGTGAGCCCGGCATAACAGCATATCTCATCCTCCATGTTACAGCTTCGAGGGCGTGTCACGTCTCCCGCTTTCTTCAACAACCATCCACGGCTTTCCTCCCACGTCAACAACATCGCCCTCACTCAGGTTCTCCTTCAAGATTTTCTCACAAGGCAGTCCAATGTCTCCAATCTTCACTGTCCTCTTCCATCCCTCGTCCCACTCCCACCTCTCCAGCGCAACATCATCACCAACCCTCACGAAACCCTGCATATGTCTTCCCAATCTCACGACCGAGCCCCTCGTACGGTGCTCATCGTCATGCAGCTGGACTACCAGAATCCTTACGCCGCCCTCACCGGGAACGGCAGTGGGGTTGACGTCATGCCAGAGCTCCTCGTACTCGCCGTCGGCACCCGTGTCAGGGTTGAGCATGGAGCCCTTTTCGAGCACAAGGTTGTCGGGCTGGGAGTACATGAAGCCCGCGTCCGGGAACAGCTCTGGTGTCAAGGTGCGGGATGAGATCCACTGGTGGAAGGCTGAGTAGGATGCTAGCTTGCCGGTTGAGTCTGGGCGCTTGGTCGAGATTGAGATGCCGGCGATTCCCCATTCCAGACGGGCCAAGGGCAGAGGGTCTGGAACTGGTTAATTGAGTGACATCAGATGGAGAAATAGATGCTTACCATGTTGACCGGCCCAGGTCCCTTGATGGCCTTCAGGCAGGTAGATACGCAAATCAACAAAGTGCCGCCCGGGAGAGGTGAGAACGAGAGTGGAAGTCGGCTCACTGGCCTCCTCGGGGACCCACCGGATCCATTTGCGCACTGAGATACTGCCCATATTGAATCAATTCAGAGGTTACGGTTGAGGAACTGTAGATGTGTGAATAGAGTTGCAGCTGGGTTCTTATGCACGGATTGGGAGTGGATCTGGAGGCGGAGGCACGCGGGCACCCACACCAAGAGAAAGAAAAAGGGCATTCTACAAGTTAGCAACGAGATCATTTGCCAAGCTATAGAGACGTAACTTAGACTAAAGAAAATAAATAAGAAAAATGAAATAAATAAACTATACTCTAAATTTTATATCCGTTCCTCAATTTATCATCCTAGGCCCTTTATGCTACGATTTATCAGCGCATTAAAGGCAGAGTACTTGCAAAGTGTGCTTTTTTTCCCCTTGGACTGTTCCATAGGCGGGGCCGATGATGGGGTTGACAAGCCGAAAGGCGTCGAATCCACTGATGGAAATGCACTTGCTTGGTAATTCAATTGTTGCTATATAGAATCGAGGCTAGGTTTAAAAGATTGGATACGGGTTACAATCGGCTCAGTCAAATGAGGTGGTCTGCCTACTAATCTACAGTATCTGGCCAATATTGAACGTCATGTTCGTGTCTATCTCAGGTAGTTGATGCTGGACTCTCGTTTTGTGCCACATTCCGCCTGCTTCTGAAAAGGGCAAAAATTGTCCCTACAAGACTCCAAAGGGCAGCCGATGCCATGATAGATGCTGTAAGAACCGTGGTGCTAGGTGCAATAGACGTCACCGATTGCATTGTCACTAAAGCACCAAGGACCAAAACCAGTAGCACGCATCTTAAGTAGAGCGCGTATTGCGAGGGCATGGCGGCCTTCATGGCCAGCTCGCCCATAAAATAGCCCAATTCAAACAAGAAGGAGGCGCAAAAATAGTGTACGAACTCTAAGGGTTCACTATCGCTAGGAAAATAGATAACCACGATAGCACATATGCCAACTAGAGAAATTGGATAAAAGATGCCAGCCACGAGAAAGGTCCGCCACGTATACTCACCTTCTGAAATGTGATTATTCCTCAAGGCGGTTACTGAGAGGAAAAGGCCACCCACAAGTGTGATATAAGAGGTAAAAGCGCTATATAGTGGCTCGCGGTTGTCATTTCTCCTTTCCCTCGAAACTTGGAAAAACTCATTGACTGAAATAGACATGGATGCGCCGAACGCCAACCCGCGAACCGTTGTTATGATGATGGTGCTCCAGTTCACGCGAGAGGTCCAGAGTGCGCAGTGCACCCATAGGAGTTGCAGCAGTGGATTCAGGATAAAAAACGCAACACCAAGTCTTATCAGTGGCTCCTTGATGCCGGGTGATAGGTCGGCAACGAAGAAGATCCCGACTTCAATGTACGCTACCGCAGCCAGGAGGAACGCTCCGCGGTACGCAATGGAGTGAATATGTTGATGATCCAAGTCAACCAGGACATCGTCCTGGGCTTCATTCCGGGCCTCGGCTTGGGCTTGGTCCGTATCGGGCTGGTCCAAGGATTCGTTCTGGGTCCCGACTCGGGCTTCATCCGTCTCAGACTGGTTCCGGGCTAATAAAGCTATATGAACCGGGTTCTGACTTTGGATGTTATTTGGTGCTTGACAGGGTAAGAAATGCTCGAGGACCGTTGCTAGAGGAGCCAATACCAACAGTAGAGGTAACAGCTGACCAAACGTCCACTCGTTTTCCTCTTTGGATCCCAGTTGCCTTGTTTTAACAAATCGTCTTGTGACCCATGAGGCTGAAAGGGTTAGCCAGTAGACCTGCGAAATGACAAGGTTAGCGGTGTTTTGTGATGGTTGAGATGGTGGTATACCTCTGCGAGGAAGGACGTGAACAGATTGAGATGGATGCTCAGCAAAATATAGCATGCAACTGAGGAGTAACGGATCGCTTGAAGAAATACCGATGATCTTCTAGATGAAGAGCCTTGAGAGTCTGGCGGAGGGGAATCTTCGACGACCCTGTGCTGGAGTCTCATCGCCTTGGCGCTCAGTCGAGCCGCAACCCTTCGAAGCCCCCCCTCGAAGCGTTTTGACATTTTTGCGAGGCGAATGAAGAAACCATATACAAGGAGAATGAGTGCCTTGAGCATGGTTTCAAATGCCACCGATGTTGTGTCCATCTTCTCACGAAAATAGCAGACAGCAAAGTCCGAAGCCTTGCTAGGGCCCTCACTCCAATTGAAGTGGCCGGCCAGACCAACAGCCACCTCCAAAAGCACCATGATTATGAACATCGCAATGACGCGCCATACGAGTTGATGAGGGTGGTTGGCTAGGTGGTTTCGGAGGAACGATAGAGCAGCCAGGTGCGTCAAGGAAGACAGCCACACGAGGTAGACTGTTAACTGCCAGTGGTAACTCTGCAGTCCACAGCTCAGAGCAATATATCCACTGATCATAATTGCCAGGCCAGTAAAAATCTGGATATCTGAATACATGATGACGCACTAGAACTAGTGAGCATGGGCGTACACAAAGGAGACTTGGGTTGCTACCTTATTCAGTGTGGACTCTCGTCGACTGTGTTGAGACCAGTTTGGAGTGCGAAACCAGTGAGGGTGGGGGAGTTTGCGAAAAGCATGTAAAAATACGTAATCAACAGCATTGGGATGCTGGCAAAGTGTCTTCTTGCCCGGTTTCCGGAAGGGGTCGAGTTCGGGGTTGTAGACTACTAAGTAGTAGCCGATGAGCAACAAGACAATTATCCACGCCGTGACGAAGAAGGCTACGGTGACCTAAGAGGGGATCGTTAGTTGGATGCCTCGGGGCTGAAATAAGAGATTTTGTCGTACCCCTATACCTGAAATATCGCCATACGCGTTGATCTCCGTTGGATGCGCGGAGCAGTTGTATTTACAGGTATCTGACATTACGAATCATACAAAGACCAACATTCAAGCAACAGGATGCTTGCAGAATAATTGAGAGAGAAAGATAAGGATAGAAAAGAGAAGAATAGGGGGAGAAACAGGATAAATTCATGAGGTTTGTCTCAGCCATACGCGATCAGGCTGGCGGGTAAGTTGCCATATATGGCCAAAAGTCGCAAGCAGGCTGCGACGCCATGCAGCTTGGCTCTGTGATATGATAGGATAGCTCAAAGAGCTGAACAATCAATTCAGCTGGAAATTCGTGTTTTTGCTTCTCATGCTTGGGCTACCAAAGTCCCTGGACAACGAAGCAGAGGTGGGCGATTGCAGATGAGCCAGTAGGTTGAGCGTTGCAGAACGCAGCCGGGCTTTGTTGAAGGACTAGAAACTTTTTGAAATACTCGGATATTGAAAGACGTTCATTGATTCCAGTTAAGTCTCCTGCTTCTACACACTATTATGCTTCGCAGTTTGCTGTCGCTTCACATCTTTGGGGTAGACTCTTGGACGCCAAGCTTCAATCACACAGGACATCTAATCGCACTGAGGTTTAGGCAGGGCAATTACCTTTTAGGAGGATATTAAGCTTTAGAATCAATTGAAGTGAGTTCCTAGAACTTACTCTCGAATTGCAACTCCAGGTCAAAGGTAAGGGGTAGGCGACTTCCGTGCCACACCGGACACTCACAACCCAACGCGAGTCCTATTCTACCATCGCCCGATAACTTTACATTCCCAAACAATCGAAGACGGATTTAAGGGGGAAATGCCATCTGTACCGAAAGTGGAAAGACGCTGCAGGGTGAAGCCAAACAGTTAAATTGCCCCCCTGGCTGACCAGACCTGAGTGAGAATCCCGACACGCCGACACCCCGATGGACCGAGATCGACAACGCTATAGTCTAAGAAACCTCAAAGTTTTGTTTCAATAGTCTAAACCTGCTAGACTCATTAGGCTACGATCCTAAATATTTTGAAAAGACTGTTACGACTGGCGTGTTGAACACCACGAAGCCGGACACTACCGCGCGCCTTCAACGACGGTGACTCCTTCAACCTGACTTATTGGCCTCGCCAAACTCCTATCTATTAAGCTTATTAACAAGAAAGTTTCCACCTTAAAAATCGCCTGTTTGGTCATGAAACGCTGGCGAACTCGCTTACCGCCCGTCCAAGCGCCAAGCCGTCTGGAAGTCTGGTGGCATGTTTCCACGGACATGGGTTTGAAACGTGCAAATGGATCCTCAGCCTTGATGACGGGCCTCTACAGAGACTCGGAGCCGAATGCCCAGGCGGAGATTCTGTCGTCCGCCAAACGGAGCTTTCGAGGTTGACACGTCTTGGTGGCCCTGGTTAATTAAATTGTAAGGTTATCGGATGACGACGCGGGAGGTCGTCGGATGGTGTTTAAAACAACGTCGGTTCCTCGCTGGGAGTGACATGTTCTGAAGCTTCAACTCACTTTCGTTCAGTAATTCATTCCCTTCGTTACTCTTTTTCCATACATTCTTTCTTTTGCTCATAAACGGCCGTGCCGTCTCCAGTTATACAACAATGAAGTCTTACGCCCTTCTTTCTCTCCTCCCGGCCGTCCTGGCCTGCGCCAACCCCAAGACCAACGAGTGCGCCAAGGCCGTTGCCGCCAACGGCTCGTCTTTCTGCTCTTCCGTGGGCGAGACTGCTGAGCTTCCCTCGTGGGCTTCCGCCTGCAGCAAGAAGAACCTGGCCAAGGAGTGCGCGTGCCAGTTTGCCGCCGGCGGCGACTCTGCTCCTGCTCCCGCCTCCGAGGCTGCTGAGGAGCCTGCTCAGACTCAGGCCCCTGCTGCCACTACACTTGCTACTGTTGTCGCTCCTTCAGCTGTTGCTTCTAGCGCTCCTGTTGAGGAGGAGGAGCCTGTTGAGGTTCCCGCTTCTTCCGCTGCTGGAAACTCTCCCGCTACTTCTGCTGCTGCTTCGCAGCCTTCCTCTCCCGCCGGTGGTGAGGCTACTGAGGGCGGTAGCTGTGGTGCTGCCGCTGTTGATGAGCTCGTTGGCTATGGTGATGGAACCACTGGTGGTGGCAGCGGAGAGGGTGTCACTGTCACTTCTTGCGCAGACCTCACCTCTGCTGTTGCCAACGGCGGTGTCATCAAGATCGATGGTCAGCTGTCTGGTTGCGACATCATCCGTCTTGAGGGCGACACCACCATCCTCGGTGTTGGCTCCGGCTCTGGTAAGCATATCACGTCTAACATGTCATGCATCGCTAACACATCTCACCAGGTCTCGTCGGTGGCGGTTTCCGCATGAAGGACGTTTCCAACGTCATCCTCCGCAACCTCAAGATGAGCAACCCTCCCGAGGGTAAGGATCTGATCGACATTGAGAGCTCTACCTACGTCTGGGTCGACCACTGCGACCTCTCTGCCGAGGGCCTCACCGGCGACAAGGACCACTTCGACGGTCTCTGCGACGCCAAGCGCGGCTCTGACTTTATCACCATCAGCTGGACCAAGTTCTCCGACCACTGGAAGGCCAGTCTGATCGGCCACAGCGACAACGCCGGCTCTGATGACACTGGCAAGCTCCACGTCACCTACCACCACAACTACTGGTCCAACATCAACTCGCGTGCTCCCTCTGTGCGCTTCGGTACCGCCCACATCTACAGCAGCTGCTACGAGGACGTTCCCACTTCCGGTGTCAACTCCCGCATGGGCGCCCAGGTGCTCGTCGAGCAGAACTCGTTCAACAACGTCCAGCGCGCCATCGTCACCAACCTCGACAGCAAGGAGGAGGGTTTCGCCTCCCAGAAGAACAACATCTTTACCAACAGCGACACCCAGATCACCCAGGAGAAGGAGTTTACTCCTCCCTACAGCTACACGTGAGTCAAGAAGTATGCCTGTAAAGTTGAGACATGACGCTAACTTGTAATAATAGCACCGACCCTGCCAGCTGCATTTGCGAGCTCGTCAAGGCCAAGGCCGGTACTGGAGTTGTCGCTTAGATGATGAGACGAGGGAATAAAGAAAAGGGCAGTTCCCGCCCGATCAAGGATTGATCAAGGGACGTTCATCGACGGATGACATTATTCTGGACACTTATTCAGGCCATTTGAGCCCATGTACATATTACTGTTAAATAGTGGACTGCTCAATGCTAATGCCAGGTTGACCCTGCAATCAATTGTCTCTGTTTTATTCGGCCGAATAGGTGAGGGGGGAATTTAATGGTGATTCGCCCTTGGTAGATATTGCGAGGGTTGGTGTTCTAAGGGAGATGTGCCG
Organism: Fusarium sp. MBC 438; assembly: GCA_030779245.1. NCBI lineage: Eukaryota > Fungi > Ascomycota > Sordariomycetes > Hypocreales > Nectriaceae > Fusarium > Fusarium sp. MBC 438. The sequence goes on along the minus strand of JAPFTB010000109.1, from coordinate 338,256 downwards.
ATTTGTTTGGAACATCAAGGGATCCATCACAACCCTTTGGCTCGATATGTCTCGGATGATGATACTCGACAAGGGCGTCTCCATCAATTAAGAAGACGCATGTCGCCCATCTATTTGGTTCTTCAGATATGCCAAGATGGACGTTCAAGACTGGCAGGCAAGTAGGCTCAGGCTCAGAAGTAGTCGGTATCTTCAAGACGGCAATGTGAAGCCATGGCCTTCGAGTATTCAGGTTCAAATACTCGGCGCAGAGGGAAGCGGACGACACAGTCTTCTGGATAGGGTGAGTAACAACGCTCCAGCATGAAGTTGACTTTAACAGTTTCGCAGATATGTCTCGACGAGTTCATCCCCAACGACGACCCCTTCACAGAACGCGACAGCGCCCACAAACGAACTCATCTCCGCGGCCTCGCCTGCAACGTCTGGTTCGAAACGCCTATCTCCCTCACATCCCACAGCGACGGATTCGCCCTCTCAAAGCAAGAGCTCTTCTACTGGCTCACCCGCGGCATGCGCGACTGCGACGCCCTCATATTAGTTTACGACCTCACAGACCCCAGCAGCTTCCGGGAGCTGTGCGAGTTTTGCGCCCGCTGCGAGCTCGAGGGCGTTGGGGTGGCGCCTGGGTCCAGTCTGCCGTGTCTTGTTGTTGGCGCAAAGGCGGACTTGCCGAACCAGGAGCATCTTCATGATGGGGAGAGGTTGGCTAAGCGTCTGGGAGGTCGCTTCGTCACATGCTCCTCACGAACGGGAGAAGGCTTTCCGGAACTAATGGAGGAGGCGATCGGACCGGTGGTGGATGCAAGGACGGCGCTTATACAGGAGAGCGAGGATATGCTGGGCGAGGCAATACGGACGCTGCTGGCGTGGGCAGGAGAAAAGAGGACGGGATTGAGAAAACGACTGAGCAAAAGGAAAAGAACATCAGAACTTCGACGGCCAGTGTCACGACCGAGATGCACGGGAGCACCTCCACGATGGACAATGAGGAGCTTGATCTCTCTACCTCTATGCCAGAGCATGCAGGGAATGAGCAGCTTTGACTCAGAGAACAGCGAAGCTTCACTCTTGGTCCCGTGTCCGCCGGAGTGGCAGCTCTCGGTGGACCTGGTCGAGCCGGCCGCGACAGACTGGGCGCCGAGGTTCTGAGCCGGTAGAGTTCGGTGCAGCCTCCGGTAGAAAACAGCGGGGCCGCGCCGAAGAACCGGGCACGGCCCGAGACAGGGCCGACGACATGTGTCAAAGACACAAAGAGGTTTCCTGGCTGATTTTCACAATTACTTCATGATCAACCTTCTCCCCCACGTTGTCAGCGTGGACAGGGGGGCAACACACTGGAGCGTCTACGCTAGCTGGGTAATTTCCTCCCAAGTTGGAGAACCCGGAGGGTTTTAAACATTGCGGGGAGTTGGAGTAGACAGGGCCGGGTTCGAGTTGGAGATGATACCTTGTACGTAATGAGCGACAGAAGGATTTTCACTTTACATTTTTAATTGTGGTTCTTATTACTTGACACGTGGTGAAAGAGCATCATTCACAGGAAATTTATGCGAGAGATATGTGAGATGTGTGACTGTTTGCTGGATGTATAACCCACTGATGGGCCACGACTCCAACTCTTTACATGCTTGACAAAGTGTGCCCGCAAACCACCTAACCCACACGGTTTAGCTTCGCCGGCGTAATCAGCTGGGACCGGTCTACTCAACACCCCTTGCAATCGGCATCCAGGGTCGGCTAATGCAAAGGGGGGGACGGCCACGTTTTCTTGGTGTGCGTTCCCACGCCATCAGGCCATGCAAGTGTCGGTGCCTACCGCTCACGGGCTGATTTTCTGTTTTTGGAAGTAGTCTCACAGATTGAAGAGGGGAAAGATGGGCTGGAAGTTATTGTCCGGAGGCTCCTGTGATCTCTGCCAAGACTGACGAATTGTTCGTTCATTGGTGCTGGTATAATGGATTGCATCTGCCAAGATGGTAGACTTTGGTATTGAGGCACTAGTCTCTGGAACCAAGCTCACAGAGTTTTCTGGAACATTGTGAGAATTGACTCTTGCCCCTGCCTGGTCAAGGATGGGTTGCTCTGGGTTTGAAGCACCATTTAACGCCCTCTTTGAGTGAAATCGGCACGAATATCCGATATTCTGGCAACATGATGAAACGCTGAAGCAGTGTGCGATGCAACTCTGTGGCGAAACACATATGAGATTGGCGGGCGCTTGAATCAACTATGCAGTAGTTATGCCAGTCAATTTAGGCTGTATCTTCTCCTCCCACTAGCAAATGACGGAGTGAGTGTTTTGAGAAGATATCCGAGCCTAGCACCCTTTTGGTCACGCGGAGAGAAGAAAAACAAGAAACTCACAAGCACAAGATAAGCTCAAGCCAAGCCTAAGCTAGTGTTGTCGATCATTAAGCGCTACGTACCCCAAACCCGCGCTCCGGAGGCACAGCAAAGTGTCTTTCGTATTTTTCGGTCAAATTCTCTAAAATGCGGCTAGCACGGCAGAGAGAGCGAGACCGATATTGAGAACCCTTGTAAGGAGTGACCAAAGGTTCCCCGGAGTGCCTGTGGTATGCCGTCGGGGCTTACCCATGATAAGCAATCTTGCGTCTCAGCTGCGCCTCTTATGCGTTGGCCTGTCGGTTTTTCGGGAGTTGAACCGCTGTAGTTGTAATGTATTGGAAGCCTGTGCGACAAGCCAGGGCTGCGGCCCGGTGCAACGTCTGTGTTGTTAGTCTGAGAGTTTGGCAGATCAGAGTCAAGATAAGCAACAGACAATCACCAGATGAGAGAAGAAAGTTTGAATGCCTCTAAATCATGACCGAGGTTCAATTTCAATTATCAAATGCCTCAAAATTTGTAAAGCCTGTATCCCAATTCGCATGCATTTCCGTCCGTCTCGTCATCTCAGGAACCAATCCTCTATGGCCCAATCCCAGCCGCCTCTTGATGCTTTTGCGCATTAACCAAGGCAGTGAGTCATATGTACAATTCCAAAAGCGATATCCTGTAAGATGTTCTGCAAGATGTCGCGTCGCTAGCTTGTCGCTTAGACGGTGTATCGGAAGAAGGTGGCGTTGTCACCAGAGTCCTGCTCCAACTCCTTCTCGGCGCGGGTGTACTCATGGGGAGCCTTGTGAGTGTTGTCGCGGCGGGCGTTCTCGCGGCGGAGGTAGATGGTCATGAAGATGGAGAGGATGCAGCTCATGGTGGTAGTACCAATGAGGGTAGCGTGGCCGGACTTGTAGTGAGGAGCATCGTCCTTGCGGTAGACAAAGCCAGAGACGGCACCACCGAGGTTACCCTGTTGATTCGTGTTAGTGAGACTGGCTTCTGTAGTGCAGATGAGGATCAACTTACGAAGCCGACGTGCATGGCAATACCGACACCTCGCTTGAGGGAACCACCGATGTTGTTGCCGTTCCAGGCGACACCCTGAGGAACGTTGGGGTAGATACCGCAGGTGATCATGAAGGCACCGAAGTACTTGGCACCGTTGGACTCGACAGCAGCAAGAATGACAAAGCCGATGATGCTGTAGACAGGAATGTTAGCGAATTGAGGCTTAAGATGGTCGCGCCAAGCCGGAGTCGGCTTCCGGGTCTGGGCCCTTGGCGATTTGGAGAGAATTGGAGAAGGGAGGACTTACGCGACACAGCAGAAGAAGATCATGTAGATACCACGCTGACCGTGCTTATCAGCGGCGTAGCCACCGGCGATGGTGAACAGGCAGGCGACGACATAGGGAGGAACAGTCATGAGCTGAGCCATCTCGTTGGTGTAGCCGAGACCCTTGACAATGGTGGGCAGGAAGATGGAGATGGAGTAGAGAGGAGTGTAGATGCCGATGGTGATGACCATGTGGACCCAGATCTTCCAGTCCTTGAGGGCATCACGGAAGAACTGCCACTTGAACTCATCAGAGAGAACGGATCGGTCCTCTTCGAGGCGGCGGAGAACCTCCTTGCGCTCAGTGTCGTCGAGGAACTTGGCAGTGTCGGGGTAGTCGTACATGACGAAGAAGGCCATGACAGCGAAGCAGAAAGTGACGAGACCCTCGAGGATGAAGATCCAGGCCCAGCCGTCGAGGTTACCAACACCGTCCATCTCCATGATGCCACGGGCCAGGAGACCACCAAAGGCACCAGCAGCAGTGGCAGCCGAGAAGAAGATGGCCATGCGGAGACCGCACTCGTGGCGCTTGTACCACATGGTGATGTAGTAGGTGATGCCGGGGAAGAGACCACCCTCAGCGAGACCGAGGGCCATGCGAGCAGCCAGGAGACCGCCAAAGTTGTGGACAACACCCATGACACAGGTCATGGCAGACCAGATGACCATGATGAAGGGGATCCAGACAGAGGGGCGGAATCGCTTCATGGCCAAGTTGGATGGGATCTCAGCTGCGACATAGAAGGGGAAGAAGACGGACACGGCGATCTGTGGGGAAGCATGGTTAATTCTCCGTCGTAGCATGGGTAAAGGACCCGAGAGGATGGGAAAGTTGATGCTGTACTCACATTGTAGTCCCACTTGCCGGTCATGTTCAGGGACTCCTCGAGACCGGCCAGCTTAGCATTGCCGATGTTGGCACGATCGAGAAAGGAAAGAAGGTAGAGGAGGGCTAGGAAGGGGAGGAGGTGGGTGTCCATCTTGCGGAGAAGACGCTTGGTGGACTTGGTGTCAAAGACCTCGTCGGAGGTGTTCTCGTGGAGAGAAACGGCCTTCTCATAGTCGACCTTTTCGGTGGACGAGTTGTCCTGGGCCGTAGCCGCAGTGTTCTTCTCGTTGTGAAGCATTGTGGAGGAATGCTCACTTTGGAGTTGAGTGAAAGACAATGGAGAAGAAGAAAGGATTGATGGGGAAGTGTTATCCTCAAGTGTGAAGATGAGAGAAGAGTGTGAGGCGAATGCTCTGGTCTGAAGATCTGAAAGAAAAACCTGGGGAAGAGTCCACCTTTTATGGATGATGGAAAGGTCGAAAGGTGTTTGACGATATGGATACTCGAGACCTGTCTCTCTCTCTCTCTCTCTCTCTCTCCTTCCCCAGATCATCTTGGGGGCCCGGTCCACGCCGGGGCCAACAACTAAAACCCCAGCTCTCTTAGTCTACACGGTTGACATTGCCCACTTTCGCAAGCGCCATCCCCTCCCCGGGCCCCCCTTTGGACGCCTCGACTCTACGCACGAACGGCAGCTAGCATGGGTTGAGGCGAATAGCGTGAGTGTAAGGTGTGGTGTGTGTGGGTAAGAAAGAGAGCAGGAGATGGAGGAGTTGGAGGAGACACACAAGAGTCAACATGGGTGTTGCCATCCTGTGCCATGTCCCACCCCCAAGGTCCACACACACACCCTTACCGCTTCCCCATGTCTCCATATCTTACCCCATGCCTTAGTTGAACCCACAGAGGACCTCTCTCTCTCGCTTCCCCGCCTCTAGCCGGAGACCAATGGCCGGTCCCCAAACAGCAATGTGTGTGCCGTGGACGGGGGAACGCGAGAAGAGGAGGCACTGCCAAGCAACGCCTGTTGAGGACCAGGCCCTTGTCTGCCCACCCTTGTCACCCAACACACACATGCTCACACATCTTGGTAAGAAGAGCCAGAGCCAGATTCTGTGTGAGATGGGGTCGGGCCCGTGCCTAAAGCCTCGCCGCAACTTTCGGTCTGCGTGTGGTTGTGTAGTTGAAGCTGTTGATTCTGCGCCTTGTCTCGAGGGTTTCATTCGTGGGATGCCAAGGATATTATTATGCGAGACAAACGAGAAGAATTTTTTCCTTTCTCGAGTCTATGAGTGGTTGCATGCAACTCGTCATCCGGTCTTGTCAATCATGTCAATCACTCGCGGAAAGATTGCGACATGGGAAGAAAAGCTTGACGAGTTCGCCCCTTGTTCGCCAAGTCGGTACTGACTCCCACGTATGGTTCGACATTTGAGAAAGGGTGATCATGGACATGGAGAGCGGCACGTTTCCGGTCCCTTCACTTTACTCGACCGTAACAGGGAAAATCCCCGTGCAATCAACAGACCCAAGCATATCGGCCAAGCGATACGTTTGCCACAGACATGCGCTTGCGGTGTGGCTTTCCCTTTTTTGCATCAGTATCAGTGTCAGCTTTACAATCCCCCCATTCTGCAGTCATTAGTATGCATGTCGAAACACGGTCCCATTATTAGACAAGAAGTTCTTCATGGGTGGTTGAGAGATAGGGTCATTGTCGTCACCGATGAGATAAGTCACAGTCCCTCATGGGCGCGCCCTCACGGTGAGCTACTCGTATCATTGCCGACAGCTGAAGTCGAGGTGATGGCCTCATGTCGATGCCAGCGCACCCGTCATCTGGTACGAGCCCTGCCCCATCTAGCCGCCCATCTCCCATCTCGCAGTATTTTTCCGCCCCTGTAGCCGTGCCACCCCTCCGCGACCGAGCGTTTCCTTTCCCCAGAGACGTCACCTTTGACCAAGACTGTGTGTATGTCTATAGATGGCCAGATGAGGCGTTTAGCCCCCGTCCGTACCGACGGGTCTCGTGGCTGCTTGCCGCGAAGGGGCGGATTTACATGCTGAGAGTTGCATGGGGACACATGGCGACGCATCCTCTACGACGTAAAAGATGCTGCATATAGGCACAACTGAACATACTCCCACGTGTAGAACTCTTGGTATCCCTGTGTCGTGCAGCGCTCGGCGGTCGGGAAGGAGGGCAACAATCCGTAGATACGACTGCTTGCTTGTGACGCTGGGCCCAGGATTCTGGAAGAATGGTACGAGAGGCCCGTGTAGGTGGCATGGCATGTTGATCTCCCTTGACAGCTTCCTGCCAAGGTGGGAGTTCAAGTTGTCAAGCAATGCCCAGGACGTGCCCAGCAGATGCCCAGACAAAAGTCTAGATTCGAGATCTTGGAAAAAAATCGCCGCGCTCCTTGCTCTGCCGCGCTCTGGCCAAGCTTTTTCCTGCGCTTCTATAGTAGCTTCACTGCAACACAAGGCGTCAAGGCGAAAAAAGAGCCGCAACCGCCCAGCTACAGCATACAGATGGTCGGGGGCATGCCTCAACGGCTTCGGCTATCTTGACAGCCGTAGCTCACATCGGCCGGATGGAAGCTCTCTCTTTTCGACCTAGGGCGCCGGGTACCCCTCGCTTGGCGTCAAGACAGATTGTCCCAAGGGAACGAAAGAAAAGTCTGTTCTCTCTCGCAGCGGGCGGCGCGATCGCCGAGGGAAGTGGGCGCCACCACATGGGAAACACGCGGCGAAGGACGTTAGTGTGTTGTAAAGGAGGGAGCATGAGGGGGAATGTGAAAAGTTGGAGGGAGGAGGTGTGAGTGAATAAGCATAAAGGACAAGACTAGAGAGTGCGAGAGAGGAAAACGAGGAGAAATGGAGGAGAGCAAAGATGTGTGTGAGAGAGTGGCAGAGGTTGGTTGGTGCTTTGGGAGAGGGGGATCTTGGTAAGCCCAATCTCCTACCCCAGGCTTGGCGTGCGAGATGAGATTGGCCGGGGACCAATTTTGCGGGGGAAACCCACTGAAACCTGAAAATGCGAGCATCCCAAGTCCAATCCAATCAATGGTAAAGGATTAAATGCAAAGAGAGAGAAGCCCTGGTCCAGTCTGTGCCGCTCAAGGAGGACCCCAGTTCGGGGCTGAGCCCAGCGCCCCCAGAAGCCCTTGCCCCGCACCATGTCCAGGCTCCCAGTGGTTCAGATGCCTGGAGGCCTGCTGCGTCAGTGGACCGGACCACAGCTGGGGCTTCTCCTCCACTCAAAAACCAAGGTCAGCAGAACGCAGAGAGGGCTCAGATAGATGCAATCATGCTCCCACTATGCCCCAGACCCCGTAGAATCCCGGGTCCAGTGAAAGGAAAATCCGGGGTCGAGAGAGATTTATTGAAAGATTCCGGGGAAAGGGGGCAAAACAAAGATTCCGGGGAAGCCCTGGGTCTGAATGTGCCGGCTTGGCCTAGAACCTGCTTTTCTCCTTGTACTTTTGATGTTTCTGTTATTTTGCATATGACGATGGCTTCACATACAAACTTGGACTGCTGTGAGTAGCAAGCCACCCTGTAGAAGCTCCGCACGTCCGCAGACTCTTCCTCGGTAATGACAAGGTCAGAGTAACATTTTCTCCAAAGTGACCGACCATCCTTTCTCCTCAGCGCTGGCTCTCTGCTCGCCCTCCATCTTCTTTCCCCCCAAAGCTACAAGCGGGGGAAAGTAAGAAACAAGCTTTACGTACAAAGAATTCTCCCCCAAAATCCAAGGCCACAAAAAAACTCTGAAAAGGGGGGGAAGACAAAACAAGGCAACAAATGGCGAAAGAAATGATGGAGGGTACAAGGGCCCCCGCCCGTTGACGCAGCACCTAACAAGGTACCTTGTACGACGAAGCGGGCCGGTCTTTGCTTTTTTTGTTGAGTGAAAAGCGGAGACAAAAACTCCAAAGGGGATCCAATCTTGGGTCATCACATTGCGTCTTCTCCTCATTTGCCGTCGTATTAAGGTGTGTTCAATAAGGTGGGAGATAAGGTTAAATGTCCCCACTGGCTTTCACTCTCCACCGCTCTTTGTGCTATCCAAATGGTGAAGAGGAGAGATAGAGGGCATGTTTATCGAGTCAAGTAGTGATAAAAGATACGACTGTCAAGATACGAGACACTGGATACCATCTCTGACCCAAGATCTCGTCGCACATGCTCCAGACTGCCCTGGTCCCTCTGGCGCCCGTGCCAACCGTGTCTTGTCTCTCCCAAATGGGGGGAAACCACCCATCACCATGTCGACACAAGGTCACGCCTCCATATCATGCGGGCTGGGTCTGTGGGTACAATGGTGTGACGATGAGTCAAGTACCGGGCCCCGAAATCTCTGCCCATCTGGCGCGCAGCATCTGGCCATGTGCAATCTGCATCTACATCTGAAATCTCACCCCTTCGGTATCTCTCTCTGCCTTGCTCTCTCCACTACTCCGCACTCTTATTTTTTACCCCAGTCTACCCTACCGGCATCCCATTCCCGGGTCTCCTCTTTATGCAGCCCTTTTGTGGGTACGAGGGCCAGCGACGCACATGTAATCCCGGTTCACGCGCGCGGCCGCGAGCCTGGACTTTGAGAGGAGCGCCCGGTCGAGGCGCCTCTTTTGGGTCGTTTGTGTCTTGGCATTACATCGATGGTTTGGATAAACGAGTGCGTAAACTTGTCCTGCCTGACTCTTGAGTGGCCGACCATTGGGGTGTTTCTGACTCTTGACGATTATTGCCTTTGAGAAGTGATCCTCACGAAATGGCATCATCGAGAGTGATAGTGCGCTACTGTATGCTCAGATCATCTACAACCCAACCTATGAGAACCCATGCCCTGAAAAAAGATGTGCCCGCATAACCACGTTTCACAGCCCCCCTCCATTTACCGCCAACCTGCAAAATCTCTTGTTGACTCGAGATGCACTGCTACCCTACATTGTACATATCGGCCTCAAAGCTCGGGTTCCGTCGTGTGTCCGTTCATGGTAAATTCCGCCCATGCCACACGCACAGACTCAACAACCGTCTTTCTCATCCGCATGCCGTCTTGGCAATATCCCATCATGTTTCGGACACACACTCATCCATGATTACCACGCTTGTGGGCTTCCATCCTTCTTTATTCCTTCTCTTTCGCATGCAGCTAGGCAGCCTCGGGCAGATGGATGGCGCCGCCACCACCACCACCACCTTTTTGAGTTGGAGGTCTCTGTCCCAATGTGAGTCGATGCATTGCAAGTTTGACTCTTTGCACATAAGCAACGTGGCCAAGGCATGGCCCGCGATGCGTCTACGATCTGCCTGCCTAGCTCAGGGCGCATCAACTCTTGTTGTTGTTGAGATAAGCCTACACACCATCAACAGCATCTTACAAGGATGCATCATTCCTCGCGTGCGCGCGAGTCCATGTCCACGTTTCTGGCATGTGTCCTTTGCATATGGATGGGATGGGCGAACACGAATGTCCGTGTGTGTGGATGCTGTCGTTCGCCGTTCTCGTTTCTTTTTTCTCTTTCTCGGTGCCGAAGCGAATGTCTTGAATCGAACGATTGTTCAACCTTGATGATATCCAACCCTGCCAATGTATTACTGAAATTGGAGTCGTTTCCAGCAGTTTGGTCTTGGCCCTGATCCGAAGGAGCCGGTGCTGCCTATGGCCTGAGACAACCTTTGACAAGGCGGGTGATCAAAGAAGTGAAATCTAGATTTTGCGGAGGACAACCTCGTTTGTCCCAGGAAATTTCCCCCAAGTCGGTTTAGTTTGGAGCGCCCTGGGTTGTTGAGAGATTGGATTGCGTCTCGAACTTCCCCCTCTTTCTTTTCTCCTCTGTGCGCAAACTGCGGTCAACCAAAGATTCCCTGCACACCATCACCCTCTCCGCCTTTTTTTTTCTCATCTCCCCCTCCTTTCACTCTCCTCACTCGTTAGCTCAAAGCCACCCCCAAACCCCTAGGGATACCCCGTTAATCTTTCTCCTCTCGCTAGTTGACTCCCTCAACCCAGACCAGGCCCCCAAGACAAGGCATGGTTTTCAGCTCGCACATGGCCGTCAGCCTCTCACGAGCTGGGAGGGTTGCCACCCGTTCCTAGGCTGGTGTCCTGTGCTCTGTGCTCTCCCTGAGTTATTATCTCGCTGGCATTTTTAGTGGCAGATGTCTAAATCTTAAGTCATGTCCCGCGGCTACTCTTCCAGCCCTGTCTCGTAGACATGCTCTGTCGGACCTTGGTTATGTTCGGTTGTAATTCCCCAATCATGATTCATATAGACGGAGACATGGAGTATTCCCACAGGCATTTTCGGTCCAGTTTCGGTTCATCCTTTGTCTTGATACTCCTGACTCTAGATTACGCCGCCCATGACGATCCCCTCCTCGGTGAAGCTCCGATACACATCATCCCAACGAGAAATTCAACTTCCGGACCGTCTCAGCCATTCACAAGGCTTGCTGCATCATCGATATGCGCCCCATACGGCGGCTTGGTTGGATGTTGGGGTGCACCGACTAAGAGGTCGGGGAAGCGTCGAGGGCGAGTCCGGGGGGAGGAACAGTCTGGATCTAACTCGACAAGTGTCGAGATGCAGACTATCATCTGCCCCAAACTCTTCCCCGGACTGAGCGGCATCAAGCGGATAGCGGCCCAAGCGAGAGGGGGTTGCGCCTCTGCTACAGGAGGGCCACAATGGGACGATCCCTTCCTAGAGGCAGCCAACAAACCAAGGAACCTCGTCGAGACGCAGTAAGCCCCCTCTCCAATAGTCAAATCACCTCGACGAGACGCCTCCACACCATCTGTTACGGACATGGGGGATGCAGGTCTGGCCCTCTGGTCTCGTCAGGCTCTGGACACTTGGCGATGCCGATGCAAGAACGCCAAAAACCCAATAGCGGTTACATTTGCCTCCATCGCGTTGCGCTGAGGTCGTCCACACACACCGGCTTCATGAACGCCGGTGGCGACGCTATGGAGAAGCGGCTTTTACCTTTGTTGGATGATCCTGTCTGATTTCCAAGTGATGATCCTATCGACCAGTGTCGGTGTGTCATTTTGATAACCTAGGAGAATCACGCATCGCGAGCAGGCGAGTCGGGGGACATGGATATCCGGCTAGAGAGGCCTCTGTGAGATTTTACCGGGGGCCAAGTTGGCGGCTAAGGCTGGGTGATTACCGTGGTAGTCCTCGGAATAGCGTCTATCTTGGGCCGAGGATATGTCTCAGGGGTCGGATGAGGGAATTCTCAGACTGCTCCAGGTTTGAGAGATTTCCTCCTCTTTCATCATGTCGATATGGTCAAGGGATTCTCGTTTTCTGTCGCGTTTTGGAAGTTTTGATTATTGTTGTTGGCATTGTTGGGTTGTCGGGTTGATCATGTCAGCCATGACGACCAAGAATCAATATGCCACAAAGTCCCTAATAACTTGAGGCTTTCTTCCGGGCAAGAAAGTTGACTGACAGATATGAGAGAAACACTCTTTCATTCACTGAAACTATCCAGGAAACCGACCGAGACTGGATTTCAATTCAAGCCTTTCGTGTCCTTGTCGTCGCTGCCGATGCTGAACTCGTCTATCGATCGACCTCACATACTCTCATCATCAAACTCGGATGTTCTATCGTCACTGTCCATGTCACCTTTCATTTTCGTATGATTCTTTTCAACTTTACCATCATGTTGTCGATGGTTGATCATGAAGGCTCTCACTCAGACCGTTCCACAGTATCGGCGTTTACGGACTTTAACCGCATTTCGCCACAATCTCACCGCCGAGTCTCGTCATCTTTCTTGAACATCAACATCACCCCACGTCCCTCATCACTCTATCCTCCGTAACCGAACTCACGTGGTCATGAAGTTCCACTTTGTCGATAGCCATGCAGCAAGCGATCCCGGGTCTCGCAAGGCAATCCGCCGTCATGTCATGAAGGGCAAAAACCTGGGGCGAACTATCCAAGGTCGTGGACGTAAGCATGCTGCGGCGCAAGAGCCCAAGATCTTCGAGGGTGTGCAGAAGAAAGAGAAGCTTGAGGAACTTGTCGTTGCTAGACGGGAGCGAGATGTACCCGTCGATAGTGATGGAAGCACATTGATCTTTCCGGAGATTGTGCCTCATGATGTCCTGCGTTCGCCGTCAAGCCCTTTTGCTGGGGAAGAGTATACATATTTTGCTTTTCCTATCCAATTTACTCCGTCGATGAGATACATGGTGTATCAGTGTAAGCATCAAGAACCTCGCTCTTTGGATGAGCAACTGCTGATCTATAGAGTAGTCCACACAGCAGTGTGTGATGCCATCTATCCATCGTTCTTTTGTTCTCGAACAGAACAAGTCGGGTCACCATGGTTTAAATACATGGTCTCTGACCAAGCATGTACGTTGCCCTAAGTCTCATCACTCGAATTCGCTTGCTAACGGTAGAACTTTCATAGTCCTTCACTGCTTGCTAGCTATGGTGGCAACCTACCTCAACCTCTTCCGCAAACCAGACTGCGAACCTCTCGAAGCCACACGCCATTTCTCACAAACTCTTCGTCTCATCAACCCCAAGCTCATGCAACATACTCCTCCACAAGATTCAACAATCGCCATCATCATCTCCCTTGCCATCCATTCCAAACTCATTCGAGATCCATCCAAATGCTCCATGCATCTGGACGGCCTGCAACGCCTCGTCGATCTTCGAGGCGGACTATCCGAGATTAGCGAGTCTAATCGTGCACTTTTGCACAAGATACTTCGCACTGATATCGAGCTTGCCATATCCCTTGGTGCTCGCACACGGTATGGAGTTGGAGGGCTCACTGCGGCAACACCTGGACCTACAGCTGCGAGGATCCTTAGGTATCCTCTGAATCAGATGTGCGAGCCACTACGACACATGACGCGAGAGATGTTGGCGTTGTGCCGTCAGCCTGGAAAAGCCAAGATGGTGGGCCTACAGTATCAGGACGTCCTGATCTGGCTGTGGCAGCGTCTGATTGACTTTGCACCGCTGAGTGAAAAGAGACCACTTGATCCGCTCGATGATATGTGGCATCTGGGCCTCTTGACATTCCTGGCTAATATAACATGGCCGACAAGTTTCCTGCGAGGTCTCAACTGTGGGCTCTTGAAAAAACTGCTTCGAGAGCGTATCGACAGCAAGGCCTTGCTGGAGAGAGGTGATGATTACCGCGCTCTGTGGTTCTGGATCGTCTTCGTTTATGCCATGTTGTTGCCGGAAGACAACTATGAGCAGCTTCCTGTCCAGCAAATAAGAGAGATGGCAGATGAGCTGAATATCAGCACGTGGGAAGAGGTAAAGGTTGCATTTCGACCGTTTCCTTGGATTGGAATCCTCCATGACGCACCTGGAAAGAAGCTATGGGAGTTGATCAAAGACTGATATGGAACGCAGTAAAAGGTCAAAGAACGGCTTTTTAAACAGCTTGGTTTGCAACAAAGGGTGATGAATCTCTTGCAGTCGAGTTAAGCCAGCTGGATTCCATCGGATCTCTGGCTACTTTACCCACACATCTCTCGCACACAAAGATGGGCTCACAACGAACCGAGTCTATTTTCGTGGTAACTAGCGGTTGACATGGGCCGACAACACTCAGCGGACAACTATGTTTCCCTACGCTCCCGCACCTCTTCTGGACGCCCGCCCCATATCGGTGTGCTGCTTCAGGATGGTGGTGCTGGCGGGCATGCCTTCTGGCTGGGCTGAGCTGTAGGCTGAGCTTCAGTGTTCGTTGAGGATCGATAACCAGCGGGAGCCAGGAGCTCGTTGTGTAAAGATACAGACACGCTCGAGTAAAAATCATGGCCTGATTGTGGTTTATAATAGCGAGTGACAAAGAACTCAAGTCTGCAAGATGGATTATTGCAGCAGGACACTTCAGGAACGCGTCAGAACGCCCTCCCCCAAGCTCGGCGCTGGACCTGGAAGGTGCACATTGGGCGCCCTGTTTTGCATTGTGTCGATACTGTCACTGACCCAAGAATTATTGAAACGTAGATGGCGAATTGGTTTCTTCGTCATCGGATGTGCACGGGAAGAGGCCCGTGGAGGCTATGGTATGGGACTCTCTCCTACGATCACGAGACCGTACGGGAGCTTTTCGGTGGTGTCTGCAAGGGACATGTTGATTCTTCCAAAACTCTCAAAGCGACACAATGACAAACTGGGCGCCATGAGTCTTATATCAGTTACTGAAGATGAGTTTTGGCAACGACGTCAAGGACTCGAGGACCACCTGACTGAACCATGGCTTACACCTTTGGATGAGGAGGCAACGTCGAAAGATGACAACCACTGCGCTGCAAGAACCATGAGATTGGAATGTTTTGTCGCAAATTCCAGGCACGGACTTAGTTCTTTCATGTAGAAGGAATATTTATGGGCTACTAACAGTTATGAAGGGATCCCTAAGGATTCGGCTAGCTTGGCCGAAACACAAATCCTCTATCCTCAATTGTGAATCCTTTCATTGGGACGCGCGTGGTATTTTTGGTGATACGCCAGCATCCGCTTTTCTTGCCTTCAGAGACTTGGCGTGCTTCAGATGTATCAATCTCATCCCTCATTCGTGACCCATTCTGGAAGACTGGCTCTCAAAACATAGGCTACAGGGTAAAACTCATGCAAAATTGATTACTTGAGAGTCTGGTCAGTGGAGGAAAGTCGAAATGAATGTCTACGGAGTAAGATGGATCTTGTTTTCTGGCCTCTTGCTGCTTCATATCCATTGTGACTTGGAGTGTTTTTCGAGGAAGAGAAGAGTATCAGGGACATGACTTTGACCTGTTCATGTGATGATATTTTCACGAACTACACGCAGATCATCGAAAAGCTCTTTAAAACTCGAAGCATAAGAAATCATCAAAGTTCTACCAAATATGTCCGTCTAAAGAAGTAAAATACATTGGACACAAGCTATCGTGTCTCTCCAAATCCAACATGTACATGTAAACAGTTAACGCCATCCCAAGAGCTTCCAGTGCTAAACCCCTAGTTCTGGGGCTGAAGCTCAACCAAGTTTCCATCGGGGTCAGTCACGTAGATGAGAGCCGAGTTCAACTTGCTCAGGGTCTTGACCAGAGCAGCTTGCTCCACAGGCTTGAGCTGTGCCACGACAGCTGGGGAAAGGCTAGTCGCATTACCAATCTCAGTACCGAAGGACAATCCTTCTCCTGTGCGCTTGAGGACTCTGACATCGGGGAATGTGTCGAGGCGTGCCTGGGCGGCTTCAATGTCGGGGACGATCATGCCGACGTGACCAAAGGTGTTGGGGGACTCGCCGGATGAGGGGAGATAATTGTCTGGCACGTTGACGTGGATGAGCTCGAGGAGGCCTTGGGCGTTGTTCTTCTCCCGGTTGAGCTCCAATGTGGTCTGGTAGCCTGTTCCGTTTTTGCCGCCGTGGCTGTAGCCCATGTAGGCGATGGTGTAGCTCTCTGTGACCTCGAGGTGGAAGAGTTCACGGAGGCCAAAAACGCGAGAGTAAAAGTCCATGCTTGCAGTCAGATTTCTGACGTTGAGGCACAGGTGGTTGATATTGTAGCCAATGGTGGCGGGATCAGAGGCGGCATCACTGCCAAAGTGGTTCTTGGGGTATTCTGAGGTGTCATTGTCGGCTCTTTCGATGGGGCCGCATCCCAGGGCTTGGGAAGCGAGGAGAGGGAGGAGAACCCAGGAGGACTTGAAAGAGAATTGGACCATGATGAAGGTGTGTAAGTGTAAGTGTGAGGAGTTGGTGATGATGAGATGTGCTGATTGACCTACTACCAAGCTGGAGAGTGTCGAGGTTTATATGTACAATTGATTCGAACAATGACTTACAATTCACTTCCTCATCTAAGAAAGCGACGTCAGCCTCTTCCTTGTCAGCTTCCTTGGTGCATCTGATGCGACATTGGCCTGCATAGCCCTGTGGGGTCGATCGACGTTCTGCCGACGAGTCGCGGGGCAGAGCGAGGGCCGAGCGACATCGCGAACCGCGACAGCGAAGGAACGGGGCCTCGCTATAGGGCTGGACGAGGTTAATTGCAGGGACGACATGGCGCATCCTTCTTGTTCTTGTTGGTACATGACCCAACGGCCTGGGAGTTGTGCCATTTAATCCTGCCTGTCAGCCATCGGCTGCGCCGGCAATTGAGGCGGTGAATTTGGTTAGGAAGGATTGAGATTGAGATTTATGTCATATTCTTTGGATCAAGGATCCTCATATGAAGCTTCTCTTCACTGGAGGAAGCTGCTCTGACTAAATAATCCTCCTTGAACAAACTATACAGCGATACTTTCTTCGTCTGCTATTCGGCTGCTTTTGCCTCTGCCGACTCATTCACGACTACCTAGGCAGCATCATTTGCCCGACCGCAAACCTTGCACGACGCATCTCTAGGACATACAATCGCATCCGATAGCCTTGGCTGAAGGGTCTTGCCCGGTGCAGCTTGACACGCCAGAACTCGCAGTCGACGAAACCCATCTATCTCCAAGTTTCCATATCCAGACCTGGCCAGCAGCCCAAAGAAGTCAAATGCTGTGTACCTGGATCCTCGGGACTCGTAGCCCGATGTGTCAAGGCACCATGTGTCCCTGTCATCTGGCTTCACCTCGATGAGCACCACTTCACTGGAGCGAAAGATTGCTCGCTCCTGGCCGTCAGATGAACGCAGCGCAGACTCCCCGGACAAGATCTCACGGCTTGCGTAATGTGGATCAATGGATCGAAGTCTGTAGTCGATGAACCATAGCGTTCTCTTTGCCTGGTGGTGGAATAGCTCCATCATGTGGCTTAGACGCATGGCGTTCCACTGCACGTCTGGTCGCCTAAGGTGCGTGCTGGCTGGGAGCCATTGGTCGAACATGTAGGGGTCATAGTCGATGGCGATGTTGGGTCCCAGGAAGCTGGGGTTTGCCACCAAGTACCCATCCCCGGATTCCTCCATACGAGCTGGGAAATCAGGAGTCGAGTGTCTGATAGAGTCCCGGAGGCTTTGGAGCCAGTCGAGAGAGCCCAAGTACCGGGAGTCCAAGCAGAAAAGGTCCCTGTCGTGATCTATCGTGATGTGTGTATACTCACCATCGCCGTTCTTGTACGACGCTGTGTGAGTAACACTATCCTCTTGGTTGTGGTCGCCGCAGGTCGCGAGCCGCTTTGGAGCATTTTCGTCTTCAACCTCTGACCACCACTCGTTCTTCGTGAAGTACCTTTCCATGGCGGCCCGCGAGGCCTTGCAGGCCATCCAAAGGCCACTATCTACAGCGTAGACAGAGTCGTTAGGACCACCGTCCAAGGAGTCATGTGGTATGGCGAGGTAGCAACTGCCAGGAACCAGTGTCTTGGATGAAGCCACTTCATGGCAGACAACATATTCCTTCACTTCTTCGGTCAAGCCGCTCTGCTCACCAGATGAATCCACCTCATCCTCTTTTTGATCTTTCAAGCTGCAATCTTCCGTAGAAGTGACGCCAAAACTTGTAAAATCTAGAAGATGGCCCGAGAAACTGTGGTCTGGCTCCTGGGACCCCAAGACCATGAACCGGTGCACATGCCTCGTGCCCGGCACAGGGCGCACAGCGGCATTCCAAATCAGGTCCTGGATCTCTTTGGGGAGATTGGGGAAGAGGCGAAATGTATCAGAAGCCATAACCAGGGGCGCGGCGCAGAGATATTGGAAGACGATTGAGTGTGATGGATCAATGACATGACTATGACTGCAGTTGTTGCCTCGAACATGTCACGTGGAACCGACAGGGCTCCTTTCATCCCCATCTGCACGTAAGCTGACATCCTTGCCTGTGACCTGTCTGGTCTATTTTCAGACGATTAATGGCTTCAGGGTCTTATACTGCATCGGGAAACCATTGCGATATAACCAGGCTAGTGATTCGTGAGCACTAGGCCCATCGGACCATCGGACAATTCACCATGGACACCAGCATAACTCAGCCACATGGGCAAATTTCGGCTCCTCGCATAGTTCGTGTGGGAAGAATAGGGAATTATTTGTTTGGTGCATATTAAGTTGTGAATTGATCTTTTTAGTGGATATGTAGTTGCTTGACATACGGATGAGTTTCTGGGTCTTGGAACCTTGGCAACTGAACAATAACCCTAGCTACATTCACCTTAGGCTGTGGCTCTGAGATCAGGCCTCTGAAAACACAAGTCTGGCTGTAAGTGAAGATATATGGGCCCCTCTTTGGGGCACCTGTTTGATGCTTCCGATCCCTCCGAGTTGCCGCGCGGTTAACTCACCCCGTGAGGGACCAGGTGAGACCACAACTCCGTGAACTACTCCTCTATGGAATCTGTGTTCAATATGAAATTGAGATCCTGTGTCATGTTAGTTCTGCATCAGAAGTTCGTCAACTGCGAGTGCCTACCTCCAACTTCTCCCCCATATTGCTACCATCTTCTGTACCAAACGCGAAAATGGCCAACTTCTTCTTTCTTTCTTGCAGTTCGATGATCCGCTACTTTTCGTTAATGACTTGCGATTTGAAAGCATATAGAACGACATCACACAGAGATACTTGCCTCCTCTACAGTGCCCTTCATTATATACCGGTATATGGTGACCGCTTTTTGCTGACCCATTCGCAAAGCCCGAGCGACTGCCTGCGCCTCTACAGAAGGGTTCCATTGGGGCTCGACAATATGAACAACGTTTGCAACGGTAAGGTTCAATCTGGGAAAAGTTAGCTCAAGTATGACAGCATTAGATCGTTTAGAGAAGCCTCATACCCCACGGCACCTGTTTCGATAGACATCACGAGGACTGTTATTCGCGAATCCTCCTTGAATGCCTTCAAGCGCCTCGATCTCTCTGAATAGTTTGTACGACCGTCTATAAGGACATGGTCAATTTTGGCAGCCTCGAAAAGTCGTCTCATGTCGTCCAAGGTAGATGTCCAGTACGAAAACACAATGCTGTGAGAGTCGTTAATTCGCCAGTTCAACACACACCGGTGGGTCAACTGACTGCTTTGTCCCATCGCTAGAGTTTGCAATGTTTTCAACCACTGCGGATAGTTTCGTGGAATGAGGCCTAAGTGATCTGCTTTGAAAAGCTAGATCAGGACGCATCTTCAAGTCTCCCCTCGGGCTAAGCGCCCCCTCAGAAATAGGGCTCGACAACTGAAGTGGTCGGCCACAGTCTGGGCAAAAAGCCACTGATTCAAACAAAATCGCATCGTCTTCAGAAACAGACGAACATCGTTCACACTCGGTGATACGTCCCACGGGTGCTAGTAATCCTGACGTAGATACTGCGAGTGTTCCGCGGTTGCAAAACATGCGCATTCTCAACAAAGCCGTGAATAGGATATTGTGCTTCCTTGCGCAGTTGGCCTTGCTGATTCGATCATCAATTTCTCGTCTTGTCTGGCCACGGATATCCTGGAAGAGGGATTGTTCTTCAGCCGAGGGGGTCAAACGTAGAGTGTGCTCAGAAGATGGGGGGAGATTGAGATGCTTCTCAGTTCTTCTCAAACAGTACGCCTGAATCCACGCCCTGAATGGTTTCGAAAAGTCGGGACCACCTTCGCAAAGCGGTGTGAGAATGTGCTTCTGAAACTCGGCTTTGCTCGTGAACGGCGAAAGCTGGAGAAACGCTGCCAGTGAGGCAAGTTCTTCCAGCCTATTCTGAATTGGAGTACCAGTGAGGCACCATCGCCGACTTGCAGAGAGACTCGAAACGGCGCGAAATTGTTTTGAACTGGAGTTTCTGATCCAGTGTGCTGAATCAGTAATTAGTATTTGCTTTCACAACAATAGAAACAAAACGACGGTATTATCTAACCATCACGGACGAGAGGGCTTTAAAGAGGGGACTGATCGTGTACCTTCATCTAGGGCTATGCGAAACCATTCCAAGGAGGGAAGGATTCCTTCGCCGACATTGTCCGCGACGATCGTCGTATACGTGGTAAAGACAATATCGGCTGACGCAAGGGATATCACATCTCGCGGTCGACGTGGTCCATGAAAGACAAGGTAACCCAGTGAGTCAGGAGAAAAGTGTCTATCCTGCGTTAGTAGAGTTTCTCCATGATTCTGCCAGCCACCATACCTCTGAATTTCTGAAATCCAACTGTCAAGCAGTTCTAATGCCAGTTAGTGAGGGAAAGCAGGAGGTGCTTTGGGACGGACGAGCAGATGGTACAACCACTAATGTAGCCTTTGTACGTTTCTTTATTTCTTTGGATGGAGATAAATTTTCATCATTGAAGTTTGCGTCAACTTCTGCCGTTGACAGAGAATGCAGAATGGCAGTGAGAAGAGTGAGGGTCTTCCCCAGGCCCATTGCATCAGCGATAATGCCTCCGTAGAATCGAGGGTTGTTCTCATTCTGGCTATAATCTTGCTATTAGAAAGAGTTTCCCGCGGATATCCGGATATAAGCATACCTCTTGGAAGTTGCCAAATGCAGTTCGTTCTGTAAGCACAGGCTCACAGCTTCAGTTTCTCGTTGTTGAATGAATCGAACACCATCCTCCTGGTATCTGCCCAGAATTAGCCGTTATTGCATCATAATGCACCAAATACACTGACTTTGTCAGCTTAGATAATAGACCTGGAGGAGGTTCGTAGTCGCCTTCTGCGGTCACATTGGATATCGAGTCGAGCGCGTTCTGAATCTCAGCAGATATCTTGGTCTTTCGCTCCAGGGATAAGGCACTTCCGAGTCCAACGAAGTTGTTCATATTTGATTCGCTAGCCATTCTTCCGGGAAAACGAAAGAACTGTGCGTTGTGGTATTCCATAGACGGAGGTAACGCTCTTGGATGTTGAAGATAGCCCGACAGCCTTGTGAGTCGGGCGGCCACCTCAGACGCAGCCGATTTTGGGCCAAAAACATTGATCGAAACTGGGAAAACTTTCGACGCTGCGTTTCTTTCTTGTTTCTGACGCTTCGAAAATTGGCTGCACTCGGCCAGTGCTTCAAAATGGATGAGGGCCATATTCTTCAACGCTGCCAGTTTGTTGATAGTTGCCGTATCTAAGACGGCAAACTCAGGGTGATTATTTGTCACAAGAACAAAAGACTCGCCGCTGGGTTTGATTGAGAAGGAGTATAATGATGAGCTGCTGGATATTTGCAGGTTCCCTATCGCTGTCCTACGGCGCAAACTCTGAGCCATTCCGCCTTCCAGCTGGGTCCCGCGTTAGAAGCTGAAGGCCATTGACGCTCATTGAGACACACGTACCGCACCGTAACATATTTCCTGTGTCGACTGATCGAGATGGGCCTCGGCAAGAGAGGATGAGTGCTGTGAAGGGCTATCAGAAATAGGCTCGTCCGTGACCAAAAGGGGCCGTTTCGAGCTCATAGTGTAGCATCGATAAGATGGACCGTAGTGTATGTTACGAGGGGAAATTCACTGTACGGACAGAGACGTCAAGAATTTTCATCAGGCTGAGTTGGCGGCCTCAGGCTTACGCCTCATTGGGGGAATTCTCCCACCGAGAACGCCCAACCAGCAGCCCATGCAGCATAAATTATGCCTGTGGTGGTGCATATTGCCATCTGCAAATCAAATTTGAGAACTGCCACCTTCACTGCAAAATCCGCCCCCTCGGTCTGCCTTATTTGTGGCTTGTTGGGCTGACGGGCTTTTTCCACCAAAAAACAGAGATTTCTCCTCAGCCTGACGGAAAGAAGATCTTTCATCCATCCTCTTCCATCTATCATCTTTGTTGTTTGCAAATCTGGAATTCAGTGATCGGCCTCAACTGGATTCAAAAAGAATCACTCTGGCTAACATGGCAGGCCCAGAGCCAGAAAGCTTCAGCAGGGCCCTGACGAAGTTCAAGGCAACCATCGATCCATCACTACAACAAGAATTTTCAGCCTGTACCCTGGAGGATGTTCATCGAACCATCCAAGATATCCAGGATAAAGATGCCAGAGAAGGCCCTCTTCGAGCACTGGGTCGGCTCCAAGCCTTCGTTGAGGCGATGGAGCAACTCGGGAGTGTCATTGAAGTCTTCTTGAATGCAAGCGAACTTCTTTGCTTCATCTGGGTAATACCATCTTCTGCCTTTTACATAGATCATGACTAAATGTTCAAAAGGGTCCGATCAAGTTTCTTCTCACTGTGAGCACTTCGACGACGACAAAACATTGGATGCTTACTTTGTGTTTAGATCACAAGATCATTCTTCAACATTTTCGACAAGCTGCTCGACGCATACTCTCGGATTGGAGACGCCATTCCAGGCCTATTCCACTACAAAGATACGTTTGAGAGGCATCCGCCGCTCGCCAAGGTACTTGAGGACTACTACTCAGATGTGTTGAATTTCCACAGTCAGGCCATCGCAGTTTTCAGACGACCAAGTGAGACTAACCTTTGCCCCCCTGCTTATGACTATACTTTACTCACGGGTAATAGGATGGAAAACCTTGTTCACTGTTACGTGGAAGACATTCGAGACCAAATTCGGTCCCATCATACAAAGTCTGGCAAGGAAGAGAGAGATGCTTGAATCAGAAAAAGGATCAGCAACACTCCATGCAATTCAGAATCTTCGCGAGGACATCGCCAACGTTCAACGAGAGCAGAATGCCCAAGCAACCATGAATGACCGCGAAAACCGTCGACGTCGAATGCGCGAGATTCAAGAGAAATTGCAAAGTCCCAACTACCAACTCGATCAAGAAATGTCAGCAGAGCGCAGAAATGGTACCGCGTCAGGCCTATGGATTTTTGACGACTCTACCTTTCAGGCATGGTTACATGGCGGATCCTCCAGCTCCAAGATCTTGTACATCAATGGCATGCCTGGTGCTGGTATGACTATGTGCTGCTGTTCATAAGTATACAATATGCTAACCTTGTGATAGGAAAGACCATCCTCATGTCTACAGTGATTGAAAGACTTCTTCACGAAAGGGTTGCGCCCAATGGGCAGAGCTTTGTCGGCTATTTCTACTTCAAGCATCGACAAAATGAGACGCATAACGCCATGCTACGAGCGGTTCTGGAGCAGCTTCTAAGTCAGAACCCAGCCCTTTCTGACCACCTTTTCGGTGAGGTGTCGTTACTTGAGGGCGTCAACCTCAGGACCACTGCTCAACTTGAAAGCCTCGTCGAGACGGCCATTGAGAGCTACACCACTTTATACCTTGTTCTCGATGGATTGGATGAGTGCGCCAACGAAGAGATCAAGAAGACTGTCAATTGGTCCCTCTTGCTGATCGATGACAAGCTGAGAAACTCGGGATCTGATCTACGAATTATTCTCTCTGGTCAGCGCGATGGTATGTTGGATACAAAGCTGGTTCGGCAGCCGTCGATTTCTTTGGAAACATCTGCGCACAATGAGGACATACGAAGGTATTGCGAATTACGCTGCAAGGAAATTGCAACGACGTTCTTCGGGTCTTCTCCAGATGGAGAAGAGGCTCGGAGCATCAAAGAGCGAATATTCTCACTTGTGACAAACGAAGCGAAGGGTAAGTCAATGCTCCCAGAGACCATCCATTATAACATGCTGAATATGGTCCAAGGTATGTTTCTATATGCACGAGTGGTACTGGAAAACCTACTTGGCCAGACTCGGCTTTCGGGCCTGAAGCGTGAACTGCAGGCAGATACTTTTCCTCGGGGGATAGAAAAGGCGTAAGTCGTCTGAACACACGCACACGGAAGCTAAAAGAAGATAAGAACTATGCACTAATCGTTCTCTTGCCTCAGCTATCAGAGAGTTTTCGCCCGCGTCATTGACCAAGCACCAAAAGCGAAACGTGAAGACGCAATCAAGCTGCTTGGACTGGTGATTCATGCGAGAAGGATCTTGCATTGGAGAGAAAT
Organism: Fusarium sp. MBC 438; assembly: GCA_030779245.1. NCBI lineage: Eukaryota > Fungi > Ascomycota > Sordariomycetes > Hypocreales > Nectriaceae > Fusarium > Fusarium sp. MBC 438. The sequence goes on along the minus strand of JAPFTB010000109.1, from coordinate 313,914 downwards.
ACAGGCCTTCTTTTGCATTGACCCGATCCGTGGTAACGTGGACTACGATGATCGCCTCCTACGCACTGGCAAGGATATATGCGGCGCATTGGTGGATGTTCACTATTGCTCTCGAGACTCTACAGGATCTGAGGATTTGGTTCGTATTGTGCATGAATCAGCTCGAATGTATGTAAATATTGCAACTATTGGAAATATACTGACAGTCTTGCTATAGGTATCTGCTGGATGAGCACAGGACTCGGTTCTTCCCGGAAGCCGTCAATGTCTCAACCTTTTGTCTCCGGTATCTTGCATCCGATCCTTTCAAGATTGGTATTGATTCAAAGGATATATCATCCTGGGCGATCAAAGGGTACTATGCTCTGCAAGATTACTCTGCACAATTCTGGTATGATCATAGCCAGATGTGTCTGCAAGAGTACGACACATTAGATCCAACTCAACGTGGCCAAATGACAGCTGCACTGGCTCGCTTCTTTGAGTCTTACTCTCAGCTAAGCGAAATGGACTGGCATCATGGAGAAAATACTATCGCGAAAGTGATGGAAACTTTCAAGGGCCTTCCAGAACACGCACGCGACAGGAATGAGTGTTTCAACATTGAATATCGTACGACTATGATTCGCCAACAGATTGAGCAACTTCAACAAGACTCCTCCTCCACAGACACAAGGGAGTCATTCGTGTTCCTCCACGGTCCCCTCACGACATTCAAATGCTCTAAGCCTTGGTGTGACTTGTTCAAGGGTGGTTTGGAAAACCTCAAGGAACGCCAGAGACACATCAGTCGCCACGAGCTGCCATTTATCTGCAATGAAGATGGATGTCACACCTCTGGCATTGGTTTCGATTCCCAAATGGCCTTGGACATTCATCGAAAGAGGTGGCATTCGAACAACAGCGACTCCATTCAGTTTCCAAAAAGGCGGCAAAGATCCCACCAAAACATCCGCGGTGCCGCAAAATCCGGGGACGTCGAAGCTGTCGCAGCTTTCTTAAATGCAGGAGAACCAGCCGATGCCGTCCGAGGTGGGAGCGCTTTCCATACAACTCCACTGTATCTTGCAGCACAGCACGGCCATGTTCAAGTCTGCAAACTGCTGCTTGAAAGGGGTGCGGATGTCAATCGTGTGTGTTTCAAAGTAGAAACAGGGACCGCACTACATGCGAGCGTAAGGCAAAGTCAGTTGGAAACAACAAGACTGCTCCTCGCCCAGAACGACATTCAGCTCGACAAAACCGACTTACAAGGTAGCACGGCATTCGACCTTGTTTGTGACCAAAGCGACGACAGGATCTGCAGGCTATTTCTGGAATCTGGAAAGTTTCACGATCGTTTTTTGAATCACCGTCATACATACTTTCTGCTAATGGCTTGCTCTAAAGGTGATGTGTCCTCGGTCAAGTACTTTCTGGGCCACGGATTCAACAAGATTGCGGACCGATACCTTATCAAGAGCACGATCCATGCCCAACCCCCCCCTTCCGATGCTAGCATGGGTCGTATCATCGAATTGCTCTTAGCCACGGGGAACATTGAACTTGAAAGCAGAGATATCCTGGATGCCCTGAAAATGGGCTTGGCCTCAGTCGCAAGATCAATGCTCTACTCCTCAAAGCTGACATTTACGAGGATTGAATTAGAGGAATGCCTACAACAGGCAATAGAAAGAGGGTACACAGATATTTTGCGCATCGTAAGTGGCTGAACCACCCAAGTTATTTCCAGTGTATATGAAGTAACAACCAGGTAGATTGACTCCAGATTGGATAGTCTTGTCCAGCCTTCCCGTTCGATTTACGACGAGTTCCATTCTGATATCTGGTCTGACACCGACTCGCAAAGTGGTATCAGTGAAATCACTCAGGATACCTAGCGCCTCTACCAGGTCAAAAATCGATTATTCACGAGCTCGACGGCAGTTTCCCAGTATTGGAGCTGGCTTCAGGAACGCGGCAGCTTCCAGCACCAAGTCATAAAGGACGTCAGTCCTGTCTCGTGGGGTTCGCTTGAGGATCACATTGACTTCCATGTTTACCTTGATGAGATTGAGGAACTGCTATGGAACATTGAGTGGCTTCGCATTCATATGATTATGAGCAAGGTCAGTGATACGATGGACGAGTTGGATGGAGCACCTCGTGGCGATGTGATGGCATCCTTCAAGCGGGACCGTACTATGCGGCGGTTTCTGTTCTTTTGTAAGGAGAGGGGAGTCAAAATGCAGCAGCAGCCGATGTAAGTACCAATCCTACCTTCACAGCTCATTTGACTAGAGCCTCCAACCATTGCATGTGGAAAGGGAACTGACAAGGTTGACAGTGAGGAGATCATCCGTCGCTGGCAGAACATAGAAGGAGAGCTGCTACTTCCAGCACAGATGTCCCTATAATGAATGAGTACAGAAAGGCCACTGTGTTGGCATCTGGTCAGGATATTATGATGTGTCGACAATCCGTTCTTTATTGTAGTTGTAGCCCGGCCCTTAATGGGATTTGAGGCAGAAGATCGAATGAATGCATAATATTGCCACATTCGTATATATTTATACTAATGCTCTTATCTTCTTGTCTATTCTTAAGCTTATGAACTATTCCTCATAACCGCATTAGGTAAACGAAATTGTGTATTAGTCCAATGAGTGATATGTCAAGTCCAAGCACTTTTCCTACAATGTCATCCCATGCATCATTGTGGACCTTGGGATTATGGATGAAAACCGTAATATTGTAGAGTTTACCAATATTAGGTAATATTTTTTCAAATGTAGGCTTATCCTTGAAAACTGTTGAAGAGAGCTCACTTTTGAAAGGACAATCCTGGCCGGAAGGGAAGACAAATATCCCAAATCCGCGCGACTGTTGGATGTTTCCGATCGCTCCGAGTTGCCGCGCGGTTAACCCACCCCGGACCTTTGCTGAAGTAATGATGATTTAATCCAATCGATTTTAGGGCTGACATTTGTCAGGTTGCTGACAATTGATCAAAGATGACAATGACGTGACTCTTCCCCTCCGCCGGACAGCCGCGCGGTTATCCTAGTAGATCAAAAAGGTTGCGGAGGCCCTCTTTCTTTGCGACTGGATCATATCTTTACACACGATAGCTCCCCAAAAAGCATATCCGAATATTGTACATCTTTAGTCGGTCCCGTAATACCATAGTACGCCATGAGCGACTCAGTATGTGGTCTGAAACTTGTGTCACTGGCGATGCTAATGATGATAAATAGGGGGATCACATTAAGTATAAGCCTGGCGCGGACGGAGGATTTGAACGAACTGTAAGCGCCTTTCGGAATTTTATTTCGAATGAGCCAGGATCGAGATTCCCCGCCGAAAAGGGCCGATATACCCTCTATCTCAGTCCAGGATGCCCATGGGTAAGTGTCTGTCTTGACCTCGTGTCGCCAACTCACAGTTGAGCAGTCCCATCGTACCATGATCGTGCGAGGTCTCAAGCGACTGGAACATATTGTTGATCTCTACATCAACTCACTCCATATGGGCAAAGACGGTTGGTTCTTTACCGACGATCCCGAGCATGCCAAGTATGGCGTTCTTCCCAAGGATCCCCTCTATGGGTTCAGCACCATCAAGGAACTGTACCTGAAGGCCAACCCGAACTACGTGGGGCGGTACACGGTTCCAGTTCTCTGGGACAAGAAGACGCACACGATGGTTAGCAACGAATCGAGCGAGATTATCCGTATGCTCTACACAGAGTTCGATCACCTTCTCCCAGAGGAGGACCGAGAGGTTAATCGACCTGGGGGTGGCTTCTATCCCGAGAACCTTCGAAAGGAAATCGACGAGATCAACGACTGGATCTATCACACTGTCAACAACGGGGTTTACAAATGTGGATTCGCTTTTTCGCAGAGCGCCTATGAGGAGAATGTGGTCAAAGTATTCCAATCTCTGGACCGCCTGGAGAAGATCCTCAACGATAGACCGTTTCTTCTGGGAGACAACATCACCGAGGCCGATATCCGACTCTTCCCAACCATTGTCCGGTTCGACGTTGCGTACAATCCCATCTTTATGTGCAACCTGGGAACCATCAGAGATCACTATCCGAACCTGCATCTTTGGCTGAGGAGGTTGTATTGGGACAAGAGCGAGAAGACGCATGGTGCCTTTGAAAAGACGACGTTTCCTTGGATTGAGAAATACAAGCAGGGATATGGAGACTCAAGACAGCGGGTTCTGGGGATTACGGGTCCGTTGATTATTCCAAAGGGGCCAGAGGTGCTGGTTCTTGAGTTGAAGGAGTCTGATGCAAAGTGATTTTCTATTTGGAGTCCTTGTCTATCGTAATGGGTCCTAACATAAGGTGTGGTTTATAGCTTGAGAGTAACCGTTTGTTTAGTAATTTGATGCAGTACCACACCATCATCAGTTGTTGAGCTATTTCGGAAATTCGAACTTCGGTACCTACATAAGAACAAACCTCTTCGTCTTCTGGCTGGTTGAGTCCCAAGCATCGGCATGCAGTTGCCCAACAGCCAACCGCTGTGACAAACCTCCCTTTCGCTCCACTAGCAAGATATTCAGAGCCCAGAAACTGGTGTGCTGGTAAATACTCGTGTCAGAGATCTCTTCGTAGTATTCATCAGCAGAGGGGTACTCCGGGGGTAAGCGGTCGGGATAACTGTCAACGTCCGCTTGAATAATTTTGTCTTGGTCACCGCGCGAGAGCAGGACAAACTCATAGACAGAATCTGAGCAAGGTTTCCATAAATCAATACCCCTGAGTGTCCCGCAATGATACCCTGCTGCATCATAGATCCAAAGTTGGCCGCGTAACGTGTTGGTAAAGGAGTCTGAGAATGGGCGAGGTAATGTGGACAATTCTGGACGGGGCGATGAGATTGTGTACATATCAGCCCTCAGACCAGGAGCTTCGAAGACTAGTGCACAATTATAGTCTTCGTTTAACTCCACAAGTTGTGATGCCTCGGACAGGTCTGGCAAAGAACTGGGGAGATCTTCTCTGAGACTGGGATCCTCTCGGACAATCTTGCGCACCCCAAGCTTGTCTATGATGATGAAATTCCTCACTTCTGACTTGAGTCTCACACGCTTTCCGACGTAAGAGTCAAGCCGCCAAGGATCCCAGTAAATGTTATCTTCCCAGGCCGTCCAGCACCATGTCGGTGACGTGCAAGCCGAACCTAGTGGCTCCCTTGGTCGTAGTCGGCCTTGCCACATCGGTGACCGCAGGAGAGCAAAATCGAAAAAGTTTTCTGGTAGAGCGCTCACAAATCGCCATCCAAACGAGTCCTCTATTGCGGACAGGATGCCAACAAATGCATTCAGAGAATCCGACGCATATGTCAGTGTCCGTCGACTGTACTGTCTGACCAGTCACTCGTAGACGTTGAATCTCGTTCTGGGGTCGTCGCTGACGTCCCGTCTTAACGGTTGTATGTTCCAATTCGAAAGTTGTTCTCCTGTATGTGCTTCTCCATCTTCCAAACAATGAGACCCAGAGCAGTGCCAGTAAACTTGGCAATCGGAGAAATATAAGCGCTTCTTAGCGAGCATTCCTTCCTGGAATGTCCAGCCCCGGCTTCGCCATGTAGACGACTCAATCGCAGGACCAAGGCTTCGGGGTTCAGGGACCAATAACAGGGGTCCCAGCTTCGTAGGTGATGACGACGGTGTGCGGGATCCGGCGACGACACCAGGGAGTGCACAGTTAGCGTCATGTGCGGACAGGGCGACGATGGTTATCAGGGCCTCGCCGTAGATTCTATCCATCCGCGGAACATAGTGTTTCTTGTCTTCGGGATCGTCTTGCACAATGCATAATGCATCAACCCACAGATAGGTCTCTCCAAGATCTGCTACAAAAGCAATGGCGTCATTTATAAGTCGAGGCAGCTGATCACGCACTCGTAATAATGCACCGTCCTGTTGGAGCTGCTGGAAGTTGCTCTTGATCGTTTGGAATTGCTTTACTTGGCCCCAGACATAGCTGAGAGCCAAGTACCGACAGTGCCGGTCGCCTTTAAAGAGCCGCATTCGTCTGACATCGAGTAGTAGTAGAGGTAGAGAGTCTCTGCTAGGACCGGGCGGATTGCATTTTGGTCCATGTTGAGCTGAACAATCATGCATCCAGCTCTTGATCAGCAAGTAATTGAGTCGCTCAAAGACCCGCGGCTCAACGTTGTCAACGCGCTTTATCCGGCCGACAACAGTGGAGTGTCCCCAGATTCCGTCTTGAAGAGTCTTGGATGTTGCATGGAACCATACTTCGATTTCTGCTGGGAACGGACCGCGGTTGAGCCTACCGAGATAGCACATCTCGATGGGGTACTTTCCCGGGCGCCAATAGCTCTTGGAGTGGACATTCAGTGTTTTGATAATGAGTTTGCATAACGCGCAATTCTCGTTCTTTAGGATTTCCTGGAAATATCCCATAGGCGTGCTTATGGGGCCATTATGGGAGAGATACTTGGCAACGTCGACTGCCCGACAAATATCGCAGAGATCATCAGACACGTCCATTACCGCAATACCCTGAGGAGTCAAAATGAGGGATAGATTCAAAAGAGTGGGAAATTGGAGTACAAGTGCAGGCCGAGATGGGTATTTATGCCGCATTGAAGTCCAAGATTGAGGGGAAATGCGGCTGTTGGAGCCTGACTGCATGCATGGTTCACCGGCATTTTTGCGACTTGCGTCTAAGGTGCCACCGTATGCAGCCCTGTTGTGTAGCTAGCCTTACGACTGCTTCCGAGTCCTATCTGAAACTTGGCCATACAACTCTCAAGCTGCGAAGCAAATCAGCTGCTCGCTGGTCTCATCCTATTATCAAGGTCGCTAGTTGCGCTTTTCAAAAGCCAAGTCAACAGGACGAACCCTGTCACATTTCTCAAAGCCTAGTATCAATAGCAACAACCTTGGCGCCTTCAATCTCGGTCCCATTGACGGGAGTCGCGATTGCTCCAGACGTGCTCACATATAGACTCTCTTTATCTTTCCACCCTCGACCAAACGCAACAGATGTAGAGCCGGCCACAGTCATCTCCCCAATTCCACCCACAATCGTCTTCCACTCTTTGGACAGGGCGTCGATAAAGACAATCGAGTTATCAAGGTTGGTGGATGCATAGATGTTGGCGTCGACGTCAAAGGTGAAATCGTCCAGAAAGTTGACGCCTTGGGATAGATTGACAATCAGCTCCGGCCTAGAATACCTAGCAGGGAAGCCATTAGGAGTAATTGCAATACGGTAGATGCAGGCTTGAAATGAATTGGTCCAGTAGAGGTGTTCGTCGCGGATCTGAATGCCGTTGACGCCAATGGGCAGTCTCGCGTCCTCAACCGGGTCCATCTCAAGAGGGAAACGAAATGTTGAGGTATCAAAGTTGCCGGTGGTCAATTCAAGACGACCTACAAAGCCGTTGGCAGAATCGGCCACAAGAACCACGTCAGATAGGCCTGGAACAGCTGTGACGCCATTGAGAAATTTACTCTGGGGGCTCATGTCGCTGATTTTTCTGATCTTGACTTCGTCTCCAGGTGACTTAAATTCGACAACCCACGCGCCAAATGAACCAATGACGGTCTCTCCTGGGGCTGTAGAGTTCCCACCGACAAAAACGAATGTCTCGACACCTTGGTGGCTGGATGGGACCTGGGCAAGGCCATAAATGCTCTGGATAGAAGGGACTGGGATGATTTCTTCGAGTGTATTATGACGCTCCCATGGGGCTCGAATCGTGTATATAGCAGCCGAAGGCCATAGCTTGGTCACGAGGAGATCCCCATTTGAGCGTACTGCTATGTTTTCGAGGAATGTGCCGACCTCAAGCTGGGCAAGTGTTCTAGAGGGAAGAGATTCAGATAGTGCAAGTGCCGCCGCAGCGACGGCAGTCAGGACGATAGAAAACATGGGGTGAAGAGTTTCGAATTCAGTGCTAGTTTTAGAAAAGAGGAGTAAATGTCGGATGGTAAACCAGGCTGGCCTCATCTTATACACACGGTTGCCGCTGACCAGCACAGCTGAATATGGAGATTTTAGGTCATGATCCATGTCAACCCTGGCTCCCAAGGCGGGTGTAATTGGCGGTCTATGTGATACCCTTGCTAATAACAAGGATAGTGATCATCATGCGGGCAACAATAACGAACCGCACTCCCCGTCGCCACAACTCGGTCCATTGACAGACTTACCTAGCCTATAGCATCTTATCTCTCCCGGACCAGGTTTCGGTGTGTATCCTACCCTCGGGCCCGCGGAGCTTTTGGATTCCGCCTCACCGAGGTTACTGCGGGTTGACCGGACCATGAAGTGGGCACACATTCTGTTGTCAATGTGTCAGGCCTTCGACGTACAAGGTCGTCACCCGAGCCTCGCGTCGCGAGTTCCCCCCATAGCCGAGGGAGGGCAAGGACATTTGTTCGAGGGAACATGCTCCCATGCAGATCCTAGAAAGCCTAGAGAAGGGCGGAAGCATCCCGCACGAGCTATCCCAATACCCGTTCAAGCTTTACCGGTCTCATCGTCGCATATGAGAGCATTCCTTGATTTCCTTTGGGTAATTGGCCTACTATATACACTCGCATTCGTTTGTCAAGCAGCCTCGATTTCCCGTACCAAGTTGTAGGCCTGCTTCTTCACAACGGGTCATGGGATCATCGACATCTCCACCAATAGATTACTCAACAAATACCCGACGATGAACGGAATCTGAGCTAGGGTTATCCAATAGAGGATCACCTCAATGGAGATTCTGGCCTTTGATTATCACTACCTTTAACGCCAGGCCAAAAAGCCACGTCATTGTCTTGAAAAATGATGGCCCTTAAGTGATAACGTCTGGTCGTTATGGCGCTGCAAAAAACTGATTACACTGTCGGTCTCCTGGCCTATCTCTCCGAGATGTACAGAAATCTGGGTCTCGTCAGGGTACAAGTCGCCCATACGGCCTAACTGTCTGTACTTTTCTTGGTTAACCGATAACCACTGCCGAATACTCCCCGCGTCGGTCCATGTTGGGAGTTGCCCCGGCTCGAATTCCAAGTGTGCCAGAGTAAATGTTTCTCATGACTTAGTATCCCGGCAGCCAATCTGGATGTGTTTCTTGTTGGCCTCATGGCCCTAGATAGGGTAGGACAAAGTAGCATCAGTTGAAAGTAATTTAACCTCATACCCAGAGGTAGATCAAGGCGACCCAGTCAATACAGTTATACATAATCAAGTAGCATCAGTTGTAAGCCTTTAGTTGCGAGAAGAGGGGTGGTGAACTCAAACATCAAGAGCCCGAGTTGAACCCGAAAGTCATGCCGGCTGCTGGATGGGATCCCCCCTGTCGTGCTGCGGTATCTGCCACTAACTTGTTCGTAATGGCCTCGATACCTCAATTCACCTGACGCCGTGGTGCTATATCCCCTCTCTGCTCCCCATCTCACATGCATGTGGCGTCTTCACTCGGTGTATGTGTTGTGTACTGCATTCACGACAACCCTCAAATCCAGTCGGGTTTGTGTGCATCTTCGACCTCTTCTATACTAAGGGGGCCTACGCCTTGGACGCAACATCACTGTTGATGCGACATAGTCTATTCGGCCTCACAGGCAGAATAGGCGACGGCTCAATGAATTCACATAGATCCTCAACAAAATTGCTCTGTAGCTTGTCAGCCATCCTCAACTTGTTGAATTCGGGGGAACTGAATCTCCCGCGGTAACTTATATCAACGGGGTGCCGCACTCTCTCAGCTGTCTTGTCCCTTGTTGGTAGCATCAATTTCTGGGCATCCATCCAACACAAATTTGCGCCACCGCTTTGTCCAGCAGCGACAAAGTCTCCAAGACCATCAGAGATGGACTCGCCAGACTCGGCCAGCACTAAAGACGATTGGCCTAAGAAGCCCATCGAGATAAAGCCTAAGGACCTTGCCGACTTGTTGGAAGAGATTTGGGGCATAGAAAAGGCCAAGCCAAAGAGCCCAAGCAAATCCAGCACGAGCTCGCCCAAGGTCATTACCCATTCTCGTCCCAGCTTGAGTAGTGTCACAGCTAAACTTCTTGCAGTCACCCAAGAGAGAAGAACAAGAGGAAAAATTTAAGAGTTATTTTCAAGCTTTTCCCCGTCACTTCGATTATCCAAGGAATCTTTCTATGTGGATTCCGCCTTCATACGTGCTCCCGGAGCAAGAAGTCAACACCAAGGAGGATACACACTTTTTAAGACAAGTGGACAAGAGAATCATGGAAATGAAGTCGGCGGTCTAAAAGTGCAATTAATATATCATTTTGGATAACCACTATTTCATAATATGGCAAGACAAAGTGGCCACCTGTCAACGACTTGTCCTCTCGGCTTTAACACCACTCGCCCAGACCCTTGACTAGGTACGGAGTGCACAAGGAGTACAGACCACGGCGCTCGGCCTGGGCATCGACATGCCCGACGTCGTCGTTGTGGCCGTACTAGGTGAGCCATACTCTTTTCTAGACCTGATGCAGCAGCTAGGCCGAGCCGGGCGTGGCGACTGCGTGGCCGCGGACGCTATTCTCGTCTGCGAAACACCAACCGATCCGAAAGTCCAAAGCTTCGCCAACGCAGGATGCCGACGGAGAGCAATATCGTTGTACTTTGACGGCGAGTTTAGTCACGATTGCCTCCCCAACGAGGTGAGCTGTGATTACTGCGCGGCAAAGTACGCATCAGCCTTGGCATGGACACGTCTTGATAACAGGATCAATACAACTAGTATACCATTTCAGACATAAAATCATATTTAACCATCCAGTAAAGATATCTTCGCTTTGTAATCAATGAAGCGTTAGAAGAAAGTAAAGTATCATCCACGTGCTCAAATATCCCTTCACATTCTTACACGCCGAGCGTCTTGTGCAGCCAAGCAAACATGACCCTCATCATCTCCTGTCCCGCACCCGTCTGGCAGTGATATCCCGCAGCTCCCCGGAAAACATGCAAGTCAGCCTGGTCACCGAGTGCCTTCTTAACCTTGGCAGACTGTCCCCTGAAGAAACCCTCCAACTCGGCGTCAGCAATCCACACAGGGGCCTTGATGCGGTGAACAACATTTTTGAGAGTGTGCTGCTTGGTAAGCTGCATAAAATCGTAGGGTGACCTGACGTTGAAGGACCACAGACCCTGGTTCATGCCCCATCGGAACGTCGTGGGGGTCTTGGGATCCTTTCGCAGTTTTTCTGCGATCTTGTCGAATTTTTCCTTGTTGCCGGACTCGAGGAGTTCCTTCATCTCGGGGGTGAGGCCGGAGCTGAAAGACTCGTATGTGTCCCAAACTCCGCCGTTGCAGATGACGGCCTTAATTCGGGGCTCGAAGGCGGCGGCGCGGGCGGCGTGGTAGCCTCCGAATGAGTATCCGAACAGGGCGAGCTTCTCCGGGTCGACAGCGGCGGCTTTTTCGTTGAGGAGATAGTCTACAAGAGGAGTGACGACACGCTCCCAGTCAGGGATAAATCCGAGGTTTTGGTTTCGGCGAACAGAAGGGTGTCCAGGGCCTTCGTAGGTAAGAACGTTCCATCCACGGGCGAGAGCTCCAGTGACGACAATGTGGTACAAATCCTCTTGAGCACCATCATAGCCATTGCCCATGATCAAAGTCGGTCGCAGAGAGTGCTCGGAGTCGGTGTACCAGATGGCTTCGGCGGTAAAGTTGTCGGCTTTGACACGAATGCGTTTACCGGGGTGCGGGAGGGAAGCCATGCCCTTGTTAAAGGCAGCGGTCTGCTCTTCCCAGAGAGAGTTGATGAGGGGATCCTCCCAGTTAGAATGCAGATAAAAGTCTGCCCGGCGGAAATACGTCGCAGCAGAAAACCAAGCATCCCTCACATTGATGGGATCGTATGCAAACGCAGGGTCTTCAGCCTGGGCCTTTGTTTCGTTGGCGAGCTGGTAAAAGACTTCGCCGAAGCTATCGAAGTCTCCAGGGGTGATGTTCTTTGCAGCCAGGAGCACTGGGTTGATGTCGGAGCCTCCACCGATGGCTTGCTCGAGAGGTACGAGCAGCTCGAAGTGGAAGGATTCGTCTTCACTGAGCAGGAGAACTGGGTGTTCATCCTGAAGGTCCTCGGCCGCGGCGCAGGATGAGACGCCTAGGGCAGTAAACAGAAGGGAGTGAGAGAACTTCATTGTGGAGAGAGGAGGAAAGGCTGTCGGAGTTGATGTGAGGATGGGATATGATAATGGAGAAAAGAAGTAGATATCAGGACGCGTATATATACACATTTTTCCTTCTTAATATTGACAAACTCGCCTCATGTCTACGACGAAAATCGTGGCTCCGTCAATGATTCTACCCATCCTTTCCCTCAGGTCATTTCCCGTCTCCTACGGACTTTCTCGATCCCCAGAGAGTAAAATCCATCTCCCCCAGGGCCTTTAAGTGAATGAAAATAGTTGTATGCGCTGTAATAGGATCAAAGTGCGAGGCTCGCAACATAATTACCCAATCGGGAATGCAATGCTACGACCTGCCATGCGAATGCGAAGGAAAGTGGAGATTGCGGAGGTTAAACGAGAACGACGACGCTATATGATTACGTTTCTGGGGGAGGATTATGCCCTTTGCCAGTCATGAGGCGATGCGCAGCCTCATTTTGTGTTAATAATCATCTCTGACTGGTGGCTAAGGGTGCTGCGCCTCTTCAATGAGGGATTGCAGACGCTTTGAGGCGGTGTTCAAGTCGATGTGCGTTCATAAGAGAGTAAATACGGGTTTTCGCAACCGTAAGACGGATCAATTGATGTCGAGTCTTGCAGACGCTTCGAGTTGACAAGCAATTCTCAAATGAGAAAGCGAGCACTGGGTTTGTCATGTACAGGGATCGTGGTGTGTCTGGTCCAAACATGACTCTGTCTTGAAGATGTTCAGTTCAAGTTTTCTTAAGATGTATGAGAAGCTGTGACTGACAGGAGTGTGGACGCATCAAGTCAACCCACCCTAGACCCAAGCCTTTGATCAAGGGAAAAGGAAGAACGTTATCGCGCAGGAGGTGAATACGCGTTCACGAATATGCTGCCAAGATGCAGGGGCTGGTGCTAGCAATGGGACGGGCCACCACGGCAGCGGTAAACAGGGGCTGCCATCCGGAATGAGTCTCCGAATGCACAAGAGCTGGTATCCTATCAAAATGATGTCATATAACGAATCCCCTTTTCTTTACCACCATTTCGCAAAACCACAGCAAGCCGCCATCCATCCTCCTCCTTTCCCCCCTGTTCTCCCGCTCTCGGTTCGGCAGTAGCCCTTCCGTCCCCAAGATCGAAGCTGGCAGCGGCATCTAACCCCAAATCTCTCCAACCTCCACTCTCGTAGCTTTCCCCTCCGTTGCCATAAGGTTTTTTAGACTATTTTGACCGCTTCGACGGCGTTGCCCATCGATGTGTGGACTGCGGAACTTCAGACGCCAATTGACGGCTTGAGACGGGCTTGTTTTGCGCGTGGCGGAGCCGCAGAAAAGTGTGTCACCTCTCGCAAGCTTGAAGACTGGAGCAAAGACTACTGTAGATTTGGAAGGTTAGAGCTTTGTCGTGTGGTTGGCTTACGTGAAGAGAATCCGTGTGGACCAGCGGCCTGATCTGAGAGTCCGGCGTCGACGATGCTTGAGATCGACACTGTCAATGTCAGCATCAACAGTGGCAAGACATGTGGCATTCTCAAGCCACGTTTTTCTTCGGGCGAACGGCCGAAGAGCGCACCAGGAAGAGAGTCGCCCTATGAAGCACCGACCAAAACCTGACGTTGATCGCCAAAGTCAGACCACACCCTGTACTAGTGTCTCATCAACGTAACGCTCAAAGGGGCCAAGTCCATGCCTGTTTTTGATGATGTGACTTGTGCTCGCGGTGTGGTATTTTGCAAATACGGTTTCATCCGTCGTATGGCTTCATAAGCCACAGGCTTATGCGGGCATGACTCGTAGCACCGATAAACACACCGAGACCGAGTTGGACGTTGATAATAAACGGGATTTTCGAATCGACGATGGAATGCGGCCGTTTGATGGGATAAGGTTTCTGTTGGTGACAAATTCAGGGTAGTGAACCTGCCTCTTGGGTTCAGGCGTCAACCGCGTGCGTCGCGAAGGGGTTCGAGCGTAACAAGGGCTGATAAAGAGCGTGCTTTTGAAAAACGGCAAGATCCTGGGGTGGTAATTGGCCCTGGGAGAGCGTGCTCACGTCATTGGCCAAAAGAGACATGGGAAAGACCCCTAACTAAACACCAAGACTCCCTGTAGTCCCGCCCGGGTTGGTCTCCCCGGGATCCGCGGGCCCGTCAAGCCCAGGCGATGCCGAGATGACGCAGCCAATCTCGATGTCTCTCTTGTGCCATGCCCACCGTATTCACCTGGTTCACATCTGTCACTTCTGATCGCTGAAGCCGATGCAGGAAAGTCGACAAGACAGAGTTGCGCCCTTTGTTGCTTGCTTGCTCTGTGTGGCTTGACCCAAACGTCTAACCTGAATCATGTCCTCTCCCCGGGATTACCGACCTTTAGCTTTCCCCTAGAGGCCAGCTCTGCATGCAGGGGGTTGCAGCTCTGGCCAATGGCTCCAGCTGAGAATGACCCCCAGGAGGGCCAAGCTACCGATCATTGACGCTGCAGCCGCAAGCCAGCAAGGGCGGCGATCACAGGGATTCTCGGTCACTCGTAAATAAACCTGCCCCAATTTCTTCCCTTCTCCACCAGAAACAAGCTTTTGTTCACGTCCTCTCCTCCTCTCTCGCCCTTCCTCCTTCGCGTTGAAAGTATCATGATCGGCCTCGTCGCCGCGGCAGCGACCTCCTCGCCATGGCTGCCACAGGAGAGACGGGTCCCATCTCGGCGCCGCTGGCCATCAACATGGTCATTGCGGGCTTCTTCGCCGTGGCCTGCTACAACTGCGTCGAGATCCTAATCTCCCTGCTGAACCGCTTCAAGCGCCACGAGGGCCTCTACTTTTGGAGCATGCTCACCGCCACCCTGGGCATCGTCCTGCATTCGATAGTAGTCCTGCTGCGCTACTACAGCCTCGGCCCCAATTTCCCGCTCTGCGTCTTGACCTGTATCGGATGGTATGGCATGGTCACGGGCCAATCTGTCGTTCTCTACTCGCGACTTCACCTCATCGTTGACGACAAAACAAAGACGCGCTGGGTTCTCGGCATGATTATTACCAATTTTTTCATTCTTCACGTACCCGTCACCATTCTGTTCCTCGGCAGCAACACCGGGGATTCTCACCGCTATCTGGCCGCTTTTAACATCTACGAGCGCATCCAACTCGCCGGTTTCTTCCTCCAGGAATCCATCATTTCTGGCCTCTACATCTGGGAAACCGCACGAGGCCTCAAGCCCATCTTTGCCATCAGAAAAGCCCTAGAGCGCAAGATCATCAGGAACCTAATAATCGTCAATATCCTCGTCATCCTTCTCGACATAAGCCTGCTCATCACCCAGTACCTCAGCCACTTCCAGATCCAGACGACATACAAGCCCGTGGTCTACAGCATCAAGTTGAAGATGGAATTTGTCGTGCTCAACAAACTGCTGCTGCTGGTGCAGCACAAAGACTGCAATTGCATGCATATCAATGCCGATTCTGGAGGTATCGCTGCTATTGATGACGACATCCAGTTGCATCCAGTTCCAGAGGCCGCCAATAATGTGTCGTCAAGGACAAACAATCGTGGCCAGCCCAGGACCTCTCCATTCAACTTGTTTCACATGTCGGATCCTTATTGTATGTTTGCGAGTCCATACTTTTTCTTGCTGATGTTGAGACCCTGACAGATGCGAAGGAACCTCTGTCTCGTGTAGACAGCACTACTTCTTCTAGAGGACTAGTACCTTCTGGCTCCTCATCTTCGGTTCATCCTCTTGGTCAGACTGAACATGTCTCTCACGTTGATCGCCCACCTGGCGAGACCAATACTGCCATGTCTCAACCGACCATGGTTCATCAAAGTCACTGGTCGGTGGCGTCTCCGTTTAGAAGGAAAGACACGTGAAGGGCAAACGATGTCAAGAACATACCACACCACCATGACTAAAAAGTCATTACGTCTGAGAGAGCGGAAGTCGGAAGCGGATTGTACAAGGGCTAGGGTTGATTTCCGAATCCGCACCGAATCCGTATGACTATCTGCCACCACCACTCTGAACAGTGGAATACGACGCGTCGAAATTTCTGGGCGCGATGTTGCACTAAGCACCGGGCATGCCAAACCTTATGAGAATCGGCATCTCAGTATGAAGCATTCCGAAATCCTGTGGGAATGACGGACCCTTTACTGGGCAGTACTCTGCCGGCCTTGATAAGCCGTACGTATGACAGGACGTATGTGCTAGGCTGCGAATGGGGGTCACAGGACCCAATAATCTGGGATCAATGCCAGATCTACCATGTGGGAGATGAATGAAGGGGAAATGTATATAATTGTAACGGCCTCGATTTCTTTCAACTTGATACCCCCGCCAAGGAGTCTACGTCTTTGGCTAAGCTACTTATGAGAGGGCAATATTAGAACTTGCTAGCTTTGGGCAGGAATGATTAGATGAGAACAAGTCAGCGAGGAAGCAATAAAACCCTGAAATATCTCGTCTTAAAAAGTTGCGTCATGTTGCCAAGGTTCTTTTGATGGTTCGTTGATAGCTGGGAGAGAGTAGAGCTACGCCCACGGTGCCAGCAAGACTAGATTATGCTTGATATGGCATAGGGATATTCCCTCAAAGCTTTATTGCAAAGGTAAATCTAAGTCTGCTTGATATACTCTATCCATGTGAGTTGAGACTGTCGCTACCTCGACGCCTACCAACGATCGTCTCTGACGGGGAAGCGGGGCCAGACCCGCCGAGCAGTATTGTTCGATAGAGTGAGCAGAAATCTTTCAAATTCCATTGCCCGTGTTGTTGGGTAACAGTATGGTTTTCATCCCCATGGTTGGTTCTCTTCTTGTATGCGAGCTCTCAAAGTAGATTTGGAACCTTGTGTCTTGAACCATGTCTACTCGGGCTCTGTATATTCAAACAGCAATGATGGCAATACAATAGTATTTTACAACTTGGCTTTGGTTATTTTAGCATCTTTCATTTCTGCCACGTCCAAGGCAACGAAGAAGCGCGAGGAGGCGTTGTAGCCGCTGATGATCATAGCTGCAAGTTATGTCGTTAGCAAACACATCATTCGTGTGGCTGCAACAGTCAAAAATAACGAATAGACAAAAAGACTTACTGAACTCAAAGACCTGTCTATCATCTTTCAGATGCTTTCTCATGGCCTCAAAGATCTCATCGCTGACATTGACGTCCTTTGTTACTGCATCGACATAGCGCATAAGATCCCACAGTCGGGCACTCAGCCCACCCTCTCCATCAGAGCCCTTATGTCCCGGAGCCGCTGTCCTGACTGTCTCGATCCCCTCTTCACTAACACCCGCCTTCTTGAGCATGGGCGCATGGGCATTCCACTCGACAGCGGCGCCAGTCAAGACCCCAACACGAGACATTGCCAACTCGACCACATCTGCAGGCAGCGTCGACTGGGATCGAAGGGCAGTGAAGAAACTCAAAAAGCCACGGGCAAAGGTTGGGGAGATGAGCAAGGTGCGGAAAAGAGGTCCAAGACCGCGCTTGCCGACTTGTGCTTGTAATTTTTGCAGAAAAGCTTGGTCCGTAGGGTCGGAGAAGGTTGGAGGGTCTTCTGTGTACTTAAGACGCATTTTGATATCCGATGGTGGACAAATGAGAGTGACTCTGGATTATTGTGTGATTATCAGACTTTATCGCAGATTGTTCAATGCTAGATAGAAGGCACGGAGTAAAGGGGCAGAAAGAGGAAAAAATAGGACATAAAGAAGCATGTATCTGGGGAGATAAGGTCTCGACTATATACCACTATTAAATCCTGCCGAGGCTCGTATAGCTTAGTCGTCCGTGCCTCGGTTACTTTGGCAGCTACTAAGTATTCCTCGGAGACTTTATACAAGAGGGGTTGTAAACCAACCGAAAATCTAATTGCCAGCACCCTGCTTTCAAAGCCAGAATATCGTTGCTAGTGTTCATTTTTCCTGTTCTAAATAATAAACATGCCGAATAGCAGAGACTGAGAGCGCCCGCATTATGAAGCAGACCCCTGAAGAGCCTCTGTATTGGGTCGGATCAGGGTAAGGACGGTTCTTTGTGAACTGCCTACGGTGACCAAGCTGACCTGGCTGGGGTAGCTTCTCACTCATAGACTCTGAAATTCATATAATAGAAGCCGGGTTAGTTGTTCACATGCGAAACAAGGTGATGGGTGAGGAGCGGGCCCCACTTGTTGCCGCAAACCGAGGCTCGCAGCAACGACCCCTATTTCCACACCTCTAATTGGCCGACTTGGATATGTTTGGTGTATTATGTTAAACGAATGCTGAATCTATCATTGGTTTCCTTTATAAATCAAGAGAGAGAAATTGACGAAGTTACATAGCACAGCCTCGAAAGTCTACCGGGTTGTTTGTACCTCTTCTCGGGTCGTTGTCATCTGGTCTCGGAGATATGAGGCCGGGAGTTCTTGCAACATTCTCAACGACAAATCGTGTCGGCTGATTCTGTCGAGCTGGCGGCAAAAGATCATCTCGATGAAAAAGCCTTCCTGGCATGGATGGCATCGCCCAACTGCAACATCGCCAACCCACCCAAGGAAGAGGACTTATCGTGGCCTCTGGCAAGCTACTTTATCAGCTCTAGCCACAACACTTACTTGACCGGCAACCAACTGTCGAGTGACTCTTCAACGCAACCTTACATAGATGCATTGCGAGGTGGGTGTCGTTGCGTCGAGATTGATGTTTGGGACGGTAGAGCATCCGTTGCAAGAAGTAACTCGGACAGGAGCGTCGATGGATCTCAAAAGTCAAAGAATAGGTTTGAGAGACTCTTTGACAAGATGAAGGCCTCATTTCAAGACAAGGACGAAAATGAGGCCAAAGGATTGGGGTTCGAGCTACGGAACACGACATCAGCTTCTTCGAGGACTTCTAGCAGTCACAGTTCATTATCCGAGAAAAACAAAGTCTTGGCTGTTGAGCCCCGGGTTCTGCACGGATACACTCTCACCAAGGAAGTCTCTTTCCGCGACGTTTGCGTCGCTATACGGGATAACGCCTTCGCCACCAATGACCTTCTTGTCATTGTATCTCTAGAGGTTCACTGTTGCGTTGAGCAACAACTTGCCATGGTGCGCATCATGCAGGAGATTTGGGATGGTCTCCTTCTGGAGGAACCTGAAATTGAGCCCGTGGAGCTACCAAGTCTGGATTCCTTGCGCAACAAGTTGCTCATCAAAGTCAAGTACGCACGGCCCGAGAGGCCTGTCTCTGCCACGAGCAGTGACGATGAAGAAGGGAACAAGTCAGCCACTTCGAACAAGATGACCCAAGAGCTGAGCAGCATGGGTATTTACACTCGAGGCATGTCTTTCAAGGCTCTTGACACTCCAGAAGCATCGCATCCGATGCACGTTTTCTCGTTGTCCGAAACCAGAGTGCAAGACGTGCTGGAAACACACGCTTACGAGCTTTTTAACCACAATAGATACTACTTCATGAGGGCATATCCAAGCGGTGCGCGTATTGATTCATTCAACATGGATCCCTCGAGTCTGTGGAGAAAGGGTGTCCAGATGGTAGCTCTGAACTGGCAGACTTGGGATACAGGAATGATGATCAACAATGGCATGTTTTCCGACACGCAAGGATGGCTGTTGAAGCCCCCAGGTACGTAGCAGATTAAATCTTCGTGCCTCTAGGCTCTCCATCTCACCAATTCTCAGGATATCGCCCGTACCTCCAGGACAAACCGGGCCCAAACACAGTCAACACAAAAGAAGTCAAACTCTCCATCACCTTCTACTCTGGTCAAAACATCCCTCTTCCGGAAGACTGTACATCCCCACAGAAATTCAAACCATATGTCACTGTAGAGCTTCACGTCGAAGGACCTGGCTACAATCACGGCGATGAAAGTGAGTCATACGAGCGCGACGAGAAGTACACAGATTTCACAACATCACACAAAGGATGTGACATAGACTTCCAAGAAGACCACCTTAGCTTCCCACACGTCAAGAGGGTCATGGAAGAGTTGTCTTGGGTGCGTTTTCAGGTCATGGATGAGGGTTTCAAGTGGGATGAGTTGGCGGGCTGGGCGTGTATCCGACTAGATAGGCTAGGAAATGGATATCGGTTTGTGCATCTGTTGGACAGCAAGGGGATGCCAACAGAGGGGGTAATCTTAGTCAAGGTTGAGAAGATCATAACTTGAAAAGGAATCGATCATAGTATGGTTGCCTCAGCCACTGGACCTGTCTTGATTGAGACTTAATATCCCTGGCCAGGTAGGAGCAGCCATATCTCGGCGGCCTTCGATGGACCTTATGCATGCACATATGTATATACTACTGACACATGAATATATCCTGGTCAAAGAGTATCCAAAAGTCCCCTCATTTATGCTCCTAATCCTGTCCCTCAATCCAAGTTGCAGTGATTTGAGTTTGGACTGGAATGCGTTTGATTAAAGGAGAGCCGCATGCAACCCAACCTCTCGACACCGCCTCTGCAAGAGAAAAAGTCATTGTATCAACAATAAAGGGCTTAAATATGCCTATCTGGTTAAGATGCCTTTTCTTTGTATACTTGGCTCCCAGCTAGTTCAAGAACAAGGTCAAGGGAAGGGTCATAGTGTAACGCGGGGAAGTCGATCCGACCTCCGCAATGCTACCGGCAGTCAACGGATAAAGCTCCGCTGATTTCCACGGGCAATTTCTTGCGGCACCAGCTCCGCAAATAGCTACATGCAGGTACGGGATTTGCTCCGCAACCTTGCTCAGACTGCTCCATTGCATCGAGCAGAGCTGCATCTTGCGGCCGGCAGAGCATTGCAACGATTCAAGATCCTAGTAGAAGTTCAAAACTACTACGCCATAAGCCTCTAGTTCATGAACGATCCAACGCTCCCCGCAAAGAAACCAACAATCCCAAACCTCCTCAAGCTAAACAAGCCTGAGTTTGCAGCCTCAAATCGAACCACCCTTGTCATCTAATATCATCCCCCGCCCCGGAGGAGCAAACCCGAGGGTGAAAAAAAGTCTCACCATCGACTGCACCCCGCAAACCGTTCAGGCGCCTCATTGGCGGTGAGGCGTGTCATGTTACGCTGCTCCTGACCGTAATCATGTCATGATCCGACATGTGCCGGAGCCCACTCACCCAACCGTCGACGACAAAGACAAGAAATTTTGACTTTTTTGCTGAGAAAGCATCTTCCCGCATGCAAGAATTGCGCTGCAATTGACTCAGCTTCCCTCGTGTTTACAAGCTACTACCGCCCCCCTCTCCCCGCATTGCGTTGCTATAAAGTCATTGTCTGCTCTCCCAACCATGGCGACTGTTGCAAGAGTTTCCAGGTCTATCCTGATCAGATCATCACTTCCCGCGCTATCCGGTGCCACCAGAATCACTCCACTACGACGACTTCAGTCCAGCCCGTTCACTTTGAGATATCTGTCCACAATGAAGGCTCTCATCTACAATGGAAGCAATGCCGTGTCTCTGCAGGACAAGCCCAAGCCTGAGATCAAGTCTTCCACCGATGCTGTCATCAAAGTTCTGAAGACGACCATCTGCGGCACAGATCTTCACATCCGCAAGGGAGATGTTGCTACCTGCACACCCGGCCGTATTCTAGGCCATGAGGGAGTTGGCATCATTGAGTCGACCGGATCTGCTGTTGGGCGCTTCAAGAAGGGTGACAAGGTCCTCATCTCTTGCATTTCGGCCTGTGCGACCTGCGAATATTGCCGCAAGGGCATGTACAGCCATTGCGTCTCTGGCGGCTGGATTCTTGGCAACACCATTGACGGCACCCAAGCGGAATATGTCCGCGTTCCTCACGCCGACTCTAGTCTCCACCCCATTCCCGAGGGCGCAGATGAGTCCTCGCTCGTGATGCTCAGCGACATTTTCCCCACCGGTCTTGAATGTGGTGTTCTTAACAGCAAAGTCCAGCCAGGCAGCACAGTTGCCGTTGTTGGATCTGGACCTATTGGTCTAGCAGCCATCATCACGGCCCAGATGTATTCTCCATCCAAGATCATCGCCATTGACACAGACGCTGGAAGACTCGAGGTGGCCAAGAAGTTTGGCGCTACTGAGACGATCAACAACTCCAAGGGAGATGCCGTGGCTCAGGTCAAGGCTCTGACTGATGGAAAGGGATGCGACTCTGTCATTGAGGCAGTCGGTATCCCAGCGACTTTCGATCTCTGCCAGGAGCTTCTCGCTGCCGGTGGTGTCTTGGCCAATGTGGGTGTTCACGGCACCAAGGTGGATCTTCACCTCCAGAACCTCTGGGACAAGAACATTTGTGAGTTGAGCTCCTCAGACTGTATGAATGTGCAATCGGATTCTAACGTGATTTGAATTAGCCATCACCACCCGACTGGTCGACACTGTTACCACCCCCATGCTGCTCAAGCTCGTCCAGTCCGGCAAGCTTCAGCCCTCGCAGCTTATCACTCACCGTATGGATCCCTACAATACCTACAAATGTCTTCGACTAACACAGCCTCTAGGATTCAAGCTCAGTGACATGGAAAAGGCCTACGAGACCTTCGGCGAAGCTGCCAAGCATGGCGCCCTGAAGGTGCTTATTGATGTCGACTAAATGCAATGAAGAGATGAATGATGACCAAGATTGATACAAGTGCGAGTTTGAAATTGTGGGCTTAGAGGAAGACGCGAGTCGTGGTTGAGAGGTGCATGAAGGTGAATGGTGTTGAGGGTGTGTGGGTTGTGTTAAGGGTGTGAAGCTCATCTTTTCTATATTCAATATGAAATTGTCCCCATGATATAGACATCTGTAAACGATATCATCTAAATGTATCATGAGAACGCGCCAAGGCCTCTCTGTAACACTGAGATGGCCGAGACTAATCCTTCCGCTCTTGGCTCACATCCTTCTTCATGCCGATGGGCACCATAGGTGCAGCTATGGATCCTCCGTCAGGGTTCTCCCCTGTCAATATCCAGGGTTGAGCCAGGAAAACTCACAAATGCATGATTGCGGAGCTGCTCAAATGGCTTCAGGTATTTGTCTATTTGTACATCTCACATCCCTATTCAGAAAACACGCTTGCGATATTCACATATCCTTTGATGTATACATAGTTGTGGAGGTTACGTGGATACTTCACTTCCTGCAATCCGGACAGCGGTGCAGTTGCGCTCGCTACTACAGAGCACCTCAACGATGTAGTTATGGATCATTTACTTCATCGCTGCCGCCATGGTGCCAACGTACCCTACGGCTACCCAACCCAAAAAATGAACTATGTCAGTCCTGTCAATACTAGAGAGCAGCAATCCCGGTACATCTCTTCCCCGAATCACTCTGACCGTCACAACTCGAGTTGTCGCCGCGCCCACATCTGTGCAGAGCTGATTAGGAGTAGCTGCCCTCCGTATCTCAGATCTTTTCATGGTCTCTTCGACAAGTGGCTGAAGTTGACGCTGCAGTTCTTGACAAACCATGCTTCTCACATGTTCCCCAGAAACCTGTATCCCACGAGATATGGTAGAGAAGCCCTCCCTTAAGCTTTCTTGGGAGATACCAACGGCAGAGTCCAAGATTCCCATTCTCTCACTGAGATTTTCTATGCCATTTTCAATATTACTTCGTATGGCGCTTCCATAATTATCGTGCTGCTCTATGAGAGATTGCAGGCGAGCCTCTGTTGAAATCTGGGCACAAAGAATCCTCTCAGAGCGACTACTGTTACACCAGTTAGACGCATATGACCGCAGATTAAGATGAAGAGAATCTTACAAGTTAAATGCCTGGAGATAAAGTAGAAGGGTTGTTTTGTGGTTCTCAAGTCTCTGTAGTGCTCGCTCTGTCTCGGTCGACTTCAAAGCCAGAATAATCCTCACCCTCAACTTGGTTGGATCTTTGCCTGCTATTTCTTTCTCAAGGATGGAAAGCTCTTGAACCATGATATTGAGATGGCTGCTGAGAGCTTTCTTTTCAGCTTCGCTCAAGTTCTGCCCGCTAACTGTTTCGCGGATCAATTGGATTGCATTGTGGACATTCCGAATTACTATCGTCTTCTTAGTGACAGCTATCAGAGAAATACTAGTGAGATCTCAAACTAGTGACGTGGCGATGGAATTCTGGTCGCGAATTGCGCAGGCCTGAAAAGAAGGTATATAGACAAAGGCAGGTTCGGATCGAGGCATCGGTGAGCTGCACCAAGCTGGCCACTACTCCAACCACAGCCAGCGGTTCGGCCATTTCTGGGATTGAGGTAGGTCTGAAGATCAGGACTGACGCGTCTGAGGAGATCCTTGGGTAGACAACAGGGGATGAAAGATTGCAGAATAGTATCATGAGCGGTGAGCAGGTGTGTGGTCACATTTCTGCTAGGCAGTTCTGCACTGCATTACTAGAAGGTCCGAAATGTCGTTTGAAGAACAATCACGTGACTACCCTTGGGCAACGCACATCACATGCTCCAGGTATAGATTTGTTTTAAAACTGCTAAGGTTCTAAAAATTGGGGTTCTTTTGGATAGGATTATTTTCTGGATTCGAGAACTGCTCCATGCTCTGGCAAATGTTGGAGCAAAAAAGGTTTGATATGGACAACAACGCTTTTCATAATCGTGCTTAGGTCGGTGTGTACAAGCAGAGGCCGGATCTAGTGAGTATGGTGAGATAAAACATTTGCAGAGAGTTGTATAGTTCCCTAGAACTGGCTTTTACTCCATGTTGTTATACCGAGGATGGGAGATGCAATTGATGATTAATGTTTAAGGTGGCCTCAGCGCGTTCAGCCTCTTCAGTTCACACAGAATGGAACCTTAGCTACGACCCGAAGATCTGTGCCACCACCTCTGGACGCTGATTATTTGCTAAAGGTCTTGTGTCTGAAATAAGGTCAAAGCTTTGAGGGTCGTGACGGGCGCTGATGACGAGTTGGACAGGGTAGTAACTGGACGAGAATGTTTGAATAATGGAGAAATGTCAGGTCTAGAAGCATTCCGTGGGGGTGTTTAGAGCTGCAGAACTACTCTGGGGCCAGCCGCTTATTCATGTCCGGCGGCCGAGGCCAGGGAGACCTGAGAGGTCATACGACTCCCTGCACGGCTGTCTGGGGAGCTGTGACTTGTACTGGACATCTCACTGGGGCAAATTTAGCCACGTAAGTTATGTTCCAAGATAAACAAGCGCATCGCAGGAAACCGTTGACAGGTCTTGGCCTCTTCAAGATAGGAGTTCGCCAAGCGTTCAAAACGACGCCTCTTAGTTCATCATCGAGCACTTGGCGATCGTGCCGTGCCGATGACCAGTCCAAACTGTTCTAATTGATAGCGTCATCCAGCGGCGAGAGAACGAATCTTCTAAGCGTGATCCTACGGGATGTAACCGAACCAAAACGTCGCTGATCAAATCCACTCTCACACTCCCCGGCCCGGCATCAATAATCCCATGGTCTCATCTTACGTCGCACCGAGTCCATCGCTAAACTGGTACATCAACCCATTGGCCAATTTACCCATAAGCTTCAGTGGTATGTCTGTATAGTGGACACCTCCCGTTCGAGAAGAACAGTCGGCCGAAGTCCGAACCTGCAGACTCCACAAACCCGGTAAAACCGGCCGGTTGGGAGCCTCAAACACGCGACGGGAAGGGCTTGCATACGAGAGATTTCGCGTAGTCCAATTAAATAGTTCGAGACCGGCCAGAACCCGCGGCTTGTACGGCAGCTAAACCCTGCGAAACTCTAAAGGCCTAAGACCCTTGAGAGATAAGCGGGTGCTTGTTGCATGGGCTCGATCACGCAAGAGGTCCACTCGCTGTCGCGATGAGGAGCCCATCTCACATAGAGCAGTTCGCAAGTGGAAATAACTCACGGGAACCGTTTGTTGCGTGCGAAACTATGGAGCTACTCTGGTGTGATTGTGGGCTCACATCCATGTTGAACAACTGTAATAAAGCCAAGACGTTTCGCAGCGATGAGGCTCTTCATCCAACACACTTCATACCTCGTTCTCCCTTGAATACACTTTAAAATGGGCGTAGACGAGTCCAAGGACCTATCCAAGGTCAGCAGCCAAGAGCAATCCGGCGAAACAGCCGTCGTCTCTGAAAAGTTTGCCGACGCGACCCTCCGCATCGTCGAAGAGCATGGAGACGAGTTTGGACCCTTGACTCCTGAAAAGGAGAAGAAGCTACGACGCAAGTTGTACTGGTATGTCATGGGTTTGCTGTCAGCTATCAACTTGTTGCTCTTTGTAAGTTGAAATTTGGGTTTGGACTATCGGTCTTGGCTAATGCGAGATAGATCGACAAATCGACTCTTGGCTATGCTGCTATTTTGGGATTGTTTGAGGAGACTGGTATCAACAAGGCTCAGTACAACAACCTTGGTACCTTTTTCTATGTTGGTGTGTATACTCCCACAGGTCCTAATATGACATCAACTCATCACTGTTAGGTTATCTCGCCGCACAATGGCCTGGTCACTATGCCATGCAGCGTCTGCCCCTGGGAAAGTTCGTCGCCGGCCTCATCTTCATGTGGGGAGCCACCGTTCTGCTGCATTGCGTAGCCACAAAATACGCTGGTCTCGTCGTTCTCCGCTTGGCGCTAGGAGCCAGTGAATCTGTCGTTGTCCCTGCCATGGAGATGACCATCGGCATGTTCTTCAACCGTCACGAACAGTCATTCCTGCAACCTTTCCTCTGGGCGACTGCAGCCGCTGCACCAGTCTGCGCCGCCTTTATCTCATACGGCCTCCTGTGGACCCATAGCAGCGTGCTTCCCTGGAAGCTCTTCATGATCATCACAGGCAGCCTCTCAGTCCTGCTCTCAGTGGCAGTCTGGTTTTGGTACCCGAACAACCCGGCCGAAGCGAGGTTCCTCAACCTTGAGGAAAAGGTCCACACCATCAAGCGAGTGCACGAGTCCAGTCAGAGCTCCATCGAGCAGAAGCAATTCAAAAAGACACAGTTCCGAGAGACGCTCCGAGATCCAGTCTCGTGGCTATTCTGTCTGCAGGCCTTTACGCTCATGATGTCCAACAACTTGACCTATGGACAGCAGAACCTCATCACAAAGGCTCTCGGCGTGACAAGCTTGGGTTCGACTCTGGTCGCCGCAGCAGGTGGTGGTTTTGGCATTCTCGTGTGTCTCGCCGGTACTTGGGCTCTCAAGTGGTGGCCCTCAAACCTCGCTCTCCATGGACTCATCTGGTGTATTCCAGCCATCGCCGGTGGTATTGGCATGGTAGCCATTGACTGGGATGAGAAGCTAGGCATGCTGGCCTGTCTTCTTCTCGCTGGCCACACCTACGGAAATACCTACATCATCGCTCTCGGCTGGGCCACTTCCTCCGCAGCAGGCTACACCAAGAAGCTCACCCGTAACGTCATGTTCATGCTCGGCTACAGTGTAGCAAACCTCATCTCACCACAAATCTGGGTTCCCAAGGATGCACCACGTTACTACGGCGCCTGGGTCGCCCAGATCGTCGTTAGCTGGGTCGGCACGCCCGTGATCCTGTACATCATCCAGTTCATCTTGAAGAAGAGGAACGCACAGCGCAAGGCTTGGGCAGCCAGTCTTACAGAAGAGGAGAGGTTGGCTCATGAGTTTGGAGAGGTTGAGCAGCTGGATGAGAGTGGAAATGTGATCCGCAAAAAGGTTGAGATTGCGCTGCTGGATCTGACTGACTTGGAGAACCCCTTTTACATCTACCCGATTTAAGCCATAACACATGCTTTAGCTTTGGCAGTAGTTCGAGCGGAATGATTTACAGAATAGTTATAGACTGAAGAGGCAGCCAAAAAAATATGTCGTTATCCTTGAAGATTGTGGGTAGGTATAATACCCTGGATGCCCAGCACACTGGACATTGCGGCGGCTATGTCGCACATCATCAATCATCATCATCATTTTCATGTCTACCTATCAATCTCTTTTCTGGACTGCGCCTCTGAGCTTGAACCTTCAACAAGCAGCTTGTTACCATTGACCCAGTCCCATAGCCAGTGTTAGACGGCCGTCATTGTTCAGCCCATTCAATACTGCGGGTTCTGCCCATATCCCCCACCCTGATGATAACCCTGGTTCTGCTGATAACCTTGGTTTTGCTGGTAGCCTTGGTCCTGCTGGTAACCTTGGTTCTGATGGTCCTGATTCTGGTAGCCCTGGTTCTGACCCTGCTGGTACTGCTGAGGGTTGTACTGTTGAAGTTGCTGGTACTGGTCTGGTCGATACTCTTGCTGCTGGTATCCCTGATTCTGTGGGGGTTGGTACTCCTGGGACTGCTGATGCTGCGGAGGTCGATACTCTTGGGATTGCTGATGCTGTGGAGGTCGGTACTCCTGGGATTGCTGGTGGTAGTCAGGTCGGTATTCCTGCTGCTGTTGATGCTGTGGAGAATTATATCCATGTCCCTGTCCTCCCTGTTGCTCATGAGATGGAGGACGGCCTCCCTGCGAAGAGGGCACAGGGTTGTTGGCACCACCAAGGTGCGCGCCCGATGGGGCACCCACGCTGACACCCTCGTTACCGATGTCATCTGGCACAGAGATCTTTACGTTGGGCAGGTACTTCTGCACCTTTTGCTCCACCATCTTCTGCACGAAAACCCAGCTCTCGCGCTCAAACTTGCGATGTCCTCCGTTGACGACACCCAGGATGCTCTCTCGTAGAGTCTCCTGCACCTTGCGCACCAAGCCACGGATCTTGTTGACCAACTTGGACTTGATATCGTCGCCAAAACCACGGTCGGCGTTGGGCTGGGCGTCGCGGTCGAGCTGTGAGTCGAAGGGGTTGCCACCGAGGATCTTCTCAAGAGGTCGCTGGAACTGGTCGGGGAGAAGCTCGAACAGCTGCTTCTCAATGCCTCCGAGGATCTTGCGGAACTCGAGACGGACTTCTCTGTGGACTCTGGCGAGACCGGTACTCAGCTTGTCGCTGATGACCTTGGAGAAACCACTGCCACCTTCTTTGTCGTCGCCATCGCGATCACGGTCGCGATCACCGAAGCCTCTTGAAGTTCCCTCGTCGGAATGCTTCTTGCTTCCAAACAAGCCTCCAAGTCCCTTGACCAGATCCTTGACCTGGTCTTCAATCTCGCCCTTGACACCATCACCAAGATCCCGCGTGCTCGTGTTGCCGCGCAGCCACTTCTTGATGTGTTCCAAAGCGATACGAGTGAATTGCTCGGCGATGGGGGCGTGCTGCTCTCGAAGCTTCTCGCCGACGTGTTCCTTGATTTCGGGGCTGATCATGCGGGCCTTCTCCTCTGGGTTGCGGGCAGCATCCTTCACAGTGTCGCTGAGAATGCCAAGGAGACCGTCGAGCTCAAACTTGGGACCTCCTGGACCTCTACCGTTGTCATCGAGTTTGTCCTGAACGACATTGATGGCGGCCGAGAGGAAACCTCTAGCCGATGAGAAGTCGTTATCACCTCCTCCACGAGAACGCGTCTCACCCTGGCCACCACGCGAGGCACCTTCAGTGATGTCAAAAATATCCCGCAAATCATCACCAGCCTCATCAGTGATCTTGGTGAAGCTGCGGGTCAGCTTGGCAATCTCGTCAGCAAAAGGCAGCGACTGTCCGCCGTAAGAGTCGGGCGCATCTTCGCGTAGGTCCCTCGAGTTTCCCTCGGAGCGCTTGCCGTCCTTGTTGAAGAGCGAGCGGAAGGCGTCGACGACCTGGTCTTCGAGGCTGTCGATGGTCTTTTGCTGAAATATCTCAAGCTCTTGGGTAATGCGGGGCTGGATCTGAGGGCCAAGGGAGTCGACGTACTCGTCCACCTTTTTCATGAGGACTTCAGGGACGCCGTGAGAAGACATGGTTGCGGTTGTAGAGGTAGTAGAGCTGTAGGAGGATGTAGTGCAGGTAGGGTAAACCTTAACAGGGCAAGGGTAGATAGCTCCCGTTGTTGGTGTTGTGAGGCAGCCAGAATGATGAGCTGAGCTGAGCTCCATGTTGTGCGTTGTCCGTCGTGGGGAATTTGACGTCAGCTTCAGCACGGGCCACCTCATGTTGTACCTCAAGATGTACCTTAACTTTTGAGAACGCCAGCCACTTCTTCAACGGCTCCAAAAATAGATGATGCCAACGCCTTCAAGAGTCAATCAGAGCCTGATATGGCTTTGGGTCTTCATTATCAAGACATTTCGTCTTGGCCTAATCTCTCTACCTCGCACCGATTCAGCGACACGAACAACGTATGACAAGTAAATCAGCACATAATATAACTGAAAAAGCCACTGTTACAGACTCGAATAAGACCTGTAGCACATTGCGCTGGACTGAAGTCGAGGTAAACTACCTGACTACCTTCTTTAACCTGCCCAAGGTTGCATTCGCCAGACACCACCGGCGATCGGATCGGCACATTCTAGTTACCGAGGTTAGCGCCAAGCTGTGCCGTGTGTGCACATCACATCCTGTGATGGGTGTGACTGGTCTCCTATTCATTCTTATTGATGCAATCCTCCATCCTTCAGCCAAGGCTTTTGCAGCAGGCCTTTCTTTTTCCCCGTATTACTCACTGATAACTCATCTCATCTCCCTATTTAACGAACCATTCACCCCACCCATCGTCTCTGATCCTTATCACCTCCAACTT
Source organism: Fusarium sp. MBC 438 (assembly GCA_030779245.1). Lineage (NCBI taxonomy): Eukaryota > Fungi > Ascomycota > Sordariomycetes > Hypocreales > Nectriaceae > Fusarium > Fusarium sp. MBC 438. Next base: position 283,224 of record JAPFTB010000109.1, on the reverse strand, counting down.
CGTGATCCACCATGTCCGCCCCGCATCCCCTCTCTCAGCTAAGCATCAGCGAAACCACAACAGCCCGCGATGTGGTTCGTCGGTCTCATCCAGGCACCGTCCTGAATTTTCGAGTCATATTTCTTCTCGAGCCCCCGAAAGTTGATGTCGAGGCTTATCTAGAGCTTGAACACTCTGGCAAGCTTACCGCTGAGTCGCCACGTCCGCCGAGATTGGCACAGGCTTGGTACGATGTCATCAGCAACACACGAATCCCGCAGTATCATGAAACAATTGTCGACTTAACCAAAGCCGAGATTGTCGACCAAAAAGTCATTGACCCCAAGAGCAAGCCCAGTCTAGCCATGTAAGCATTCTCCACACAAGGAAGAAACCAAGTCGTTAATCACTACTGTAGGTGGGAGTTTGACAAGGTAATCAAGTGCGTCGAAACATCACCAGCCGTCAAAGCAAAGATTGATGAGCTGCGCCTCACCGAAGGCTTTGAAGTCGTCGTCGAGCCCTGGCCATACGGTGCCCCAGATCCAGGCGATGATGATGAGCGCGTCTTCCAAGCCCTCCTTTTCGCCCAGGACAAGAGGAGCGGTAACCCAGATTCCAACTTCTACGCTTACCCGCTACCAATTATCCCAATCATGAATTACAACAAGGGAGAAATCATCCGTATTGATATGCCCGCCACCGGCGGAGGAGACGACCCCCTCACTGGTCGGACTAACTTTGGAGGCATCATCGATCACTGCGACACAGCGGAATACGTTCCAGAGCTTCTCCCCGACGGCACGAGGCAGGATCTCAAACCTCTTACCATCATGCAGCCGTATGGGCCCAGCTTCAGGGTTGATGACAACCTCGTGCGGTGGCAAAAGTGGCAGTTCCGGGTCACGTTCAACCCTCGAGAGGGTGCTGTGCTTCACGATCTTCGGTACGAGGGTCGAAGTGTGCTTTATCGTCTGGCTGTCAGTGAAATGGTAGGTATCAACGCAATAAAGGTCCGGGATCAAGCATTAATGTGACTGCGTACTAGACTGTCCCATACGCCGACCCTCGCACACCGTATCATCGGAAGCAGGCTTTTGATTTTGGTGATGGAGGTTTGGGCAATGCAGTCAACAATCTGACTCTTGGTTGTGACTGTCTTGGCGTTATCAAGGTCAGTTCACATGTCGCTAATTATTACGCAAGCTAACTTGAATAGTATTTCGACGGTGTGCTCGTCGACAATGAAGGCAACGCAACAGCAACCAAGAACGTCATCTGCCTCCACGAACAAGACAACGGCATCAACTGGAAGCACACCAACTGGCGCACCGGCCGAGCCGTAGTCACACGTCGTCGTGAGCTCGTTGTTCAATTCATCATCACACTCGCCAATTACGAGTATGTCTTTAACTTCAAGCTCGATCAAGCAGCCGGCATCGTCGTCGAGGCCAGAGCGACAGGTATTGTCTCGGTGGTCAACTTGGATCTTGGGAAGACGGCACCTTGGGGAAACGTGGTCAACCCTGGTGTTTTAGCTCAGAATCACCAGCATGTCTTTTGTGTGCGTATTGATCCGGCCATTGATGGGAATAACAACACGGTGGTGCAAGAGGAGAGTTTGCCTGTTGCGATGGACCCCAAGACAAACCCGCACGGCAATCTATACGAAGTTCGCAAGACGCCCATCGCCAAGTCCGGCGGCTTCGACGTGGAACCTCTCAACAATCGCGTTTTCAAGGTCCAGAACACGGAAAAGATCAACCCGATTTCTGGCAGGCCTGTAGGTTATAAGCTGGTTACCCCTGCCACGCAGAAGCTCCTTGCAGACCCTCGCAGCGTGCAGGCGAAACGAGCCCTTTTTACACAACATCACCTCTGGGTCACCAAGTACAAGGATGAAGAGCTCTACGCCGCCGGACGGTATACCCACTTGGGCAAGAATGAGACAGGAGGCGTCACCGACGCCGCAGCTCGAAACGATAATGTCCTCAATGAGGATGTTGTCCTCTGGAGCTGCTTCGGTCTCACGCATAACCCGCGCGTTGAGGATTGGCCCGTCATGTGAGTTTTCAATCGGGGTTGCTGTAACAACGTACTGACAAATATTCATGCAGGCCCGTCGAGATTCTTCAGGTTTCTCTCACGCCTTCGGACTTTTTTACAAAGAACCCTGCTATTGACGTGCCTTCGGATAAGGACCTGGGTTCCCAGTCAGCGGATGGATGCTGCAGGGAGCCTAGACTGTGAGCCAAGCACTCGGCCTGAAGTCGAGAGGGTTCGATGAAGAGAAATGAGACATTTTGCTTGGACATTGATACATGTAAACCAAGTCAAAGATATCTTTTGGATAATAGCAAGCATTACAAATACAAAATGCATTCAGGTCTTGCTTCTTGACGCGGAACTCTTAGTTCGGTAGAAGGCGCATATTCACGGGCGGAAATCGCGGAATGATTGCAGCTCCGACTAAAGCCGATTCCGACCTCCAACTGCCGGCGATGGCTCTCGATTTTGTGATTAACAACCAAGATAGATTTATATACAAGACTTGCCCCTGCAATTCTTATTTCTATGGAATCAATGTTCAGAGAAATGCCCAAAATGTCGTGGCTCACAATACCCCGAGGCTCACACTTCTCCCTCGCCAATCTCCCATTTGGCATCATCTCCACCAAAGCTAACCCATCCCCTCGTCCAGCCGTCGCCATCGGTGATAATGCCCTCGACCTCTCGCTTTTCGCCCAAAAAGGAGGCTTCGACAAGCTTCAGGACTTTCCCAATAATAAAATCTCTGTCTTTAGCGAGCCCACTCTCAATGCCTTCGCAGCGCTCGGCAGGCCTGTGCATCGATCTGTCAGACAGTATCTGAGACAGGTCTTTGAGGCCAATACGCCGTTCCCCGAGGTTCTCAAGGACAATGAGTCTTTAAAGCAAAGTGCCATTGTCGCGCTTTCTGAAGTTCAGATGCATCTGCCTATGGCGATCGGCGATTATACAGACTTTTACGCTGGCCGAAATCATGCCTTCAATGTCGGCGTCCTCTTTCGAGGTGCTGCCAATGCCTTGAACCCGAACTATAACCATCTCCCTGTTGGGTACCACGGCAGAGCTAGCTCTGTGGTAGTCTCAGGAACGCCACTCCGAAGACCCTGGGGTCAAGTCCTCGCAGCTACTGGAGACAAGACACCAGTATTCCGACCTTCTTCCCGATTAGACATTGAACTGGAGCTCGGCATGTTTATCTGTCAAGGAAATACCCTCGGAGATCCTATCCCGGTCAACGAGGCAGAGAACTATATCTTTGGTTATGTCCTTGTCAACGACTGGAGCGCTCGTGACGTCCAAGCCTGGGAGTACGTTCCTCTTGGACCTTTCAACTCAAAGAACCTAGGAACCACCATAAGCCCCTGGGTCATCCTTGCAGACGCATTGGATCCTTTCAAGTCAAAAGGTCTTCCCAATGATGTCGAGCTTGCGGAGTATCTGCGCGAGAAGCGAGAGGACAATGTTGTTGATGTTCACCTTGAAGTGACTCTCAGGAGTAAGTCATGCATCCAAGTATAGAAGGCTCCCAATCTAATCAACAAACAGCCCCTAAAGGCACTGAAGCGGTTATTACTCGAACATCATCAACAAACTTGCTTTGGTCTTGGCCTCAGATGATTGCACACCACACCATCACAGGGTGCAACCTGCGACCTGGTGACTTTCTCGCGTCCGGCACCATATCTGGCACTGAGGACGGCACGCAAGGCAGCTTCCTTGAGCAGACCCGTGGAGGCAAGTCACCCCTGCGAATTGGCACAGATGGTGAAGAACGCAAGTTCCTTGAGGATGGCGATACTGTTATCATTCGAGGGTGGTCGGGTACGAATGAGGATGAACTCATTGGATTTGGAGACTGCGCCGGACAGATTCTGGAGGCTTCACCACCCAGACAGTAGACATTTCGACCAGCTGGGGGTTAAGAGTTCAGTCGGGATTGGGATAAAGAACATTAATTTGCTGCGGGAGGCTACGTTCTGACCGAGTTGATCTGCGGGTGTGGACGTGCTTCTCCTGAAGCTGGCACAGTTCGCGGAGTTTAATAGGCTGGGGATAACTTGTTGACCGGAGTCCAGGCCCCTGTAAACCTAAAGCTATAGACTCTTCTAGAGTGTAACCCACGTTCTATCTTGCATAGTCTATCCACTCTAAAGAAACAAGCTGGCGCAGTGAACATACAGATAACAACACCTAAGGCGATGGTGCTCAAGCAAAGCTCTCAAGAAGGTTCAAAACATACCCCTGCCCTACAGTTTGGCATCCGCAGACGGGAGTGCCGGGTATAGAATTCCGTCCTGGTATGCTGTTGCGATATGCTTCCCTTCAGGGCTCCAGATCAGTGTAGACATAGCTGCCCTCCCTGCTTCGTACCGTGGCCAGGAATGCTCCAATATCCACCACCCATCTCCACGAAACATGGCATCTGCAGCGTTCACATGGACGTAAAACGAGTAGCTCAAGGTAGCTGCTCGCCCAAAGTTAAATCCATAGCCAAGTTGATTACCAAACATGATGAGTCCGTTTCGATCAGCTGCAAAAGCATGGCAGACAACATGAGCATTAATGTCATCTTCTGGTAAAGGAGAAAGAGGTCGATACAGAATTAGTTGTTTCTGCTCGCTACTTCCTCTGGTGGAGTTGTACTGCGTCATATCCACCTTGTGCATATCCAAGATTGGAAATGTCCCATGCCCAACGCCGGGGAATGTTTGACTGAAAACGTCTATGTCAATTTGTGGGCACGGCTCCCATTCTGTAGGAAGTTTTGAGGTGAGGATGTCATGGTAGCGTTCGCTTGGCGGGATACCCTGGGCTACTTCTGTTGTTGACGAGGGTCGACGAAAAGTGACAATGCTGGTTAAGCATGGGGCGGAAAGGGGCTTTTGACTGTCCTCGATGGAGAATGGGCCAGCCGACTCAGCGGACGGCTCAGAGGGTTGTCGGACGTTAACAAGAAGGGTCGCGAATGACCGTCCGTATTGGGTTTCAGACACTTCAAAGACGAAAGGGCGGTCGATAAGTCCGGGGCTTGTAAAGACAGCCTGGATTGACTGTAGCAAGGCGCGTAAGCATGGAATCTCTCGGCAAGGTATCTAAGGCCCTTACATGTAACCCAAACGCACGATCTTTGTCTGTATTGGAACCGTCTCTTGATTCAATTGCACGAGCTGCTGCAAGAGGAGCTTGTGCATAAACCACTCCTCCAAAGGCGACTTTGGTGCCAGGTGGCCGAGGGATGCCACTGGCCTCCCATGGTATCGCATCACCTGTCGCCCAGGGTGGTTGACGATTCATGAAGCGCAGCATGGCGCTCCCGGCACCAGACTCCCGGTTCGGGAGCCTTGCAAGCTCCATGGCTTGTTGAAAAGACAGCCGAGGGCATTCTTCTAAGGAGGTCATAATGGGTGATGGAATGATGGTCAAGGGTGAGAGTGGACAGGAGTATTTGATCTGGTGTTTGTGACAATATATCACATTTCTATTCAGGCTTGGTTGTGGGTAGGCAACCTGAGAAACCTCGGCAACTTTTGTTAGTGCCGAACCCGCCGAGACCCCATCAGCTCTTGGTGATTCTAGGGATCGACGTTCACTTGGCAACACTCCGCTTCAAATCCATCTCGCGCAAAAGATTCTGCATAGAGCGCTTCTCAACAGCATGTTCAAACTCTTCAAGCAGGTCGTTAATCTTGATACTCGGGTTCTCATTCGTGACGACATCGTAGATGTGATCGCGCTGCTCCTCAGTGAGCTTCCTTGGCGCGCCCGCCCGTGGGAGGCTCGTGTTGTTGGGGCCGCGCTTGGCTGCGCGTAGACACGTTATTTTGATCGTCGATAGGGGAATTTGGGGTAGACGTTTGTGGGTTTGTTTGAGGTGTTGCCTGCTTGTTTTAAACCGCAAATCAGAGTCCGTTGGGCTGGCGATAGCTCTTTGCCACGAGCCATGGCGACGCGTTTTGGTGGTGTTGAAGTGCTCGCGTTTGTGGGGGTCGAAAACTTGTTGCTCACCAAAAACGCCTCGGAATGATTCCGAATCCGCAGGCAGAACACCACCATTCACCCCCATCTCCAAGATAACAAGTAAAGAATGAACTCTGTAATAATTCGCATCTAAAGTTTTGGTACACTCAACTTGACGCATTTCACCTGCGTCCAATCATTCAACGCATCCTGTCCCATCTCCCTACCAAACCCGCTCTGCTTGATACCACCAAATGGAGTATTCGCATGAATGCTTCCCCACGTGTTAATAGTGACGATGCCAACCTCGACCTGCTCAGACACGCGAACAGCCCTCGCAATATCATTTGTAAAGATGGACGCCGCGAGTCCGTAGTCTGTGCCGTTTGCGAGGGCGATAACTTCCTCCTCCGTCTTGAACTTGGCGATGCTTGCAACTGGACCAAATACCTCTTGCTTGATGATGGTGGCATCGGGTGAGACATCCACAAACGCCGTGTTGGGAATATAGTGTCCCTTGCCTGACAATGTCTCGTCACCACCGTGGAGAAGCTTTGTTCCCTCTTCCTTAGCCTTGGTGATGAATCCCAAGATGCGGTTCTTCTGCGCTTCGCTGATGACGGGTCCCTTGACCGTCTCTGCAAGGAGAGGATCTCCAGCCACCGCATCCTTGGTCCGCTTTGAGAACTCGGAGATAAACTTGTCGTAAATCTCTTCTTGCACGTAAATTCGGCTTCCGGCGACACAAATCTGACCATTGTGAACCGTGATTCCAGCTCCGGCCCACATGAGAGCGTTCTCGAAATCGGCGTCTTTGAAGATGATGGCAGGGCCCTTGCCACCCAGCTCAAGGCTGACCCTCTTGAGGTTCGAACGCGCTGCGCTGGCGAGAATCCCTCGTCCAACACCTTCGCTGCCTGTGAATGAGATCTTTCTCACGTCGGCGTGATCAGCCAGTGCCTGACCGGCAACACTTCCAACACCGCAAAGGATGTTAATGACACCTGGAGGGAAGCCAGCCTCGGTGATGAGTTGTGCAAGCTTCTGTCCGTAGAGAGGGGCAAGTTCTGGAGTTTTGATGACGAGAGTGTTTCCGGCTGCGATGGCCGGGCCAAGCTTCCAAAAGGTAATCATCCTGGTACTGTTAGCCTTCAACCACGATATTCCAACCGAGGTAACTCACAGAGGAGAGTTCCACGGCACAATAGCAGCACAGACTCCAATGGGTTCACGACGCGTATAAGACAATGACTGATCGTTCTCAATAGATTGACCGTCAAGCTTATCCGCCCAGCCAGCATAGTACCGACAACACTCGACAGCCTGTGTAACACTCAGTCCCATGGACATGGTGTAGAGCATGCCGGCATCGACGGCCTCAATTGAAGCAAATTCTTCTGCATTCTGCTCAATAAGGTCACCTAGCTTGTTGAGGAGTGCTCTGCGCTTTGCTGGGCCAGTCAAGCGCCATGTGTTCTTGAAGGCGGCTTTGGAAGAGGCCACGGCGCGGTCAACATCAGCGGCCTGGGCTGATGAGAGGTTGGCGATGGTGTCACCGGTGGAAGGATTTTCAATGGCGATAGTCTTGTTATCAGCAGCAGGTGAGAACTTGTTGTCAATAAAGAGGCCAGTGGGGACTATCAATGGTCAGCTTTCATGCACATGCCAGATGTTGGTGTGAGCGTACGGGTGATCTTCCGGCCACCGGCACCGACGATTGTAGTTTCGGCCATATCGAAAGTAAATAAAAGTAAGCTAGATGAGACGGGTATCAGAGTTGAGCATCCGACGGAGGATCCGTCGCGAGTTTATACATTTCAACTCGGAAGTTGGCCGGAAAGATGCGAACATGAGTCGGAACCCGGCTAGTACTACGTAGTCCAGCATCATAGTCAATTCCTTTGGTAGTATTATGACGTTAACCTTATCAAATTTAATGCGAAAAAGCAGGCCCGTTCCCGATGTAAGCTTACCGTCAAAGCTCACAGAGGAGCTAGCTACCTCAACCCATAACGACAACCACGTCAAAGGAGGCTCAAGAGCGGCTCATACCACGATCACCCCCACGGACATGACCTTATCTCATGCGCATAAAAACAAAATCAATAATAGGGTGCTTATCTCCGAGGTTCAGGAAAAAGAGGGGTCGTTTTAGGCGGGGTTCTTGATTTCAAACGAGGTCAGAGTGTTGAAGTCGTTCCGGGTCGGAAATATCGGAATCGTCGCCTAGCGGCTCATCCCGTCTGAGTCACCCAGCAGCCCCAGCTAGCTTCATTAAAAGTAGAAAGAATTTGCGATGTCTCGCTCTACCGATATCTTCAGCTTGATACTCTATTATTGGTAATACATTATCAATCTTCAATGCTGGCCCCAGTTCCTAATCCTGCCTGAAAACCCTGTCGTTGCGTATGACTTTAACACACCCAAAATAAACGTCAACCATCCTTCTAACTAATTCAAAAAGCGCACATTGTAGTTCTCGGAATCATACAACATCCACTTTATCATTCTCCTCAGCTGTAGTGTCATGTAATGTGATCAACTTGGCCATGGAGTCAGCAGTGACGTGGACAGAAAATCTATGCAACACTAAGGATGCTCAGTACCTCGGAGTGTGGGCATCTCACATCTTGCAACATAGATCGAGTTCCTGCAGGGGCAATTCCCAAGATTAGGTGGCCAATGGTTACAGCAAGCACAGGTCTGATCAACCACCTGATCTTACGTGACACTCTTACACGTTCACTTTTTATTGTAGGAACCCTGGCCTGCTTACCCCAGGACCAGAGGCTCTCAAGGCTGAAAAGGGTAGCCTGCGAGAGTGGAGACATCCATCGGACTGGTGGAATAGAGAGCATTCCCGTAGGAATTTGCAGACGTAAAAAGGATCATGCTGACCACACCTTTCGTGATATTGTGTTATGGAAGCTATACTCTGGAAGCTATATTGGCCACTTACCCATAAGGGGTAGCGGCTTGAGGAAAGAGTTGCCTAGTTGGTGTGTTATGCCGCCGGCTGAGGTTTTTATTGCCGAAAACGGAAGGGGTTGGTCATGTTATCTGCACGAGGTTATCCCCTTGCAGATAAATTTCCCTTCTCTTCTCGATCTTCCGGCTCAGTTGACCGATCAACGGCCGGGCTACAACTATAATCCTGAGTTAACACATTCAGACTGGACGGTTGGTTTCTACACTCCTATCAAAGTTTGTTTGGTCAAATGCAGGCCATAGTTTCACTGTCAGAGCCTTGACTATGGAATAGCCAATCGAGCGGCGTCGAAAAGAAGCTACCAAGGGCACTGTCTCGTCCGAATGTATTGGGTCGATACCGGTACGATCGCTTCTCTCATTAATAGTTGCAGCCCAACCCTCGATGGGTTAACTGAGCCCGAAGATTGCTCCTCTCATTAGAGTGCGTGCCCAGTAAACTAAGCGAAGACTTGCACCCCTGGTGACTGCAGGAACTGAGAAGCAGAACCGGGCGGGTTGCCAAGAACTTGCTCGGTGAGGCCACACTGTCCACGCGATGGTCCTCAGTTGGTGGTCAACTCCATTGGAACCCGCCCCAGAGCGTCACAGCCCACCGAAGAGGACGGACAGGGGTATAATCACATGAGGAAGGACATGTGAGGTACTTTGGGTGAGAACGGGGAAACGAGACAACCCAAACCGCAACGACGACGGTGGCCCATGTCGGCTGTGCCCAACTTTGTTTTGTGCAGGGAGGAGGGGGGCTGATGTATATCGCGTTTCTCTGCCATTGGGTGCTCAAGCAAATTGGCAAATGAAGCCGGCACGTTTCGCGTCTGAGCCGCATTCCCAAGCTTGAGCAGAGCGCCTTGGAGACACCAAGGCTTGACGCATGACCGGGTGTGGCGAGCCAATCTTTACTATGACAGGCATTATTTGCTGGACTCGAGGTATTATGCAGAGTAAGCAAATATTGCACATTCACGGCTGAGCCTTTGTGTCACGAAAAAATTGAGGCTGACAAGATTGTGGAAGTTGTGCCATTGACACCCCCAAGACAAGGTCGACCTGAAAGTGGTGGGGGTGGGCGATGGACTCGACCATCGTAAACAACAACTTATTGCACATCGACGGCTGAATTGAGGGGGTAACAGACGAGCCCAATGAGGAGCAGAAAATGGACAAGCCTCTCTCGCTCAGCGCTGACAATCTCAATTTCCACCCGGTCCTGCGCCTCCTCGAACTTATCTGCCTATGCAATGGCTTGGGCTGTGACCAGTACAAACGACTTACAGCCTGCCTGGTGGTGTTTGTACCTGTCTGGCTGTTTCGGGCATATCGGCCCCTTTATCCTGTGTCTCCTTATTAGAAGCCGTGTCATCTAAGACAATAGCTCCAGGTTTGGTTTCCACCCAAATGACAGACACAAGAGGTACCAACAGTCCTTCGGACTCACAAATTCTCGGTCCCGTCACCGAGCTTCAGAGTTTGTATGAAGCCTGGCCGGAGAATAAGTTCTATTACAGCCAGCTCTGGAGCTATATCCGAATCCCGTGTCCGGAGACCCGACCGCTGCTTCCCCTCGCATTACAGTCATTTGCAGAGCCTCAGAATGGCCCAAGCGGCAGCAGTCACTCGACTGTTTCTAGAGCAGACGTCACATACAATCAGACAGAGCCAGCAGCGGAGAGTCGGGGTGATAGCCCCACCCCCGAGGAAGACATTGCAATGGTTGTCGTGGAAGGGCTACCATCCCCGAGCACCATTCGACAACTCGCTGTGCAGTTTCGAGTTCGACCGGAGTTATTGATCGGGCACCTTGAGCTTGAAAGACTGCAAAATAACAGGTCGTCCTTCGACCTCCCAGCGCTTGCATCTAGAAGAAACAATCTGGTACACGTCCGCCTGGTCAGTCTATGGAGAACTACCGCAAGGGAGAAAGCCAGGGTCTCTCCCAAAACACGGAAGCAGGTCACTGAAGCCTTTCGAAAGAGGGAAAAAGACGTATTCTTATCAGAAAAATACCAGTCAACCCGTGTTCGCAGGGTTCACCTTCACGACTCACAGCACTTTACAATTGAGCAAATGGTTTCCTTCTGCTTAATCGACAATGATGACGAGTCAAAACCGACAAGATATTGTAAGCCAGCTTCTACAATAGTCCATACTTTGATCGCGTCGGCAGGGACTAACCTAAGTGTGACAAACTAGGTCTTTTCATGCTCGACAAGGGCTCTCCATCCGTTCCCTCCAATTGGGATGCATGCCTTCATGACTTGGACTTTGGTACCCCGAGCATGGTCTCTGCCGTCAGATACAACGAACCACTAGATGCAGAGGCAAGGCCTAACATGGTCAGAATAACCACGAGTGGAGATATTACGCACAACTTTCATCCATGTCTCGACTGCAACACCCCAGAAATCTACAGAGTGCTCCGCAACAACCCAATTATCGGTCTTTACACACTCCTTGCATCAGCAGCTCTTTCGTGGAGTCAGGTGCTGAACTATATAGACGACGACATCGACGAGAATCAGGATGCTGAGGATAATGATAGCTCTGGCGAGACATTGTCGCAGATACGTTTCAATGTGCGGACTATCCATCGGTTTGAAGCTTTCATTCGGCGAGATCTTGGCCTCTTGCAGGATGTTCGAGATTGGGCCTTGGAACCCGAGTCTACGACCACTTCCCCAACCCAGTCATCACCCCTTGATGCCGAGATGTTCCGGAGCAGCCTGATAAGAGACTACAAGTCCCTAGTCGAAAAGTGCCAGCTTCTTATCGAGCGCTGCGAGTCGAGTAGCAATGTCTTACAGAGTGCTGTACAACTGGAGGAAGCCCAAAGATCCATGGTCCAGACTAGCGAAGTCAACAAACTCAGCCGGGTTGTGTTTGTTTTCGCACCGCTTTCATTTATCGCCGCTATTTTTGGCATGAATGTCAGGGAAATCACTCCTGATCAGGCTGCACCGTCGTTGTGGCACTTTGGTATCCCCGCAATTTGTGTGCTTGTGATATCTATTTTCTTTAGCTTCGTTCCATCCCCCTGGAATCGCTTTGGAGTCAGGTTTCCGTCATCATATCTGAGGGTATCTTACCACAAACAGCCACATGGATCTTCCAGGACTCGAGAGGAAGCTACGGGGGTATAAGATAGGAGTTCTTTAGCACCGTGGTATAATATATAACCTTTCGTTCAGACAGACTCCAATACATTCATGGTGTGTGATTAAGTGTGATAAGCTACCGAGACCAGAACATTATTGAATCATCGTAGTCCTCTTCTGACCCGGGAGCTATGTGCTCGTTCTTGAAAATCATCCTTCTAATACCCTCCGCCTGATCCCTCGTAGTCTTCGCATCCTCCATCTTGTTTTGTTTTAATGCTACTTCACTGAGCTTGAACAGTACCCGTGCCTCTTCATTCTTGAACACTGGGCTGGCTTGATAAATGATGAGTGCACGGGTAAGTTTTTCCCTGAATGATCAGTCAGATTTGCTGCCCTCGTTCGTTTGTACCAGAAGGTTTACCCACTCTGCAGCCTCGAATTCACCTCTTCGAAGTTGGTGCCAGCCAACTTTGTAGCATGCATCGGCATACCTGTGATGGTTATCCCCAACCGTCTTAGCTAGCATTTCTGCAGCGAATAGGTGCGTTCGATACGCTTCATCAAATCGCTTTTGGTATATCTGCAGGTTTCCGTATGCCAGATAGATGATACCAGTTCTATTAATGTCAGCAACACTTGGTCGAATTATGAAGACTGATTTGCAGTAGTACGAGGACTATCTCACCTGAAACATGTTCTGTCCCTCTCGCCAAATTCTCGCGCCCTTTGTTCGATGATGGAAGACAGGAGACTTTCAGCCTCTTCTAGCTTCCCCTGAAGTGTGAGACAAACGCCAAGGTGTGGGACATAGATTGACGGATCTCCAGGGCAGTCCTTCCAGATCTCGAGGCACTTTCGGAACGCGTGTTCGGCCTCTGCAAACTTCTTGAGCGCCATGTTACCTACCCCAATCCCCCCTTCGGCATGGGCTTCTCGAATGTTGGGCCGTGCTAGGAAGCCCAGCTTGATCGCCTTCTGGATATGCTCTTGCTGCTTTGAGAAGTTGTCAAAGCATACCTGTGCATCATTGCATTCGCTGGCGCGACCCCCGTAAGCACCATAGACATCAGCCAGGATGATCTGGCAATCCTGTGGATTACTTTTGCAGTATGCCTCAGCAATTTGAAGCAGAGGAAGAGCAGATGGAAAGTTGCCACGTTCGTAGAAGTACCTGATGTTGATGTTAGCATAACCTGATGTATAGAAATTGGTTGATACCAGACACCAGAGGAAGGCTTACCAGCCAGCATTGTATAGGAGCTCAGCAAAGGAGGCATCTACATGCAGACATTGTTCGTGCCTAAATTCTTGTGAGATCTTCCAGTGGCTTGACAAACTGACAACATGATTCGCAAGACGTTCCTGTGTCGGCCATAGCGCTGGCTGATGTCGATTGTGTCTCTCCGGTACGGGCCAAAGATTGCGCAAGAGCTCAACAGCACCAGAGAAAGCGTTTTGTGCTGATTTGGTCGTCATTTTGTAATGACAGTAATCTTGCACCATTCGATGCATCAGTAGCGTTCTGAGCTCTGTGTTGCGGTTGATAGCATTGCGTTCGCAGAGCAGCGATCGATTCTCTTCGAACTTGCGAGAGTCCGCGATTGCCGTGAGAGTGGAATGTTTGCTGCAAACCGAGCCATCTCTGAGGTCTTGTTCAACAACTCCGTCGGGATCGAGAAAGGAAAGAAGCTCGAGAAAGCTCCAGGAGTTTCCGTGTCTGACGCCGACTTCGATCCCACTGAGTGCAGTCTTGAAGGCATCCGACAAGCTGTGAGAATATTGGGCTTCTGGCGTAGATATGGACTTTGACTCATCAAAGAGCCGAACATTGGGAAAAAGCTCAACATACTCTTTGAGATCCATTTTCCTCGAGTATATGATAGATGCGATGGTCGTTAGAGACAAGGGATGGCCCCCGATGCGCTCATGAATTGTCTTCGCGTAGTCTTGGCTGCTGTCAACTTTCCGCAGCCCGGTGATTTTGAAGAGAAGGTTGGCGGAGTCTTGTCTATCAAGACCAGATACATCGTTGATGGTACCATTCAGTTGAAACAATGGGCCCAGCACTGAATGACTTCGTGCGGTGATCAACACCGAGCCCTTGTCTCCCGTTGGCCAAAAGTCTCCCAGGTCGGAATCCAGTTTTTCCACGTTGTCAAATATTAAAAGCCACGGTTTGTCTTCCTGAACGTCAGTGATTTGAGACTACTTTACCGCTGGCTCAAGAGAGGAGTGAGGGGTGAGCCTTGATCGACATACCTGTGGATTGAAGAAACGTTTTGACTCTCTCTCTGCTCTCTGTTTGATCGTTCGAACGCCCGCTCCCTTGCAGCCCTAGTTCTTCGTCAAAATGGACGAAGCTGTTTGCCAACTTGGCGCGTGTCTCAGCCTTGCCTAGCAAGACGATTTCGAAGATTTTGTGTTCAATTGACTCAAAGACGTATTGGAGTGCAATCTGTGTTTTTCCAACGCCTGGAACTCCAATGAGAGCCATCTTGGATTGCTGTCCTGGTTCTTTCCCAGGTTCCAGTACATTCCGGAGCTTGGTGAGAATGGCATCACGCCCAGTGAATGCGGGGTTTCTCTGATACGGCCTAACGTAAAAGCAGGGCAGTTTAGCATAGGAGAAGACTATCTGAGAACGAATTGACTGTGGTGCACCGGTTGCCGTATCTCGCCGTGAGAGCTTTCCTCGCGTGTAACGACTGGTAGATGCGGCGAAAGAATATAGAGATGGTGCTGTGAAACAAAGTCAACGAAGACCCACAAATATTTGCTCAATCTGAAGGAAGACTGACCTGGAGCAGCATGTCCAGAGTTTACTGAGGGATTATTCGCAATATGCTCCACAATCTCTCTGATTTTGTTTCCAAGGATAGACTCAGGAGTCGTGAAAGCTGACATGTCATCGTGATCACATTGTATCTCAATTGACCGGTGGCTGGATCCAGTAAGAGTTGCAAGGCTTTTAGGAATGATCTAAAATTAGGGACAGCCGAGTTATTTTTGCATGATCCAAATAACAAAGTGGAGGACCAACCTGCTCGCGTTGCTTCGTAGAGAACCTGTCTAACCCTGGAACGTCCAGCGGCGCAGTTCGATAAACAGTCTTTACACTTCCAGAATAACTCGTTGTATGATAGTGGCAGATACTACCGTCAAAGTGCTGGCACAACGTTTTCATCTGGGCGAGAAAAGAAGGGTTCTTAAAAACGGCAAGGCGTTTTCTCTTCACCAGCGTCCCAAGCTCGCACGATGCGCTTCTGAAAAAAGCAGTGTCGAACGCAGTATCACTCGGGTTGTTTACCGCGTCGACGAGTATGATGTGAATTGTCTGGTCAAAAAGACTGCGCCATCCTGGGTTCTCACGACAACAACCCACAGCCTATTGTCGCCTTGTTAACGCAGCACGCTAGGTCAAGGTTTTTTTTTTCTCTTCGTGTAGATCTCATAATGGTATAACTTACATCCTTCAGTATTGTCGAACCGAAAGAGTACCCAACAAAAATGATGCGACAGCAGGTCGGCAGCTCTACTGCCTTCAACTCTGAGAGCAGATCGTCGGCATTCCTCCGCACTCCATCGCTTGTCGAGTCTCTTATGTAGTTGGAGACCAGGTCATGGGGGTCAACGGGAATGTGAATGTAAATCGATTTCACTGCTGGCAACCTTGCCACACCTTTCCAAGAATTGCATTCTGCTTCAGAATCAGGTTGGCATAGTTGCTTTAGACTTGGGCAAACAACAACACTATTCAGATGAATTGTTAGACCAAGATCAAGATAGAATAGCTATTCTTAGCTAGAAAATGGGATCTAAAATGTTATTATGTCAGGCTGTATCTTGGGATTCACGTACCATAAGGGCTCGCGGTGTTCGCTACTAAGACCAGCCCTGACGGGTTGTTGTTGAAATTTCAACTCCCTCAGCGGCATTTTCGGTCATTCACAACCATCAATGACTGTTAGGAATGGTAATTAGTAGCCAAGTCAGTTTTCAGCTAGTCCGTAATTAAGTGTTTTATTCGACCCCCTATTCGACAAGTAGAGGCCCTTGCCGTTTCTTAGGGATCCGTCTGGGCAGAACAGCACATTGTGGGCTGGATGCACTGGTAGATGTGACAACCTCAAAGATGCTCACCTCTGATTCTAGTACAAATGAAAAAAGTTCTCCAAAAGCCCAGATGATGTGAGCGAAGATAGAAGTCTGATAGAATTAAGCGAGGCGTTCGGAACGGCCGAACAAACATACCTCTGTTGAAACATACCAATTAATGATGGGTTTTGTGCGACGTAGCCGTGTTGGCGTGAATTATGGAGAGGACTGTAATCACAGTCCAGTAAACCTATCCCGCTGTCCAGCCACAGAGTAAGCCGCAGTGTGCAGTCTTTCCCTCCTCGGTCTAGAGGTCGCAGCAACGGACCAGGTCCTGTCGATACTCCTCCCCATGCTTACGGCGCTGCTTGCGGGCCTTGGCAGCTGATAATGGTCCGACGCTGTTGCATTTTCAACCCTCCTGTTGGGCGATTATCTGTTGCCCTTTATTGGTGACTCCGGGTTCATGTCATTAGTAAATCACTCGACAACACCAAGTGTTAATAATTGGCGGCATGGATTGATGCCCAATACCACCCGAGACAACATTTCCAGGCTGTGCATATGGGCAGCGATGTCAGCAGCCGGTGATACGACATCGAGAAGGTGGTGGCTTGACTTCCTACCAAAGACAGCGACGTGCGTGGACGAGGTATAGCATATGTCGTTTATTGTACCATCACTCTCTGGCATAGAATGGGCACATTCCCCATCCATTCATTGGCGAGTTTTCGTTTTGTATGTTTCACAGCATTTACTGTGACCGAGACTCATCGTGCCAGGTCGCACAACGGTTTCACCCCAAAATTCAGTGTTCTGACTTTTTATCATGCCACGTCATCTCCACTCACCCTTCATCATCAATCCATGTGACTCAGGATGAGGCTCTGACTTGACACAACATATATCCGAGTTGCCTTACGGAACTCCGGGCGTCGCATCTGTCAAGTAGATTACTCCAAACCCTAACAGCATAAGCCGTCACAAACATGGGGGGGGAGTCGTGAAGCCTAGTTGGTGGCCTCCTCCTTGTTGGTGGCCTCAAGGAGGAGGCTCTGCTCAACCCAGTCGGGCAGACTGGCTTCCTGTTCTCTCAATTCAAGGCTGGTCATGCACATGGTTCTGACAAGGTCAGCCGCATAATTGACTCTCTGTGATGTTCTCCATGACCTCGTAAGGTCACTGGGTGATTTGATCCTGACATTTCAAGGGTGATAAATCCCCACAGTTGATGGTCCAGCTGCAGAGATGCTTCATTCCCCCTATTTTTCATCCAGCAAAGCGATCACCGAGTTCTGCTAGTCAACCACCTGGTGCAACCAGCCCCTGATGCATACTCAAGAATCATTCTGCCCGTTTACTCTCATTAATCCTGATGAACTTCACAAGGAACCCAAGAAAACATCGGCAGATGTGAAGTCTGTCGATGCGAGCGACGAGCTTTCCACCACGATCGTCTACTTCTCGAGGGACAAAAAGTATGACGAAGAGAAGCCGTACACAACTTCATTCTCCGTTGAGCTCATTGAAGGTGCAAAGGTAGATAACCATGAGTTTGACCACGTCCCCGCTGTGGTGCAGAGTGTGAGAGGTCGCTTTGCTCCAAAGTTGGATGTGAATGGCTTCTGTTTCGTGGATTCCCCAACCAGACTTAAATCTGAGGACTTCGATAATTCCGAAACGGTCACAGAGGCGTACTACTCTGAACTGGCCGAGATGATCCACCAACACTTTCCTCGATACCGGAAGGTATCATTCTTCGACCATGCTGTGAGTATTTCCATGTCACATGGGAATCGTGGACTACCTGTCGTTTTGCTACCTTTGTATTTCTATACCCCATTATTGCACGTCTAAGCGAACCTAGGTCCGTCGTAGGCTGCCGCACTATCCAGCCAAGAAGGGAACCGTGGTACCCATTTCCCAACCTTTCCGGTACGCGCACGTCGACTTCACCGAGAAGGGGGCCTTGATGAAGCTGCGGACATCGTTGTCTGGAGATGTCGAAAGTCGACTTCAAGAGGCTCTGGAGAAGAAATGCGACATATTGAAGTAAGTCTTGATTCACATGTATACGAGCCTGTAGATAAAACGCTAACTACCATGCCATGTGTAGCATCTGGCGACTTCTAAACGACAAGCCAACTAGGGACTGGCCTTTGGCTTGGTGCGACCCCGATTCCATCGACGCGGACAACGACCTGATTGCGAACGACGTGGTGTACCCAAAAGGCCTGGGGGAGACAATCTTTCTCAGAAGCAATCCACAACACAAGTGGTGGTACCTAGACGGACAGCGTCCGGAGGACGTTGCTGTGTTCCGAAACATTTGCCTTGGTGACCCAACATTGCCCCGTACGAGCCATGACCGTTACATTATATGTTGTATACTAACTGAAGTGGAACCTTTTAGGTGGCTTTCACTGCGCCTTCTTCAACCCTAACGCTAACGACTCGGATGAGTTGCGGAGTAGCATCGAGGTCCGTGTTGCGGCGTGGTATTGAGCGATCACAACTTCATCCACAAGTCCTGTATTTTTTTAGGTTGATATTTACAATTTCATGTGTTAATTTCTTTTCTTGAGAGTGGATTGTATTATTTCAGGTCCTACAAAATCGTGTAAAGAATATCAGTAGTCACTCCCTCTGGCATGAAAGAAGCCTCGCTTGGAATTATACCTCTACCTGCCGAGATGACTGTCATTTATCAAACCAAAACTACGGTAGTACCTATCGGCGCATGTTTTGTGTCTACTCAAATTAGGTACTAGGCAGGTCTACCAGTAAGCCCCTCAAAGGGCTTGTCCTGCACCCTGATCAAACCACAGGTGTGTGAACGTTCAATAATAGACCATGCGTAATCGATCGAGGAAGAAGCTTCAACTTCAAACTCTGAAGACAGGTCACTTGCATTACATAAAGGCACAGATAGGGAGAGATGTAGGGCAACATTGCAGTCATGGCTACAGATGATAAATTCTTCAATGGCTAGACTAACCAAAACCAGGGACTTTGGTCCTAGCCGCCAGCTTTCATATCAAAGCTTAGGGGCCCATGTGTGACTGACACCTGAAGAAAACGAATGTTACATAAGCTCCCCTGATCGCAACTCGTCAAGCTCGGCAACTGGCTGCCAAGGCACCCTTATCCAAATTCCATTCAAAGAAGTTGGAAGGATGTTGGTAAGAGAAGGGGACTTTCAACACCGGTTAGTATACACTGCCCGCACAGTCAACTTAAATTGTTAGGGACATACTCGTCAGTGCCACTCGAACTCAGTAGCAACGATATCTATGGGGCCTTGACCGTTCTGCTGGTTGTCATAGAGCTCAACTGCCTTGGTGGGACGCAGTGGAACTTTGACGGCATCCTTGCCAGGCTCGAACCACTGTTTCCATGGTTGAGACAAAGTTGTCTTTTTGGGCTCCGCGGTTGTTTCCTGACGAAGCGCCATGATGAGAGAAATAACAAGTTTAGGTGACAGTGTAGATAGATACGAGATGCGAAATTTTCAAATCGAATATGAGTAACTGGGTTCGAAGCTGAGGAAATGTTCAGAGTCTCTCCTGAACCTAAGCGAGGTATCGAGGGTTTTATAATCACGGTCACTTGGGCTGCTGGCATGAGGGAAGCAACACCATACCTCTTTCCCAACGCCTTTAGACTCACTATCATTGGAAGGCCACAACGAAAGCTTTAGACCTCAATGAGGCTCTCCGCCCTACCATCTCCTCCAAGGGCAGCAAGACAACACTGGAACCAGGAAATGGACGATAAAATTTGCAGGGGGGCTCCCCAGACCCTGAAAAACGAGGCTCGGGTGAGTCGGGGAATGCTGTGTGATGTTCTGTTGGTGAATTTGGGTGGAACATGAAGCCTGAGAGCCTGGTTTACCCATGCTGAAGCCAGAATTGCTTGCAACCGGTCAGATGGCAAGGTGCTTCCAAGCTGACTGGCATCGAATCACGCCAGCATGCCAACCAACTCACTACCCCACCCCTCACACTTAAATTGTCCGTCGTGACTCGCGTGAAACCTCGGAGTGGCCCCATGGTGGCCTCGTTGCACTTCAAGCACATCGTTGCGATAGGTAGAGCTTGGCGCTTATGCTCCAAACTTTCTCTGGTACATGGAGTGACCTTGTCTGTACGGCTGTAATGCGCCTGCCCGACTCAACGCCCGACTCAGATGTACAATTGTCGCAGTGCTAGTTTTGCAGCGGTGAGCTCTCTTTTTAGGTAGTCGCTTCCCTTCCAGACTCCTGGCAGCCTGTTCTTGCCCTCATAGTAGCCTGTTCCTGTCCTCAATCAATACTGCACCCATGATTCGATTATTCCAAAGACTCCAAAGATGCTTCGGTGGTGGTATATGTCCTCTTGGAACCGCCAGCATGAGACAGACAATCACTGATATCCGGCCGCCACTGGTGCGCCTTGGAGACGTCAGCTACCTTGCCATTCATCACGTCGGTGTCAGTCTTCGCTCCCCAAAGGCCCCGTGATTACCTCTGACATTTCACTCAACTGCAGCTCGAGCTTCAAAGCTGCGAACCCAAGGCCCTGCCTTGCACTACACCTGACTTGCTCCCTGGCGAGCACAAACCTGTGATCGTCGTCTCTGTCAATCAGGAATCCTCTCAGGAAACACTTCTCGACTGGATTGACTCATTCCATCCTCCCAAGGACGACGTGTTCTCGCAGAGTTTCTTAACAGATACAGTCATCGTGCAGGGCAATGTTCAAGATTTTCAACGCGTTCGAGACGCATGGCTAAGTATCAGTCCAAATCCTGTCACTGGCTCTTGGGCACCAAGTCAAGTTCTCCTGGTGGAGAGCCCGGCGCGCGAGATTCCCAATGGCCCCTATTTTCTCGGCTCAGGCCTTCAACTTTATCAAGCATGGCGGCTGTACCCAGACACACAAGGCAGCTTTGTCACGTCCCTCTTCCCTTCCTGGGAAGGATCACATGAGTTCCACCCCCTTGATGTTCGCTTGGGTGGGGTTTGGTCCGCAGTCGCCGTGCCCAGTCGACTGTACAGCAAGAGAACATCATCAAAGCCCCTTGCTGGACTGCGGTTCAGCATCAAAGACAACTTCAGACTGTCAGGTATAATGACAACGCAATCCAATCGTGCCTGGTGCGAGTTGTACGATGGAAAGCCTGAGAACGAAACTGCCGCCTACGTCAAGACGCTCATCGATCTTGGTGCTGTTTTTGTAGGTAAAACAATCATGTGCTCTTTTGCCTCTTCGGAAGAGGCAACGGACCAATGGATTGACTTCCACGCTCCATTCAACCCCCGAGGCGATGGCTACCAGAGCCCGTCTGGAAGTACCACAGGGGGGGCAACAGGCCTTGCCACATACGATTGGCTAGACTATTCCATTGGAACAGACAGTAGGCGACTTCTCCCTGAATTTGCAACCCACAACTGACATGTCCTTTAGCTACTGGAAGTATCCGATGGCCTGCAGCGTGGTGTGGACTTTTCGGTCTCCGTATGACATGGAAACAAGGATCGCTGGATGGTGTGTACGCGGCTTGCAGGTCTGCACTTATAGCCTTCCCCTCCCACTTCGAACATGTGGCTTACTCCTTGCAAGGTTCATGGACACCATCGGGTTGCTTTCCAAAAGCATTGATGGGATGCAGACGCTCGCGAAGGGGACTATATCCAGCGCTGGAGCAAAGGATGATGAGAAACTCGTTCGTGCCTTACCTACAGCTATCTACAGATGTGACAGCTACAGCTAACAATGCATTAGTTGCCCACAGAAATACTTTACCCGCAAGATTTCTTCCCAATGGCTAATTCGGAGCAACAAGCATTGGTTGATCGTTTTGTCGGCGACTTGGAAGGATACTTAGGCATCAAGGCGACAAAGATGAGCATCGCCGATCGATGGCGCCAATGCCCTCCAGATGAAGCTGGTGGAAAGACCATAGAGGAGTTCCTAGAGAAGGTAAAGTTCTGACTGGCCTGCATCATGACACTCTCCACTACACCGAAACGACTAACATAACTTAGGTTGCTTACAACCCGTTTTACTACGATGGATACCACGAGTTCGACGACTTCCGGAAGGAGTACGAGGACAAGTTTGGTAAACCAGTTTACGTGGGCCCTTACATGCGGTGGAAATGGTTTGTTTATTCTTTAATGCCCTAGACGAGGACACATGCTAACTCCCTACAGGGACCGAGGTTCTGAAGTCACCGAAGCGATGAAGGCCAAATCTCTGGATGACGTTGGCGTTTATCGCCGCTGGTTTCAAGCAAACATCCTCCGCGCTACTCAGGGCGGTGGTACATCGGCCATCATGCTCATTCCTTGCGGAAATAGCGTGCCCAAGTATCGCGACGACCCAAACAAGTAGGTCCCTCCGCCCTCAGTCTGTTTCCGGGTGAGGTGGCTAAGTTCTGCACAGTTCCCCAGGGCCGGTTGGTGCGTTCACATGGAACTACATCGCTTCTGTCCAAGGCCTACCACAACTGGTCAACCCGAGTGAGTCTCATCTGATATACACTCTTATTCTAGAACCAGGCTAATTTGCGGTGCGTCTCATCTCATAAGTTGGACACATTCCTTATGAATCGAGAGTCAGCAGGCGTGTCGAGCAACTTCCGGTTGTAGGCACGATCACCGGTGCTCCAGGTCAGTTCTGAAAGTGTATCTGTTTGATGAGAAAACTGACACCGTTCATCTAGGCAGCGACTTGTTGCTTGTAGACGTAGTGAAGAATGCTCTTGAGCGAGCTGGTCGGCCAACCAGAGTTCTGGCAGGGCGCAACATGTTTGCGGATCCTAAGCTCTAGCTGGGAGGCGGAGTGAACCCTCTTGAGTTAGGGCTCCTTGTACGGCATGAAAAGACCCCGTTTTTCAAGGAGTTGTCTTTTAGCAAGGGACGTTCGCAGACTCTACTCGTATTCATTACTCAAACTCTGATCGCACGAGACTTTTTGTTCCACACGATGGCGTATGGCCTTCACGGCGGCTTCAGCACCCAAATGGTAGCGTCGCGGGACTTCACAACGACAGCTTTCCGTACTCAAAGTGGCTGCCGTTTATCTGTTGTCCGGGTCCGAGTCCGGGTCGCGAGGTCATCTTGCCAAGTAACCTGGTATCTCCAACCCCTTGCTTTCGTAGCCACGCGAACGTACTCTTACCAGTTCGACCCCCAATGAAGTGCCAAGTTGTTGAGAAATCTAGCCATGCTTTCAAAGGCGTATCTGATCTTACGTGTTTGATCATCGAGGCGTTCAGTACAAGCCTAGGCGAACCACTGCGAGTTGGAGAGCATCTATTCCAGACAAGAAAAGTGTAAAGCAAAGGACTAGAATATTCAAGCCCAGCCACGCCAACTAAATTCTATGCCAATATCCAACTCCAATATCTAAACACCAAAAAACCAACCCACCAACCCCTGAATTTTCCTACCCCTCCGTAAGCAACTTCTTCAACTCGGCAAACCTCACCGGCTTGGGCAGAAAAACATCCACACCAGCCGACAAAACATCCCTCCTGGCATCAGCGCTAGCCAAGCCCGTCAAAGCAAGAACCGTGGTCGGTTGTATCTGATTCTCGCGTTCCACCTGGCGTATCCTCTTTGTAGCCTCTATGCCGTTCATCACGGGCATGCTGATGTCCATTAGGATATAGTCGAAGCGTTTCTTCGAGTTTAGGTTTCGCTGGGTGAATTTGTCGAGTGCTTCTTGGCCGTTTTCGGCTTCTTCGTAGGTGAATTTGCATTTTTTCATAAACATTACTAGGAGTTGGAGGTTGATTTTGTTGTCGTCGACGAGCAGAACATGTGTTGTGGCTGGTTCTGTCGCTTGTTTCTGGTCGGGTTCTTCCAGTTGGCCGCCATCTTCTGCCAACAAAGGTGTTTCTGGATCCAGAGGCGTTGGGGACGGTAATGGCAAGGTGGTTTCTGAGGGGACTGGAGTAAGATCTCCTTCGTCATCTGGGGTTGATTCCGTTGGTACTGCTTCCACTGTTTCAATTTTGACGTCGTTTGTTGGTGACTGTTCAGGCGGTGTGAGCAGACCATGTTGTGAACTTTCACTCTCAGCAATCTCCTCGATTCTCTGGATGCAACGCTTGAAGACTTGAGCCAACTTGCGTGGACCACATCTAAGCCCATGTAAGTAATAATTCCAATCATTCCCATAGGGAGACTTACGGTTGTGGGACAACTTCGATGATTTTGGACAGTTCAGCCAAAGCCTTGGTTTGTGTCCTCGCAATCTGAGCTGCTTCCTCTTCCCCTGCGCAGACAATAGCAATGGGGATCTTTCTATTCCGAGATGGGATAGAAGTTGGACTCTGAAAGCGATCCTTTAAAGTCTGGATGGAAGGTGGTTCGCAGTAAAGATAAATATCGGCTTTCGAGGCATCGACATTTGCATCCTCTTCTCTCACAACCTCCATTTCGAACCACTTGGTGCAGGTCTCGATAAGCGTCTCGTTTCGCATTCGGATTTGTAGGGCCATGGAGGGAGACAGTTCACGTTCGCCGCTGCCCAGGAGAACCAACCGGCGCCCTCTTGTTTTGTCAACGATGCCACGCACTGTCTCGTCCTGGTTTCGTGATGACGGGGGAGCCGGAACGAGACGAAGGCGAACGTCGACTTCGGTGCCCTTGTTTTGCTGGGATTTCACTTCGAGAGATCCCTTGAGTGAGTCGACGATTTGTTTGACGATACTCAATCCCAGCCCAGTACCAGGCTGGAACGAGTCTTCCTGACTGAATGGGACGAAGAGGCGGTTTTGCTGAAACTCTTCCGACATGCCTTTGCCGGTATCCATCACTTTTATCACGACGTCGATTTTAGACTTGTCTGCTGTCTCCTGGCCACGGAGTGAGACGAGGATGAATCCAGAGGATGTGTACTTTAGGGCATTGCCAAACAGATTCATGATGACTCTGCGTAGCGCACCTGGTTGTGTGCTAACCATCCAAGACGTCCGTGGGCAAATGTCTAACAAGACAGAAACCGGGCTACCATTATCATCTGAAGGCTGGAGATGTTTGAGAGTTTGGGAATCAGCTAGTGAGGGTTCCTCTGCACTCGGTGAGTAAATCCCCGGAATCTTCTTGAAAGTGTGACCGGTCGCAATGGCATTCACCACCTCCTCAACCAGAACAGAAAGATCCACGGCGGCGGACATGTTCAAGCTCTCCAGCGAGCCGGAGGAAAGACTGATGAGTCTGCTGTGCTTGCCTCTTCTCATCTGTGAACGACCAAGGGTATTGATCTTGCTGTAATCCAAAACATGGTTTAACGTGTCAAGCAGAGTTTTTCCGCACGTCAAGACCGAGTTGACGAGACCAGCTTGATAAGAATCCGTGATGGTGTCTTTCAAAAACTCAGCGGCACCCAGAATTCCATGGAGTGGACTTCGCAGCTCGTGGCTCATGCTTGCAATGAATGTCGTCTTTGCAGCTTCATTCTTCTGGGTGTTGATTCTTCCAACCTCGCTCATGACGCTGTTGCCAAACGCACGAAGGTATGAGAGATCCTGGTCGAGATTCATCATCTGTCCAGTGACCGAAGTCCACAGAAAACAGCCTCCGGCGAGTTTGTCCTCCACGTGGTCGAAAAGAGGCAAGAAGACGACGGACTTGGCGCCAGGGATCTTCTTAAGGAGCTCTTTGTGGTCCATCTTTGCGCCTCGCCGTCGTTTTCCTCTTTCACCTGGGTTTTCGGAGCCAGCCGTCGGCTCTCGGTCACTTGCACTATCATCATCTGAAGAAATCCCAAGGCCTTCGTCGGTAAAAGAAAAAGTCTTTCCCTTGGGAAACAGGGAAAAGTACTTTTCCAGGGTACCAAGCGAAAGGGCCGGGCCTTTCTCAATCTCAGCATGCACCTTCTCGTCAGCAAGTGAGTACGATAGTATCTTGCATGGCCTGGCAGCTGGCGATGTGTCGGAATCAGAACTATCGATGCCAAATCCGTCAGAGCCAGAAGTGATATGCGGAGATTGATCATCCTCGTCTGAAAGAATGCCATTTGGCTTGCCTCCCCGACACCTCTGTCTGGCGTTGGAAGCTGTCGCACCAAAGAGAACAACGCCATCTGCTAGCGTCGAGCTCCTTAGCGTGTCTGCAGCCCTGAAAAACATTCTTGTAAGCCTGTCTCGTTTCTGCTGGCCTCCAGGCGAGGAACATCCAGCATCAATCTTGTGGGAAGAAATCCTCCTCAGAAGCGGTCGTTTCGGGGACGCGATGGATATCGCTGGCGGTCGAACTACAGATCCCGTCGCTTGATCGTCCTTGGCGCATGTCGGATCATCGCCAGAGCAGCCTTCGATAAAACAGGCCAATCCACGCACAATTCGCTCTCCTTTGAACCGATCGACACGGTCGCGCGCCCATTCCAGATGCTCCATGACGGCTTGAGCAACATTTTGTATAAATTGCAGATCATCGATCGATACTCCATCGCGAGGTTCGTCACTGCACACGGCGTATGTGCCAATTTTGTGCCCTTTTCTCGAAAATATTGGCACTCCAGCGTAGAATCTTAGACCGCCTTCGGCCAGCACAAACGGTCGCGATTGGAAGCGGGGATCGAGTCGACAATCGGGGACAATCATGCCGGCCGTCGTGTACGTCTCGCCGTCGGGGTCGCGGGCGGTACAGGTCTCCGTTAGACAGTGCTCACATGGTCCCAGACCCCGCGACAAGATGGAGGTTCCGACTGATAGGGTTCCGGTCAGCACATTGATCTACTGGAAACTGAAACTGCAGGGCCTTGCTGTGAGTCGGAAGGTCCGGAATCACTGGCAGAACTCAAAAGACGACTGCCAAGCTGCCCCGGGGAGAGTCTACATACGAAACAAGTCATTCTTCGCACCTCCGTCCAGATCCCCCAGGCGCAGGTTGCGCGTCGCCTCTGCGAGGACAATCTGGTTATCGGCATCGATAAGCGATATAAGAGCGTTCTGCGCATTCATTCGAAGAACAGCCAGCTGTGCGAAAGCGCTGAGGGCCTTGTCGGACGAGGCCTGAGGATTGTGGCCCGTCAACTCGCCCGGCGGGAGGTGCGAGGCCACGATGTTGTCGAGGTTGCGGGCGACCTTGAGAGACGAGCCCTGAGCTACCTGCCAGCTCTGAAGATAGCCCTGAACCTCTCGGTCTCGCTGCAGCTCTGAGGAGCTCGACATTGTGACTGCCGGTGCATATCCTTGTGGTGTTGAAAAGGTGCTGAGGCAGGCCGTGGGTTAGAAAAGTAGTGTCATCACCGTTTTCCGCGGGCGCCCGTGACATTGAGCCCAATTGCGTCACCCCCTGTCTCGGCACTTGGTTTAAAATTACACCGTCCGACACCGTCGTAAGAGCGTCTTTGCGTCTAAATCTTTTCTAGAATAGTCTTATCCATGGTCCAGAACACAAGCCGATCCTGGGGTTGGGCACCAAGTCCCTGGATCTCTCGGCCGGGTATGCAGGTTCGGATCCATCCGGATTTGACAGGATCGCTGAACATGCTCAAAAATGTCGATTTTTCTCATAAAAAGCAACCAGATAATTAGCAACTCAAGAGTATCTGGAGTTGCACACGTATGACAACATACAGGCAGGCAGACGTGATGATGAAGACGCCAAGCCACCATCCAAACTCTGAGTTCAGAGCCCGACTAACTATTATTAGAAAGAGAGTTTGGCGTAAGCAATTCTTCCGTCAGACTTTGCCTGGCAATAACGGCTAAACAAGCTCAACTGGAGCAGATTCCAAGTCGCCCGCTGACAAAGCTTCGCCAACCAATTTATATCACCCATTCTTCTACTTCAAGAAATAAATACACGATGAAACATCTTGATTCTCCCGCCAATATTTATCATTTGTTGTTGATGTTAAAGGAGGATCGCGGGCCTAACACGAGGTACCCTTTCCTCTGCATCCCGCCAACCCTCACCAAATCAGAGGTTTACTAGTCCTATGTTTCGATGATCGCGTTCAATCCAATTCGTCAATATCAGAGTACTTAGATCCGGTAGATATAGTACCATGGCTCTGGCTGGTCACCACGCAGAGTGCATCCGAGGACCCATTCCGATGGGTTACATTAGGTGTTTAAACCTACCTATCGTCACCAACGGGAGGAATCTAGAGACTGACCCGCAGAGATGCGAAATAGATAAAAAAAAATTAGTTTTGTCGCAGCCATCACGACAGCCTTGTTTCACTGCAATTTTAACCCGCCCCGAGACTCTTCAGTGGGCCCTGCCAACCGTCCTTGCGCATAATCTCGACTGCCTCAGGCCCCCATTTCCCAGCTACATTGTGCAATGCCGCCTTATAAAATCTTGGAAATTTCCTCCGCCGTGTGTCCATTTCGGTATCTTTCGAGGTTTCTCTTCCTCTGCGACCTTGATCCGCCCTGTCTGATTGAAGGATTTGTGCCGACAATGGGCGATGTCATTGCCGGAGCCATTAATAATGTAGAAGTATTTATCTGAGTTCAGTTGCGACCTCGTAGAGAGATTAGACATGCAGATGAGCTGTCCATTGATAACTGCCAGCTCTTGGTGACCAGCGCAATAAGCTTCGCTGAGGCTGATATAGGGCTCACTCTTTAAGCAAATATGCAATGATGGCCCTACCACTGCTTTGGTTGACGCGCAACTGTACGCGCATTTCGAAGTAAGCTAGGGTTCGGCGTCAGCTGAAATTTGGAGTAGGCCAGATTCCGAGAAATGATGCGCAGCCAATGGGGATTTGCTGACCTCAAGGTAATCAGCCTAAATAAAATGGTGATGGCGAAAGCGCTCGAGGACTTGACTACCCCTTCTACAACTAAGGCGCATTTCATCCGATAGGTCAAGTTCCTGAATAGTCGGCAGTGAGTTCTCTACGGAGCGGATTAGGCTTCCGATCTGATGGCCGGCCGTGACGCTATCACCTGCATAGGGCGTAAAAATCAACATAAGTAGCTTGATCTTCAAGTGCCAAGCTCCGCATCTCGGAGAGAGTCATGCTAACTCCGGCCGCTTGTGCTTACTTAAATCCCCATGAGTCACGTCCTGCATGAATTGCAAAAGATTACATTAATCTCTGCTCTTTTATCCTTCTTGTATCCATCTCAAAATGTCAACAATGCAGGCTGCAAACCGACTTTGGACCGCCCTGAGCAAGGGACGGCAATCTTTTGGAGCATGGCAGATGATACGAGGGGCCAATGTTTCTCGAGTATTGGCGAGGACTGGAGTTGACTGGGTTCTAGTCGATTGTGAGCATGGAGATATCGATGGTATGAGCTTGTTCGCTGTTCACGATTCTAGCGTTGCTAACGAGGACTGCAGACGGGGCAATGCACGAGGCAGTACCAGCCATCGCCGACGCAGGCGTGTCTCCCATTGTCAGACCGCCAGGCATGGAAGGATGGATGATTAAGAGTAAGTGCTCCTCTTCAGACGATAAGCAAGAAAGCTGACCGCCTCCAGGAGCTCTGGACAGTGGAGCACACGGCGTAAGCAGACGAACAACTCATCATTATCACACGTCCTAACCATTTCAGGTCCTTATCCCTCTGATAGAGACCGTTGAAGAAGTCAAGAGAGTCGTAAAGGCCGCCAAGTTCCCACCCCAGGGTCGAAGAGGCTTCGGATCTCCCTACGCTCAGCAGCGGTTCAACCCATCTCCAAACTTTATCGAATATTTCCAGCAGTCCAACGATGCCACCTTGGTTATTGTGCAGATTGAAACCAAAGAGGCACTGGAGGCCGTAGATGAGATTGCGGCCGTAGATGGTGTCGACGTCCTATTCATCGGCCCATTCGACCTCGGTAAGCCTCCCGAGTCCCCCATAGCTATTCATTGAAACTAACAAGTGTAGGAAACAACATCGGTCATCCCATTGTTAGCAGTGAGATGGCACCTCAATTGAAAGATGCAATTGCAAAGGTCCTTGCAGCTAGTCACAAGCACGGCAAAAAGTGTGGCATCTATACTTCGGGAGGTCAGCAGGCTAAGGTCTTTGCGGATCAAGGGTTCGACATGATCAGCGTAGCGACAGACCACACCTCTCTGGATGATGTTGTGAAGGGACACTTGAGCGTTGCGAGTGCGACGGCTAGACCCGACAAGGGCGTGTCATACTGAGGCAAAGGTTTCGAAATACATGGCAGTACTTAGATCGATATCCCTACAATATGATGTGTTGGGCAAGGGAGAGACGCTGCGTACAATAAAGGACCAAAGGTATTCCGACAAGCGATGCGAGCCTGTCAACTTTTGTCTTCCGAGAGCCGTCCCGACTTGCTTCAGAGATCTCGGATCTTTAGCGATATCACAATGCATTCTTCTGCTCTCCATAATTGACCAAATGTGGCTAAGATCGCTCTGACGGTCTGCATCGGCTTCAGCTTCCGAGCCCATGTTAAACACAGCGGCTTACTCCAAAGCGTTATCTACACATGCACCCCGCAGCACGACTCATCATCGGACCATGCTTCACTATCCGAGGTAGATAAGGATCTACCTACTTAAATTAGAGTACTGTATGTCCAGGGTTTCTCTGGGTGTAGTCTCTTTTCGATTTGGCCAAAATTCAACATGCGCTTTCAGGTTGACATCCTCCATCTCGATACAGGCCTGGCACTGTTAGCCTTCGGAGCTGCTGCCTTGGTTCTTTTTGGCGGCGTTCAAGTTCGACTGCGACGAGACAAACTGCGTCATGGTCTTACAGCAGCAGCAAGGAAAAAGAGTGCCTCGGGCTCGGTCTACACGAGAGTCTTCCCTCCTTCGCAGCGAGCTGTAGCCTTTCCCAATGACGCGGTGGTAGATTTAACAGCCGGCAACAAGCACATTCTAGAGATGGGCAAGGACTATAGACTTGCCAACCCTTCAAGCTACATCTTTAGTGGCTTCTCAGTTAGAGAAGTCTTTTCATTGGGAGATTTCCCAGACTATGCGAAGCTATCCGGCGTCCCCCTGCCGTCCCCTCTTCCAAACTTCAACGTGGATAAAGCTGTCCCGCGACCCTACCGACCTTTAAGATGGGTATATCACCAGACCATGGGTATGTCGCTCATAGGGTCCGGTGATATTTGACTGACTGACACATAATGTAGCCTTGAAGAAGATGGATCCCGACTTCTGGATCGAGCTCGAAAGCACATACCGAGAGCGAATGCGACAACGCCAAGAGGTCTGCGCAAAACATGGCAAGGAAGTCATACAGGCTTTACCTGGTTCCGAGCTTGCCTGCAAAGAACTGATGGAGATGGTGATCCAATTTATATGCACACGTTATCCGAACCAGTTCCAACTCGTTGGCACCACCTTGGTAAACCATATTCTTGGGACAAAGCACGACCTCAAGGAGCACGAACCTCTCCACATTCTTCGTGACAATGTGTCAGAGGACTTTGCCATAATGCTAAGGGATGAAAAGACGGGTCGTTATGTATTTAGAGCTGGCATCATTTGCTCCTCCATTGGCTGGAACCTGGGGAGGAAGATGAATCAAGACCTTGATGTTATCCACGGACCGGTTCCCGAATACAAGGAAAAGATGGGTTTCAGCATGAATCGGTAAGTATCCCGACATCTCGGTTTGACGTTTGGTATTGACAAAGTCACTCAGTTTCTTCAGCAAGATGCCAAGTTCTAATCCTATACAAAGAGGATCATGGGGGCTCTCCCAAGGCCAACCACTCTATCTGCCAGGCGATCCAAGCAAGGCCAGCCTCAAGTACCGAGACGAACCCAACCCTTCACTAAAGCCAGATGAAATCTTTCTACGAACCGACTGGCAGACACTACGTCGTCTTCCCCTCTCCGGCGCCGTTGTCTTCAACTTCAAAGTCCTATTCACGCCAATCACCGAATTCGAGGATGAACCGTATATACCGTCCCTAATGCTCAAGATCTTGAGCGATGGGAAAGAGATCCTAATGGAACATAAGGCGACGCGGCATGTAGAGCATGTTACTAAGCCCACGTTGGAGATGTACGAGCGTCTTCAAATCGAGAAGGGCTTGATCCCTACTGACTGGGAACCGAGGACTTTGGATGAAATGCCCTTCTTTCCTACGTGGGAGAAAAAGTGGCGAACCAGTTGATGGGTTTGAAGTTGCAGGTTGATCACACAGTGGATGGGATTCCAACTGTGGCCTGTGGCTATGGTAGTGGGTTGCTCACATAAAAACGGCCAGGTCACCGACTAATGATCAATTTAATCAAGTTGGCTCGTTCATCAGTCCATAATCCATCATCCGCTTATTTGAGCAGTACACACATTTATTTATCCCGAAACTCATATCGTAGCTCCTTAGCAAAGCACAACCGTCTCCCATGTTGGAGCGCAGGCATTCCACTTGTGCGCACCCACATAGCCAACTCCCACCCGGCGAACAACATACGGACTTGGTCCATCCCTCTCAACCAACATGACATGCAACTGCCACTGATCAAAGTCGCGGAAGTATTTAGCAGACATCTTGCGAGCGGACGAGCCCGCCAAAGCGCCGCAGATGACAATGACCTCTTGCGTTTCCTCTGTGAACTTCCGACTCTGAGGCAACACGCCCTTGATCATGCCTATTCGTTCGCCGTTTGAATTCAAAACCAGCACCTGTTCTATCAATTCCCCTCGAGAAGTAGTGTAGAATTGTTGGCCCAGCATTACTCTAGCCACGGTGGTGTTGAACACCAAACAGCCAGGGAGACCAGAAGCGGCTTTGCAAGCCTCTGGGTCCAATGTGGTGTGGAGTAGTGTCTGCCACGAATTGTGAGGGCACTCTCGCCACGTCAAGCTTGTTCTCTGATGGCCTGGGAGGTACTTCTTGCTGATATTCTCGACAGGTGGTACATCGTCTCTGTTTCTAAAGTCCTCGATAGCCACTTCTGCCTCCACCCACCACTCCTGTGCCTCGACCTTCCGAAGGCCTTCCTTGGAATCTTGAAGAAAAAAGTAAACAAGGCTGATGACACGAAGGCAATCTTCCTTATCTTCTGTGATCCATTTGTAGTCCACCTTACTGTGGGAGCTTGCCCAGCTCCAGCTTGGAAGATTCGTAGGTATGCCAGTTCTAATCTCGATGTTGTTAGAGGCAGTCCACATCAAAGCCTGCACAGTAAACTTTTCCGGGAGACAGAAGATGAGACGAGATCCTAGCACTTGACCAAGGATTTTCCCAATACCGGAAAAGGCATTCAAGATATCGGAGCCGAAAGAGAGCTGTCGCGAAGTGTAGTTTGCCACCCAGTCAAAGTAGTCTTGCACGGATGTGTTGTCTGTGATGTGATAGTTGACGTCTCTGCCGTACTCAGGCCACCTGTAGAACCCAGGAAGTTCCCTAAATTCATCCTCTGGGGCCTTGTCTGTGCTAACTGACAGACCCATGTTGGCCCTTTGGTGTGGAGGGTAATGGGCAAGGTCCTCACTTGCACATCCCAAGCAACACTCAAACAGGGCTTGATGCTCAGTGATGTAGAGACGACGGCTGGACAAGACTCTTTCTTGAAATGTCCATCCTCTGGTGTTCCAGGTGGAAGTTTCGGCAGCAGACAGTCCTCCTGGCTTGATTTCTCTCAACTCCCCTTCGAGCTCACGAGCTGGCTTGTAGACGGATGAAACTCTGGGTCGACCGACGAGGCCCGGAAGTCCCCATGCTTCCTGTCCACTAAGAGCTGCCATGATTGTAAAGTTTGCACATCGATAAATCATATCCATTCCGCGTATCTGGCCGTGCTTTGAATCCGGGTCGTCTTGGATGATGCAGAACCGGTCGATCCACAGATATTCCTCGCCAAGTTGCTTACAGAGTAGCATCGCGTCCGTGATGATGGGAGACAAAGCAATCTTAGCGAGACCACCTGGCTTTTCCAGAGTTTCAAGATTGCCTTTTTCAAGCTGCACACGTTCAGAGTCCTGTTCTGGTGGCCACCGATAGCTCAGTGCTACATAGGTCAATGCAGATGTTGCTACTTCCACATTCATTGTGTTCAAGTTGATGACTCTGAACCCTCGAGGCAGTTCGTCTATCATATTGTCAACTGAGGGCTCAAAGGACTTTGTGGCTTTGTCTGTTACGCTATAAGGGAGCCACTGACCGAGCTGGGTTTCGAGGTTCTTTCTGCACTCTGCTCCATGAATCTTTGCGCAGCCTTGAAGCCACTGTTTCAACAATGAAACATCAAATAAGGGAACTTCCCATGGCTCCACACTCTTCAGATAGGAATGTAGGCTGTTGTGTCCATACCGCAGACAGAACTGAGGCGTCATCTCGAACTCTTTCTCACTCTGAGCTGTGGTGGGCACTTTTGAAGCCGCTGGTTCTATCTTGACTACCAAACCCATGAGAAGGCGAACGATGCTCTCAGATGGATCCGAGGTGTCGATGCGATGCGAGATGGAATCTGATGGCTTCCCGGTATCGTGATCCAGAAAGTACGGTCCATTATTGCGAAAGAGGACTTGCGAGGTTTCAGGAATGTTCATCTGCGAGACGCGAGCGGCGACTGCTGCGGTGGCCGCTTTGCAAATCATGCACTGGACTCTTTCCGATATATTCTGGAGAAGATTAGAGCTTTCTGGATAAGGCCACCATTGGGCGTAAGAGTCGATGCTGTTCCATATCTGGCAGTTTTCGCAAAGAAGAGCATTCTTGGGTCTGTCGCCTGTGTTTTGAGCCATGTCTTCCGGGTCAGTTCTGTCTAAAGCATAAGATATTTCACGAATGGAGATGAGAGGGGGGAAAGTCAGAGCTGAGCACTTTTAACAGGATTTTCAGGTCCTGCAGATCATCCGCCTTGGCCCAGGCTGGAGCTGGATGACTGCATAACAGTTGACCAATGAACAGCGTTAAGGGGCGCCTCGTTTGGCTTCACTGCCGGCCTTGTGTTCAGTCCTACATTCTTGTCGGCCATTTATGTTAGCTATCTGGAGAGTTCAAGGATCTGCTAGCGAGTTGCGGTATCTTGACTTTCGGGGCTTAAAGTACTATTAAGACAAGCAGGCCCGTTGACATACGTCAACAGGCTTTTCTTTCCGGCCTACCGCTATTCGAACAGAAATGCTAAAGGTTGTAAGAGCAACGGTTTCTTAGATATCGTCTTTAATTTTTTTCGTTTCTTAATTCCTACCCCCGAGACTAACAAGAGATAAATGTCGTTGTAGCCTTGTAGGTCAACTCCGAGAACTCCGGAGTGAAATTGCCGCATTAGGAACTCGTGACGGAAACTCCGCCGGGGCACAGATATGTAGCCCCGACAACTCCTTGGAGATTTTCAGATGAAGATTTGAAATAGCGATGGAATGATGATGACAAATCCTTTTTATGTAGGCCATGTGATACTCAACGTTATATTTACCAGTCTCCCTATTAAAAGCCTTTCATCAGAATTCTTAAACTTCTATCGTCAATACGCTTATCCTCATTTCCTAAATTCCTCGCCAACATCGGGCCACTGGCAACTCATTATTAATCATGTCTTCTCAACACACGGCACGGTCAATCCTTGAATCCTTCTACGCAGCAGAACGCATTTACATGTCTGCCCCACCTGAAGAACGAGACTTTACCGGCATGGCTGCCACACTATCACCAAACGTCCACCTTGAGCAATCTTCCGGACTTCCCTACGCGGGAACCTTCAAAGGACCCCAGGGCTTCCTGGACTGGGCCAAGAGCATGGCCGACCACTTTGACATCGTCGACGTGCAGAACCCCGAGATCTTTGAGAGGGAAGGGTCAGAACGCATTGTTTCGCTTGGAAACCTGCACTTGAGGGTTAGAAAGACGGGCGAAGATCTGTATTTCCCGCTTTGCCAGGTTATCAAGGTTGATCTGGAGGCTGGGGTCATTACTTCGATCCAGCCATTCTACTGGGATGTGTACGAACTGAACAGGGCTATTGGACACAGGCAGTAGGTGGGATCAAGTTTCTAGGTTGCAGCCAAGCTCTGCGACTTGAGGTATCCTTTGCTGCAGCGGAAAGGGCAATGAGACAACACATATTACTGGTTCCGGCATGTTCTAGGCCGTTCAGCTACAAACAAGACGACACATGCGAGATACTCTACCACGCCTAAGGCGACACTTCTAGCCACAACATAGTCAATACCATGACCCGTTGCCACTCCCTCATCGGGCAACCCGTATCTGAACCGGATAATTATGCCGATGGATGCCATTCATCCCGAGTTTAGCATGTCCAGTCTTGGCCTTCCTAATCCACCATCCGAGCTATCATGCCCCACTCCTCCACCATGAAGCCATCTGATAAGGTAGTTTACCGCGATCCCACTATGTAGATATATAAACATACTATTGTGAATAATACCAAGTATCCTTGCCTTTATTGTTACTTGCGTTGATCTCGAAAACCACCTCCCCTCAATCTCCAAGTCGCTCTAGCTTCAACAATGAGTCGGTCCACTTCATCAACCAACCTCTTTGATGTCAGCGGCATTGTGGCCGTGGTGACAGGTGGAGGCAGTGGTACGTCAAAGTTCCTCTCGATAGCTTGACTCAGTCATTTCTGCAATGTGGACATTGCAATCTCGATTTCTTTGACTGTTTCAAGACTGAACTTCACCAGGACTCGGACTCTTCATGACTCGTGCCCTGGCTGAAAACGGTGCAAAGAAAGTCTACATCATCGGAAGGAGAATTGAAGTATTGGAAAACGCAGTAAAAGAAATTGCAAGTCTACTCCCTGTTCTCCAAGGAGTAAAACCTGTTAATACGTGTCAGGGTCTTGACAATGTCATTCCGGTCCAGTGCGACGTGACAAGTCGAGACAACCTCAAAGCCGCTGTGGCATTCATCGAGAAAGATGTTGGATATGTAAATCTGCTTGTCGCCAACTCTGGAATCTCTGGTCCTTCTGGCAACGTGCCTCCAGGGGCAACTATTGCTCAACTCCAAGAGACTCTCTTCGACATCCCAATGGAGGACTTCACCAACACCTACCATGTCAACTGCACCGCCGTATTTTACACAACAATTGCCTTCCTTGGGTTGCTAGATGAGGGCAACAAGAAATCCAACTACCAGGGTGGCAGGAGTCAAGTCATCGCTACCAGCAGTATCGGAAGCTTCAACAGAAAGATTACAGCAGGTTTTGCGTACGGCACCAGCAAGGGCGCTACAACTCTGATGATGAAGATTCTAGCTACATATCTAGTGCCGTACAGAATTCGGGCCAACGTTCTCTGCCCAGGCTGTAAGCATTCCTTCACATTCCAAAAGGCATAGCTGACGGATAGTTGCAGTGTTTCCAACAGATCTTACGGAGAGCTTGATCAAGGGCGATGATCCAACTGCTGAAGGGGCGTTTCCTCTGGACCAGATCCCAGCTGAGCGAGCTGGGAGGCCAGAAGACATTATGGGACCTTTGTTGTACTTAGCTTCACGTGCTGGAGCTTATTGCAGTGGCAACTGTGTTATCACGGATGGTGGTCGTCTGAGCGTTACTCCCGCTACATATTAGGTCTTCTTGAAAATATTGATGAATTTATTTTGATTTCAAGCAAAGACAGTCAAGAGCAGATGTGTGCTGGCCACCACAGGCGGATTTACCCGCTTCACACACCCATAGAAATGGGCACATTCTTAAAACCACTCAGCAGGCGATGAAGAATTCTCATGTGGTGCAGTGGCAAGCCAAGGAGTCAAACCAATTAAGATGGAAAAAATGAAAGTGATAGGTCCAAACTAATAGAACTCTTCTACTCGTACTTCCGAGTAGGCCGGATACCGAGCCCACTCTTCTCGTAGGCCATATCGATCATCCTCAT
This sequence comes from Fusarium sp. MBC 438, assembly GCA_030779245.1. Lineage (NCBI taxonomy): Eukaryota > Fungi > Ascomycota > Sordariomycetes > Hypocreales > Nectriaceae > Fusarium > Fusarium sp. MBC 438. Next base: position 245,305 of record JAPFTB010000109.1, on the reverse strand, counting down.
GTGCCCGATCGAATCCTCTCCAGACACCCAAGTCTGTGTCTCACGACCTTTGACCTTGTTGACAAACTGCTCAAGCATGTGTCGGTACGAGATCCAAGTGTCCTCCCCTGGAAAGTCAGCAAACTTGCCGCTCGTCTCTTTGAAGGTATACGCCTTGTGGGATTTCTTCTCTTCCCATGTCTTGATCACCTTGCCGTTGGAGCGGATGGTGTATCTGTCTTTGATGTCTATGCGGTGCCAGACGATACCATAGAGGAACCCATAGAGAGTCAGCTCTCGCTTCAGAACCTTTTCGTGTCCGCTTGGCAGTGATTTGTCTGATACAATGACTTCCTTGTTGGTGACGGTCACACTTGAAGGAGTCCAAATGCTGCTACCACGAACAGTACTCTCAGTGTCGGCGATGGCTCCGTTAGGAAAGCGAAACTTTGCCTTGAAAGCAATGTCACACTTCTCACGGCCTTCCCCTGGGAAAGTCTGCGTCTCGCAGCTCAAGCACTCGACTGGCTCAGCTCTAAAAAGGCGGCGTATGGCAGCAAAGTTGTAAGTGCCCATGCAAATCATCGCACCACCAGCGAGGTTGTAGTCAAATATGATACCATCCTTGTTTGTAAAGTACCACGGAAGCATCGACTGAGAGTGAATGTGTTCAATCTCTTCGGGGTTGACAAAGGACAAAAAGTATTGCCATGAGGGGTAGAACAGGGTGTGAAAGGCTTCGAGGATGACGGGAGCATTGGGCTGAGAAAGCTCAGGTAGATTGAAGAGTTTCTCAGCTTCTTGGGCGTTGGATACGCATGGCTTCTCAACGAGTACGTGCTTGCCAGCTTTGATACAGCGAACAGCCCACTCGTAGTGGAACGAAGTGGGGAGAGGGATGTAGATGGCGTCAATGTTCTCATCGTCGAGCATCTCTAGTCAAAGCATTAGACCATGGCATGGGTAGGAATTGCTTCAAAGCACACCTTGATATGAATCTTTAACTTCCGGAATACCGTTGACTTTGGCGTACTCCTCGGCCCTCTTGCGATCACGGGCAGCTACAGCCTGGATAACAATCTCGGGGTGTGACTTGGCGGGAGTCAAGAGGGACACGTGGCTAGTCTCTGTTAGCCTTTTACCTAGGTTTGATCTGAGAGAGGTTGTCCTTACGCAACATTTGCAGCGCCCAGAATGCCCAGTTTGATAGCGTCGTCGCGTTTAGCCACCACAGTTGGGTAGAAAGCTCCCACAAGCCGACTAATTATGGATGCCATGTCGTGAATCTGAAGGTGTATCAGTATCCGTCAGCTACTCTTCGACATCAAAGGCACACTTACCAGTCAAAATAGGCTAGTATTAATGTGACACTGTTGGGAAGAAAAACTCCACACGTAGAACAGAACCACCAGACTGAACGCGGTGTGAGAGAGGGGATAGACCAGCGGGAGGAAGAATAATGACCCAATAGTCTCTTAAGTAGTGTTAAATCAGTAATGGAATTAGTAAATTCTTAACGCCGTCATTCTTCTTCGCTACCCCTTCACATCATCACCCCAACACACCATCCCCTCCGTGTCAGATACTCTCACACAGAAGCAATCACATTAGCATTTTCCCAGGAGGGAATAGTGCATCGACAATTCGACGTAATTAGCATTCTCCTAATACGGTCTAGTATTAAATTCCGGCTTACAAATTGGACCACGGCTTGATGGAACCCTGGACTCGAAAGCCTCCGGTGTGATGACTCGGAGGGTTTCAAACTAACCACAGAAAGGCCATGACCTTCACAAACGAGTGGTCCAGAGCCCCAGAGTTTATTGAAGGACAGGGAGTTATCAACCTCTCGACCAGGTTTCCAGCCCCCAGGCCGGCTTCTTCTAATCTCTCCCGAATCTCACTTGCCTGCCGAATCACATCCCTCCGCATGAACGTCATTAGCATTTCCCTATCCAGGAGACGATCTCTCTACGATGGCTTCCGAGCCTCGATCTTTTCACTTTATCAGCGTCAGCAATCCAACCACCTCCAACATCTCCCGGCAAGGCCGATCTTTCGTAACTGGCAATGTGCGTGCTGGCTCTTCCTGGTCTACCAGGAGTGTAAAACCTCAAGACAAGAGACGGACCAAGAGGGCATCGAGAAGCACAGCAGTAGTTCCACTGAGAGACCGAGTCCTCAGCCCACAGAAAGACCAATATGACCCATCCCAGAGCCTCAACATAGTGGAGAGACAAGCACCAGAGGTGTTGCCAGGTTTCTGGACCATGAAGTCTCTACACTGTATATCCCCGAGACCACCAGGGGTCTCAATCTCCGGTGCCAACGATAACGACATCCATACCCTGTTAACATCCTGTTTGTGATAGACACCCCTTCCTCCCCAGCTCCCGCACCCAGGCACAATCACCCCAGATACAATGCTAAGTCTTATCATCGCAGTTGACTCAATTCTTTGCCCTGTAGCCGCAGCCAACATCTCCAAAATTGCGCACGAGCAACTCAAGAACGACTGGATCAGACCGTCTTTAAATCATGCTGCGTCTACGCATGCCATCTTGGCATTCACGGCGCTTCGCTTATCCGTGGCGCGTTCTGGTGTGCCCTACTACGTCAGGTTTGCTCAACGCCAAAGACTCCTCGCCATAGTGGCGATACGGCGAAGTTTAGAGCACTCTGATGAAGCAGCATGTTATGAGAATCTCACGGCCGTTTACAATCTCATTTGCTTTGAGGAAAGCTTGTTTCTTCCCCCTCTTTCTCACTCTCGGAACAAGACACTACAGCCTGATTATGCACAACTCAAGGCTCATATCAATGGCCTCAGGCAAATGGTTGCTCTACGTGGTGATTCTCAAATCTCTTTCAACGATCAGGGCCAGATGACAGAGCCAGTTTTCATAGAGCAAGTTCATTTTCCCTGCGTCAAGCTCTAATAATAATCGCTAACCCCTCGCCCGTACAGTGGTCCTTCGTCATCAGTCAGCATCGGGCTACAGACGAAACTAGCACTACCCAGAGGGTTGATGAAACAGATCTACAGCTACCCAGAGTCTTCTCTCTTTTTCCCCGAATCGACTGTTAAAGTCTCCAGCTGGTGTAAAGCCGGTATCCATCACGGGCTCCGCGATTTCCTGACAACTGCCGACTGTCTCTTAAAGGACACATCCGCCTGGCTTCTCCAGCCCAACAGTTATAAGTGGGATTTGTTGGGTGTCCAAAGTATATACGGCTTAGCCATTGAAATGTTCCCACGATGGCAGTACGAAGCATCCTATGGGGCATCACATGCGGATCATCTAGTGGCCTTGTTTACAGCAGTGCTCATCTTCTTCATCAGCAACAATAGCCAGCTCCTGGATAACATTCCCATGCCCTTGTCAGACATCCAGGATCTGGTGTCCGATTCAAAAGTTTGGCCCACCATGAGGGCAGCCGGACTGGATCTGTGGCTTGCGTTTCTGGCTGTGCTTTCTTCAAGTCATCAGGCTGCCTACAGGGAGCATTTCTTTAGGATGCACACCAACATAGTAGAGGCTCATGAACCGAAGATTAATTCGGTCGAAGACTACGTCGAGAATCTACACAATGCCTTATGGCTCCCTCAACGTCTGGATAAGTATGCACGGCAGTTGTGGTATAGAACAAAGGGAAAGACAGAACAGTATTGATAATTCAAAGACGGGGCGTATGGTTACCAGATGAATTGTGAAGCATCTCAAGTCTTGGTGTGAATCACTCGTCTCTCCCCGATCTCGGCGATCCTTCTTGGCTTTACTCGGACTTGATAATCCGAGCTGCACTCAAGGCACGTCAGCTGATTTATTCATTTCTGGTATATGAACAGCTCTTCCATTCGATAATTCACATCCATTTCATCCTTCTTAAATACTTGTCCGTACGCTTACAGCACCTTTACCAACAACATTCACAATCATCTTCAATCAGCATCGCCATGGCATCATCAACTCAATCCAAGGTTGACACTCTCCGCGAGAGACTAAATACAGCCAAGCCAGCAATTGCCATGGCAGCCCATAACCCTCTCGGTGCCAAGTTGGTAGAAGAAGCCGGCTTCGGGGCAGTCTGGGTCAGCGGGTTTGAACTCTCAGCCTCATACGCAGTGCCTGACGCCAGCATCTTACCCATGAGCACCATCCTCGAGATGACGCGCGCAATGGGTGAGATTCAAAACCTCCCTCTCATTGTCGACCTTGATACAGGATTTGGCAACGCTGTCAACGTCGCTTATGCTGTTCCTCGCTTTGCTGCAGCGGGCGCAACGGCCGTCGTCATCGAAGACAAGGCCTTTCCCAAAGACAGCAGCCTACGAGCTGGAGGCCGGCACGCCCTGGTTTCTATCCCAGAATTCCAGGGTAAGATTGCCGCCGCAAAGGTCAGCCCGGTACTTGTCATTGCTCGGACAGAGGCATTGATCGCTGGGTTGGGAGAAGAAGAGGCCATAAAGCGTGCCGTGGCCTACGCCGAAGCCGGGGCAGATGCAGTTCTAGTTCACAGCAAGCAAAAAACTCCAAATGAGATCGTATCCTTTTGCAAAGCTTGGCCGAGAACTGTGCCCCTGGTAATAGTACCAACCAGCTACCCACAACTGTCATTCGCCGAGGTAGCAGCGCTGAACAAGGTCGGACTGATCATCTGTGGCAATCATGCTGTCAGAGCTGCCGTGGCGTCAATGAGACGCACGTTTAAACACATCCTTGAAGACGGAGGCATTGGCCGAGTGGAAGAGGAGATAACTCCTGTGTCTGACATATTTGCGCTCCAGGGAGATGACTACATGCGTTCAGTTGAGAAAGACTACCTTCGCTAGATTATTGGGCACAAGGTGTAGGGCACCATATCTCACGAGCCACCATAGCTGACTAGTCAATGGTTATATCCAATGGTCAATCACAGCATTGAACAGTGCAAGGGTCAGATCAAAGCTTCATATCATTTTATTGATAAATAATAGAGAATATTTCCTCAGAAACAGCCCATGGGCCAAAATGTACAGGAACTCAGACACCCTCCCATGCAAGATACTCTCATGACATGAACTTTTTAGGCGGCAGCAATGCCTGCAAGGAAACCGGTGATGGGGGTGAGGACGGGGGCAAGGACAGCGTTGCCGAGGCCAGCGAGGAGAGGAGTAAGAGCAGCAATGAGGCCAGGGACAATGGCGCCGACGATGCCGATGACAAGAGTGAGAACCTTGGCGAGGATGGTGAAGACGGAATGAAGGATGGAGATGAGCTGAGGTCGGAGGCCGATCTCAGTGATGAGAGTCTTGACAGTGGTGAGAACATCGGAGACGAGGACGACGACGAGGCTGAGGACGGTGTCGACATCGACGTCGGGAACGTCGAGGCCAGCGGCACCGGTAAGCTTGGTGACGATCTCGGTGAGCTCGAAGTGGACGGCCTCGAACATGGGGATGGCCTGGGTGGCAGCGGCGTCCTTGGTGAGAGCTCCGGACTTGACCTTCTCAACGATCTCGTCTGAAATATGTTAGTTTGGGACGAACTATTCATCTGGAGGTAGATGCCACATACTGATACCGGTGGTCTGGCCGTTGACCTTGTGAACAGTAGTCTTGATAGTAGTAATCAAGACCTGAGGGTCGGCGATGGCACGCTTGGCAGAAGTTGCCTCATCGACAATCTGCTTGACGCCAACCTTCTTGGTAACAACATCGGTGGTAGACTTGACAACACCATTGACCTGACCAACAGCGCCGTTGACCTGAGGAACAGGGCTAGCAATGGCCGAGATGGCCAGAGCAAAGACGGAGAAGAAAGTAGCCTTCATTTTGGAAATTAAAGAGTAAAAGAGTGTTAAAAGAGTGTGTATAAAAATGAGTGTGGGTGGTAAAAGAGTGTGATTAGGCCGAAGCTGTAAGAGTTGAAAGCTGGATGAGGATGATGAGAGAGTGGTGGAAGCGGAGGAATCAAGAGATATTTATATACACTTTCAAGGTATCACTGGGCCATGACGAAAGGGTAGCAGTGACCTCAAATTGTCAGTTCGAGATGCTCCGCTTTGGTGGTTTTGCCGATCGCTCTCTCACCAGCAAAGGCCTAGGCTCTAGCGCAGCGTTGCGGCCTTCACTAGTGCTGCCCCCGACTCGCTTCGATCTACATGAGATGGGGTCTTTGTCTGGAGAGGAATCCGGTTGGGCAAAAGGGTTTACTGATCGTGAATTTCGAGCAAGAGTTTCTCCCAGTCTTCAAGTTTCCGAAGTATTATCTGTGATGCCGTCTATGTTTCTTCAACAGTTCCTAACTCGGACTCGTCGGTTTCTGTCAGATTCCCATGGAACTTTCCGCTGACTGCACATCATCATATCCCCCTTCCTTCAAAAAGCTTCAACGTTGCAACACAACCTCCTGTCAATCCCCATTGAGTGCAACCATCCCCAGTCCCCAAGACGTCATCACCCCTTGGCAATGAAATGAATCCATGTTATGCAAACCGTGGCTGGGGAAGAGACCGCCTCGAGATACCCTTGTTAAACGCGCTAGCTGCCCTGTCGATCTTTGCTATTTCTTGGCTCGGCAGTCACCCTATTCTTTTGATCATCGCGACTAGCAACAACCGTTCTTTCATTTTCGAAAGCCGAAACACAAGTCGGTCGAGCGGGTATAGAACAGCACTGCTGATCCCCCTTTGTGATTGCAGGTCAGCATGCAAAACCACAATGGTACTCTAGAACGTTGGGCACAATGCTACTCAACCATCCTCCCAACATTTGCGAGTCAATTCTTTCATGCTTCTTCCATGTCCACTGTATCACGCCTCAGTGCTGTATTGCTTTTCTTCGATCGTGGCTTGTCTTTGAGTCAATAACGGCAGCCCCACGTGGTCCTTTCGTGGTGGCGCTTGGCATGAACTAGAGTTGATCGACATCTAGGAGATCTGAGGCCGGTTTCCTGGCTGTCGGTAGGCCCGCGGCCCGGGAGATGACTCTCCATAAGTTGGGGGAAATAGTTGCTGATCTCATGCATCACTCTGTCCGAACATGCTCGGCCAGGAGGTCTGAATAATAATCAAGAGACCCCATATAGTTACCCAGCCAGGAGAAAAGTGTGTTGACTAGCTGACATTAAACATAGGGGCTTGCGGTTTACCATCTTCGACCTTGGAATGCTTCAGTCCATTGGGAAAGGGGCACTCGCACAAGTGCTTGACCGTGTTGCTCAGAATACAGCAAAATTCAAGAGCTCTCAGGGTATCTGGCTTGTCTAGTACAGCCTGTGGAATTCAAAAACTATATTTGAGAGACTTGGAGCCCTTATGATGGTGTATTGGTAGAAGTTGGCCATGACTGGATTACGAAGCACTATAGAACTATTCGATAAGAGGAAAATATGGCAAAAATACCAGCGAAATATTGTCCCACTCTAGAGAGACTCGACATGATGCCCCCTCGTATTCAAGTTCTTGAGCAAATCCGTCCAAACCCGTCGTTGCATGTGCAACCCACTCTCACCAGACACCCATCCAGGAACCAGATACCTATCACCAAGTTAGTATTCTGCTCCAATCTAACCAATTGTTCACTCACTCTTTGATCTCGCAGTCGGATATATATTTCCCGTGGCTCTCCGTCCCGGCAACTGCGGCGTGCAAAAGAGTCCGGCTACCCTGTTCAGGGGTTCGTCCAAGGAACAGCCTCAACATGAGAATCTGATACTTCATAAACCCACGTGCGTTGCGGTTGAGTTCTGTCTTGCAGAGACCAGGGTTCAATATGTTGATGACGACACCCGTTTCGGGTAGTGGGAAGAGCGACGCTAGATGGCGTGTGGCGTATATTTGCAACAACTTGCTCAAAGGGTATCTGTTTATCGTCAGTCTAGTTTCCTCACAGTTTGGACTGGGCAGTTCTTACCGACCAACCATGTCGGCTTCCTTTGTGCTCAACGCCTCAAACAAATCACCGCTGTGCTTCTCCAAAACCCCTTCGCACTGAAGACCAGTCACACTCGATACAATAACCAAGTGTGGGTTAATCGAAAAGGTCCTCGCAGACTCTTGAAGTTTCGGCATGGCCCTGATGGCAAGCAACATTGTGCTGAGGACATTGACAGTGATGGTTGTCTCGACTCCCTCCGAGAGCGTGAAATCAGCAAGCGCAACAGACGCATTCTGAATCAGTGCATCAATCCTATCCAGAGTCTGAAGCTTCTTCGCAAACTCCTCTACAGAGTCCAGAGAGGCGAGATCAAGGTGCCAGACCTGGCAAACACCTTCTCGACCAGTCTCTTTGGTAATAGCTACAGCCGCTACATCGCCTTTTTCGATCGATCTAACACCTAGGACAACTGTCTTGGCTCCAAGCTTAACCAGTGTCTTGGCGCACTCGAAGCCGAGGCCGGTGTTTGCGCCCGTGACGATGCAGGTTCCGCCGGCTACCGTGGCCTCGGTGGGGACGAGGGGGAGGTACGTCCACTGCGCGCGGACAAAGCTCCAAAAGGTCATTTTGATATGGATTCTTTGAGTTGATCTAGAAAAGTATTAGGCGGAATCCGAGGTTGAGGTTGCGTCTTGCTTAACACATTCCCCCCGACTCAACCGCAGGCTCTCGCGTTTATATACTCCCAGACACCCTCTCCCAATTCTAAACCTCTTGGATACTCAGCCGCGCATTTCTACGGACTTTGCCTAACCCCGATAACTTGAAGCTTTTTCATCGACGTTGACATTCATCACGGAAACCAGACTCATGGTTTGGTTGACGCGCCAGGGTGTCTCGACCAACCAGAGATCTACTTCCTAAAACGGAAGCGCAGCCACGATACCGCCAATCTCCGTAATCTCCAGCAACGGACAATTGCAAAAGTCCAGCCAGCATTCGCAGTAGCATAGGCATCACGGGACCTATCAGTGTCGTTTGTGGCGCATGCTGGATCGTTGAGCTGAATGATGATGGGTTGAGTGCCAAAGGCGCGTTGTCAGAGCGAGATACCTAAGTGTAGCTTCAACGAACCAGGGACGGAGAGGTTAGCTGCTCAATAGTAGCACTACACCTGGTTTGCATGCAATCAATGGTCCAAGTCAATTGAACAGTGAGTTTGCTCCATAAACACGTCACAGTAACTACAAACTATGTACACCGAAAGAGACCCCATCCCAATACCGCATCCCCACGCCCTACACCTAAGCTGGTCTGATACCCTGAGGATTCCAAAACACATCATCAGGATCAAAATCGCTCTTCAAAACCCTCAACCTCTCCAAATTGCCCCCATAGTACAGCCTCGTCGCTGTGTCACCATCCAGCTGCGTATCCAGATAATTCGCGTACATGCCCCACTCCCCATCTACCATGCTCGAGGTGACACTCTCCCTAAACCTCCTGAGGAGGTCGAATCCTTCGGGCGGGTATGAACCGTTGGAGCCGCCGTCGGAGAATTGGTAGAGGAGGAGCTTGTCGCGGTGGGGGAATGCCGTCGAGGAGGGGGACTTTTCCGAGATGGCGGAGTTGGGGCCACCGAAGAGGTCGAGGAGGACGTACCACGACTTCCGCGCCGAGGGGTCTTTCGCATTGGTGAAGAGAGTATTAACGAGGGACTCGACTTGGTGTCTTGTGAGAGCATGCGTCAAAAGACTCGTCGTGTAGAACGTGCTGTGCTATCATAGTGTCAGCCCCGATCGCAAAGTGTCAATTCAAGTCTCACCCTGTCATACGGACGCCTCTGCACAAGCGGCTGTCCATCAGCGAAATGTTCCACGCTCTCAATCCAATTCATAGTCTTTGTCTTTGACACCTGCGCGTTAATCTCTCCCAAGAGCGGTCGCAAAGCCGCATTCAAACCCTCCAGACTGCCATGATAAAGACCCTGGATCGCCTGGCCTCTAGGCCCTATAAAGATCTGCATGTTCAACTCCCTCAGGGCATTGACTCCAAACTCCTGAAAGGCCAGTATCCCCTTAACTGCTTCTTCTTCGCTCCAGTCAAGGTCGATATTAAAAGAAGTGAGCACTTCAGGTGCCGCAAATGTCATAAAGTCGAGTTCAGCGACAATCCCAAAAGAAGACCCAGCTCCCTTGAGCGCCCAGTGAAAGTTGGGTGTATCCCACTCTGTACTATACTTGATCGATCCGTCCGCCATCACTACCGTCGCTCCGACGAGTCGGTCGAGTGTGAGACCGTAGGTACGAGAGGACATGCCGTAACCGCCGTGTAGGGCGTGGCCGGTGATGCCGACACTGTGTTTTGTCAGTTGCGTAACAAAGGAACAAGTGTCGCCCTTACCCAGGGCAGGTTCCGTGGGATAGGGCTCTACGAAGCGTGTTGAACAGTTCGTTGGCGACGTGGCCTAGTCGTGCACCCGCCTGGATGGTGCAACTCATGTCCTTGTTCAAAGTGACCTTGTCCATGGCGTCCATGACAACGACCAAGTGCCCATCTTCACCACCGAATCCGAAAGATCCGTAACTGTGTCCTCCGCTCTTTGCGCTGACCCTGACTCCATGTTGTCTGGCGCACTTGACTGCATCCTGGATGTGCTTGATGGTTGTCGGGATCGCGACCGCTTCGGGGACGTATGATAGACGAAGGTTGTATGGTTTGGTGTCTTGTATCCACTGGCTCGAGTTCTTCGCTGCATGCGGGACCGACGCCGTAGCTAGGCAGGAGGTGAGAGCATCAGGAGGGCCATAGAAGGGGCTGCTCAGGCAGAGACTTGAGTAAAGGCCAAGGACGAGAAGGAGAGGTAGAAACGTCATGGTGTCGGTGATTGAGATCTGAGCGTGTCACTGAGTGCGAATCACCCTTCGCGCTCAACGAGCGATGGTCAACGATACTCCCCCCTCATCCCCAAACACAGACGATCCAAGGCAGCAATTTATACCCGCCTAACCTCTCAGTAACGACTCGAAACCCCAGCGCAAGACCAAATTGAGCAATCATGGCGTTTTACGAGATTCAAAAGGGTTCACGAGAATGCAGACAAAAGGGGGTTATCATTTCGAGGCCCTTGTTGCTATTCCGAGAAAGCCTCGCACAACGGGTGATGAATCCATGTTGATCTCGGAATCGGCACGGAGTTGGTGCGAGGACAGTGTTTCGTCAGTGATGGCTTGAGATGGCTTGGGGATGAGCTTGTCTATATGTAGGAGAGTCGACTCGGGAGATCGCCAGCTAGAACTCCTTTGTCGCGATAACTAGATGATCTTTCCTTTACACAGTATCTATCTAGTTGATCTCTCTGATGATGCATCAACTCAACTCAACGTCAAGAAGCAGCACCCTCCTCTCTCCCCCTCCTCTCCAAGATCCCGACTCTCATCTCCCTCAAAGAACGCCCACGTAAGACAAAAACCACGACACTTGCCGTCCAACCCAAACAACCAACCAAACCCTCCATCCACACAGCATCCGAAACGTGAATTCTCTTGGTCAGCCGTACAAAGACTCCGCAGTCAGCCGCCCACCAGCCCGCGTTTCATGTTTCCTGTATGTACGCGCAACCCACCGTTGTCTCTCGCGCGCGCCTATTTGACCAAAAGCGCCCCCCTGCCAGGAACCGACAACGCTACCGACGCAGGCTCTTTCCGAAAAAGCCGCGCGAGGGGAATCTTGTCTCTTATTGGAACACGTTTGGGTGGGTGGGTGACAAAGACGGGAGGGGGGGATCGGTCGTTGACCCGACTGGATTACGGGTTTTGCGAGCGGAGAAAAGAAGAAGAGCGACGGCTTCTGTTGAAAAAGTCTAGATTCGAGCTTACGATTCATACTTCCAAACTCTTGGTCTCTGCATGTTCTTACTCAACCAAAGTCCCTCAACCGTAGACGAGACGTACTTCTCACGCCATGTGTCCTCGCATTGGACAGCGGTGTGTAAAGGTACACGTGCCAAGGTAGTATTCATCCAGTCAAAACCTGCACTTTTGCCTTTTCCCCTGACGCCAGTAAGACGTCTGCAGTCATCATGAGAGAAATGGCTCACCACCTTTCTCAAAGCCATTACCCGCCCGTGCCTGGTACCTGAATCTGCTCAAGACGTAAGCCTGATCGAATCATGAAGGATCTCAATGGAAATACCCAACTTCCCCTTTCGAAACAATGCCTCATGTAGAATGCTCGCAACGTTGCGTCCCTCCTTCACAGCCCTAGATCGACAACACATCCCATCCCTGCTCATCCAAACGCACACAAGGTCCATTCCGAGATGAACCTCTCGGAAGTCGCTCTCTCCTCCATGTTGTGCTCTCTCTTCTCTCCCCCGCCCTTTGCTGTCAAAGTCCACAATACAAAGGGTCACACGAAAAAAAAAGAACCCACATCCCGTCAAACTGCTGACGTACCTTTGCCACGCACCCAAACGCTTGCGTTTTTTTTCTTTCTTTCTCCTTGTAGTGTTCGAAACAGTTCCAATAGTCGTCCCATGTAAAGCTGGTTGAAACAAAGTCCCCATGTGAAACAAGGACCTTCCTTGAATACTCTTTTCAGCCTCAACATACCCCCTGTTCCCCGTAACCCGTAGGATCAAATGGCTCCATCCCGTAAACTCATCCCATCTCTCTCACACGATTCTCAAGGACCAATCTCGACTCAGACGGTACCGATCCGGCCCACCCCCGAGTTCTGCAAGTCGTTGTTGTTCCCCCTGCAGGACTGCACGCTAGCCAGTTGGTCGGTATACCGAGGCGGAGACGGGTTGTCAAGTGAGAGAGCACCACTTATTCATGCAGACTATTGTTTCCCTCTCTTCGTGTGTGGATGTGTGGTCTCGCTCTGTCAGTGCCATGGCGGTTTCGCCTCAGGCGCCGAGTCACGACCATGATTCACTGTCACTCTGACCCATCTCAGGTATAAGAAGACCTCTTCTCCTCCTCGAAGCCCTCCTCTTCTTCTTCCCTTCTTCATCATCACACACCAGCAACTCTTTACTTTCCTTCAACCAACAACCAAGCTTTGCAAGCTAGCCTTCAAGCTTCTTCCTTTCCTTCACAACCAAAGCCTTCTCTTCTTCACAAAGCAACCTCGACAACTCTCGAGCAGGAAAGCTTTTCACTCTCTTCTTCAAACGACAACACTTTCAAGATACCCCATCAACGCAAACAAACCGTCAACATGTTCGCCAAGTTCACTTCCGCTCTTCTCCTCGCTCTCCCCCTTCTCGCCAGCGCCGCCCCGGCCGTCGCTCCTCGCGCTGAAGGTCAGGCTACCTACTACCACCCCGGCCTTGGCGCCTGTGGCCAGACCCACGGCGACGGTGACCTGGTCGTCGCCATGTCTGCTGCCCTCTTCGACGCCCAGAAGCCCTGCGGCAAGAGCATCAAGGTCAAGGGCGCCGCCGGCGAGGTCACCGTTAAGGTCGTTGACCGCTGCGAGGGCTGCGCCTACAACGACATCGATCTCTCGCCCACTGCCTTCCAGCAGGGCATCGGTGCTCTCAGCATCGGCCGCACCACCACCACTTGGAGCTGGGCCTAAACGGTCTCTCCCCTCGACACTCTTTTTGGCCTCTTGAGCGATGACTCTTCTTCTCGGACACAGTTTTCGATCGGCACGAACATACGGGACGCGCATGGTTTTCGTTGACAATGGCACGGGTTGCCTGGTGCATGGATGGACTGGTCTGGTCAACGATGTGAATGGGAACTCGCAAAAGGGAACTCAATAAAATTTCACCTTGACTCATTTCTCTTGTGTCTCCCCTCATACTGTGACTGTCTCATCCAAGCCAAGACCTTTCAAGTAATCGCGCTGCCTTGGCAGCAGTTGAATTGATGCTACCAATTTATGCTTAGCTCGCTTCCAGGTCAGATTGACCTCATTGATGTCCGATATGTCCCAACCTCAAACCTGTCCCCAACCTTAAACCAGTGTCTCCCCTGACCTAGCCTCCCATTGTGTCCCCTCCCGTAAGCAAATTGAGTTTTCCCCCCTTGGGTATGATACAATCCAACGCCTGGGTGCATTCCGACTGCAACCCCCCTGACCAATCCGAAGTTATTTTGTTAATTTACAATTTGACGCTCTGCAAACATCATCCTCAACGCAAAAGCGACTCTGTGCTGACACCAGATCTCCTAACTCTTGTTCTTTCCCGCTGCCCTTCCAAATCCTGGCAACCACTTTCTCCTGGGCCCTGCCGAGGCCACTCTGGGGCTGCCCGCAATGTACTCGGGAGTCCCCTTGTCATGCCCCGGAGCCGCTGTCAACGGTGTACCCGGTGCTGCCGAATCCTGACTCAAGATGGAGTCGTCCGCCATGCTCAGTTCAACAGAGACATGTCGGCCGTGGCGAGGGTTCCGCATAATCGGTGGAGGTGTTGCGCTGTCGCGGTCATCATCCACTACTCCAGTCCGAGTCATCCACGGTGGAACCACCGTCGCACCATTAATGTTGGGGTGTTCGACGCTGTTCTGCTCAACAGGAGCCGCGTCCGAAGTTGGGGCCGCAGCCGGCGCCGGTGCCGATGTGGAGTTGGAAGATCCTGCGCCAATCGATCGCCGGAAAAGCTTGGTAAGTCCGTTACGGACAGCTTGTTGTCCTGTGATTGGCGGGTAATGGTTCTTCTTCTGTTCGCCGACCGGTGGCGCTGGCTGGAGTGGCTGCACCGGAGTCTGCATCTCTGCTCTGATCTGGATATCATCGCTGTTTCTCCTCTGGTGACGGCTTCGACGACTTGGCTTGGAGACCTTGGGATTGGCCAATGGCTTCGATAGGAAAGCAGCCTTGGAGTTGGCTGCAGTCTGGGCATTGAGGCTGGACCGCCTGTTAGGCGGCGGCGGAGGAATGGTCGATGAGAACAATTCCTGCTGAACAGCGAACAAGTCCATGACTCTCTGTGGGTCAGCGCCAGTGCTAACACCTCCAGAGTACCCGTTGCCAGGTCCAAACATGGCATCCATCGCCCACCCGCCCTTGGCTCCGCCTGACGGGAAGCTAAAGAGATCGGGGGAGATACGTCCGCCGTTTCTGTTTCTATTTGGTTTGGCGCTCTCACGCATCCAAATATCAAGGCTCGACTCGAGAGACTCGACGTCCGTGTCATCAGAGTCGGAGTCCCAGTCGTTTCCTCTTCGGTTAGATACAGTTGTCTCATCAGCAGAACGAGGACGCTGGATCGATCTGCCGCGGTTCTCCAGATATGCGCTGTTGTTCAGTTCAATGATCTTAGCTGAGGCCTTGACAACATGCGAGGGTTGCTCAAGACGAGCACCCGAGTGCACATCCGCCTTTTCGTCGTCAGATGCATCCGACAGACCACTACGGCTTCGTCTCATAGTAGGATGCTTCGACAGGGTCTCATTGGAGTTCTGGAACCGTCGCAGCGTCGAAGTCGAAATAGTATCAGGCGTCGGTGGGAGATTATGATCATGCAGTCGAACACCACCAGGCGCATCAGTCAAGACCTTTCGGAGCGACTCTCGCTTCTCTTCCTTGGTACGTCTATGGTTAGGCGACATAGCAGCACGTCCACTGAAGAGACTGGCGCCATCCTTGTCCCGGCTCTGAGGTCGTCCTTCTCCCTTCTGGGAGTAGTCTCGCTCAATCTGCTGGAGGGGAGATCCCCGATCGATGATGACGTTGTTGATAGAGTCAAACTGCCCACGCTTGTTGTTGGTGAGCGAGTTAGACCGACCTGATCTGTTAGTTGGTGGCATGGGGGATTTAGCCAGAGATGTCTTTGGCCGGTGAATGCTCTTAGCAACCACCTTGGCCGAAAGACCATCAGCGCCATCGAGGGACAGCGGCTCCTCCACATCCTGGGGAACGCTCATGTTGTGTCCCTTCTTTCCGTACACACTCACAAAAGAGCTCTCGCTCAGGACGCTAAGACTCGGGCTACCCACAGGGCCGTTCTCAAAGTTCCCCTCGCCCTCGGGAACTTGTGGGAGGCTAAGAACACTGCCTCTAGCTCCAAGATAGACGTTTCGCAAGTTCTCGGTGTTCTCGCTCCGCTCAGACAAGAAACTCGGCATCCGGGTGATGGCCTTAGCACCATCCGCTTGTCTCACGGGTTCCGGTGACTTAGACTTGGGTACGGGGTCCTCGTAGCAAGGGTTGTACGCCGGCGCCATGTACTGTCCTTCGGCCTCGATCTGTTCAACCATGGCACGCTCTTGGGCAAACTGCTCAAGCCTGGCCTCGAGCGTCACAATCATGGCAACTGCTTCCTCAATGGCCTTGTCACGCTTCTCCATCTCTTGAACAAGGTTATCGTTGATCTCATCGACTCTTCGCTTTTCTGATTCCAGGATCTCAACCTGGTCTTCCAATGCCGTCTGTCGTTCCCGGCGATGGTAGAGCTCCAACTTGAGGTCAAAGTTCTGTTTGTGAAGAGAGGAAATGACCTCGAAACCAGTCAGCTGAGATCATCCAGAAGGCAATGGCAATCTTACCGTCTCCATGTCCTTGACCCCCAACCCCTTCTTCTTAGACACCTCACTTCCAGCGGCTGACTGAGGTCGGTGCACATCGGACTCCCTACGCTTAGTAGGGGAGCCATGGCTGACCTGGCCGAATTCGCCTGAAGAGTTAGCTTCAGTGTTGGCTCGTGACCATGACGATGACTTTTCGATCTCGGCCTGACGCTCCTTCTGAAGCCTCTCTTGAAGGAAAGATGAGACAACTGGTTGGCGCGTGGATTCACTACTAGATTCTCTCGTTAGGCGCGGCGTCAATCGAGCCGATGTTCGTGGTGTGGCGCTAGCAGGTCGTTGACAAGCAGCATGGTAGAATCGGTGGGAGTGCTGTGAGTGTTGCGAGTGTGATAGTTGAGGAGATTGAGGTGCGTGAGAGGTCGAGCTATTCGTACTATGCATAGTGACTCTCGTGTTGGTGGTACTAGTGGAAGATCGAGAGGCGGTTCGCCCATAAGAAGACCGCGAAGGAGGTCGCTCCATGGTTAGGAAATGCCGAAGGGCTGACTATGATTAAGGTATAAGAGTACGAGAAGAACAAGCTTGCCGTTGGATTTTTCGGACAAGCGGAGTGGGATGTCTTTGTATGTGATATCGATGTTTCGAGGTGGATGGGCGATCAGACACACAATTATACGTGTCTATGCAGCATATCGAGGTTGATCGCGTTTCTCCAAGGTCTAGATCGCGATGGAGTAGCTTGGTTCACTTCATCGCGGAATGTGCTGGATGGCCTGTGTCGTCTCGGGAGGCGTAATGGGTAGGATATTGTGTAATTGATGTTGCTAGTCCGTGTCTCAAGGCTGTTGACCGGTTGATGAAGGCAATGGCAATGTGGGAAGTAGAAAGGAATTGTATTCCTCGAGTATTGCCGAAACAGACCCAAACGTGTCGCAAATGTCGGCAGTGGTTTCCTTGGAAGAGGTGACGTCTCCTGTCTCGGTCACGAAGCGAAGCGAAGCTGTCAGGCAATGACGGGTGTTTCAAGTTGCACCTTGAGGAATCGCTTGAAGAAAAGGAGACGCGATGTCGAAGAAGGTAGAGGTTTAATGACTCGGGAAAGCCGGTCGGGGGATGACGATGCGAGGGAGAGACTGGTGGGTAGTCTTCTCGTGTTTGGTGGGGAGGGAGAAAAGAGGTCGCGGCGCAAGGAGTAGAGTAGAAGGTACGTGACGTGGAGGAGGACACTCAAGCGAGACAAGCAGCGCAGCACAGGACAAGCCAAGAAGGAAAAGGAAATGGGCCAATCTGAAAGTCAGGAAATTAATTAGGACGTGACTGTCTTGGGGCAGAAGCAGAAGGAGAATGGATTATCACAAAGAGAAAGGGGAGTAGAGTAGGGAGGGAGAAGAGGGAGCAAGCAAAAGAAAGGATGGATGCGACAATGTGTGATACGTACATATGGACCTGTACAGTACGTCCCTTCCCTCCCGTCCTGCCAAAAATCAAAGCCAAACCCAAACCAAGAACGCGAGCCAATCCATTCCAATGCCACCGATCCCTGGCATAAAACCCAGGGGGGGCTTGCTTGGGGCTTGAGGAAGAACTGGAACCTGAGAATCGTGCTACGGTAGGGGCCTCCGCATTAGCGCTGCAGCTCCGTCAGGCACCCACTAGCAAAATTTTGAGCGGGACGCGGTAGCTGCTGTTAGTTCCCGCCCTGTGGTCGCGGCCGCGTTCCGTGGATTGATTGAAAGGATCGACATGGATTGACGCGACGCGCTCTGGCTGAGAAGTGGGGGAGGGTTTCAGGAAGTGGGCTGTGTACTCTCGGGAGTTGAATTGGACTTACTTGGGTACCTAGAAGAGGGTCGTCATTTTGATACTGATAGTCCAAGAGCGAGTCGTCCTTCTCCTTTCATGGGAAGTGAGATTTAGGTGCTTGCGGTAGGTCATCAGGTCAAAATCTGGCCTGTGCTTGGTTGTTTGTTGACGGCTGTTTCCACGGAGAACAAGATATCCCCTAGCATCTGCAGCTCATTGTTATCGAATAGAGAGACTGATATGCATTCCTCCATGTAATATGACCCCTCAGTCGATATTGCATCGCGTCCTCTCACATCCAACGCGTGCCCGTCACATCAAAATTAGAACTCTCCTCTTATCCCGGGCTCCCCTCCACTAACAAGCTCTACTTCCCCCCTCCCGTCACCTCCCATCACTTCCTCCTGCGCAAACAGCCCTCCCGTCCACCAATCACGCACTCTCCCGTCATCCTGGGGAGCATGGCCCCCTGGCTCCCGGCGAGCGGGGCGCCCTTTTGGACAGGGACATGGCAGGGGAAACATACCCATGTCGTCACCTTTTGGTCTCTCTCGAGCTCGCTTTTTTGCTTCTGCCGTTGCTTTTGGCGTTCTGTTCTCTGACGACGGTCTCTCAGCGTGGCTTGGGGAGAGAAGAAGAAAAAGCAAGAGTCGAGGGCCCTTGTAGGATCAGCACTCGTCCGTTTATCGGACACGGCGGTTCCCTCGCTGGCCGTTGGAAAGTCGTTGGCTCGACCTGACTGTCGGTCATGGGATGTTTCAACTCGTCCTGGTCATCCATTCCATTCATCACCTTGTTTCTCTTCGTTGTCAACAGCAACGCAACTGAAACCCCTCAAGAGCCTTGCAAGTCGCGCATGATCACTCGCATCAAGCCATTGAGTCGAATCGCCAGACCATGTGCTCGTATACGTTCCTTGAAGATCTGGCAATCGCTTGACGACTTTCTTTGACTCTCTTGCGACGCGACGGGTGAAACGAGTCCCCCCTTGTCACTTTCGGTCCGCCTTAGTAGCTTCAGGCTTCAATAGACCCAGCCCAGAACCTTCAAACCCTTGCCTCGCCTTTTTGACGGAAGAGGTCAAGGCAAAACGCCCCTCGGGTCCCTTGCGGCCTTGCTCCTCCTTCCCGCAAAGTCTCAAAGCCTTTCCCGTCGGGACTTGGCCGCCCTGGCAGCTGGCCACCCTCTCACGTGAAACCTTTACGCCTCAAATGCTCCCCAACCTTTCAGCCACTATCAGGAACCTTTGCCAGCTCGCAAACTTACTACGAACGCAGACATAACTACCAACAGATGGTCCAATCGATCCAGATAAATTTCCCCCGACTATGCGCTCTGCAAGATGTGACCAAGTGGGAACGGCCCAGGTCCAAACGCATCTGGCCTGCACTGCGGCTGGGGTTTGGTTTGCATACCGCCTCTTTGGCGGCATATCTTCCATGCAGCCTGAATCGCACCGCATCGCATCGCAGCAAACACTTGGAGGAAGCGGTCAATTCCGACGGCGCGGTCTGGCTATTGCATTACATCTGCGGTTCATCGAGCATCGTCAGGGATACACCTGCTCACAGGCTAAAGAGCTGAAAAAGAAAAATCTGGCTTCCGAAGATGCCCGTGTTCGGACCATTTCGCCATCAAAGGAAAAGTTGAAATGCTGTGGAAAGTATCACAGGGATGGGTATCGCAGAATTCCCTTGTCAGAAATCTCGACAAGAAACGCAAGACATTCTCGCAAGGCTTGGAACAAGGTAACGTTAAGCATGACAGATCTATCAAGCCTTGGCGTTTATCATTCTCGTCAAACATCATGACAAACAAGCCTCTTGGCTCAAGTCTAGACGCCTCCTTGTCCAACGGGCGAATGGTAGGAACACGGCGCTATTGATCGTGGGCTGAATTGACATTCCACAAACTATGCCACGCGATCATACGGCTTCTTGTCTGCGGATATCCGAAGCCGTCCTTCCGCAAGCATCTTTATTACGACGGCAACCTGCTTGGCTCCCAGTGGCAAACGCTTTTTGGTCAACGACATGAGAAGCTTCTTTGACCAAGGTAGGTAAACTGGCAACACGCGGAAAGGGGCATCCTCAAGCTTGCTGTATTTCTACGTCTTGCCACCGCCGTTTGGGCACAATGCCGTCCGGCCTCATTATCCAATATCGGTGTGCAAAGAGCCCCGTCGTTGGTCAGTAATGCTGCCATCAAGTTAAAATCGCAGTAATACCTGTTTCCAGATCTATCGCCGTGCTTCTAGGCCCATCTGCACAACATCGCCTATGCTATTCGACCAATAAGCGTGGCAGAATTTTGCCTTCATTCTTGATATCATGATTGTGGTGTGACTTTCTACGCAATCCTGTCGCACCAAGAAACCTAACTGGTGTGTCAAGATCTGATCACCGGCTATGCACCGTGTCCGATTGTCACCCATTCATGCCATGGCCCTTTCTTCTCGGTGAATATGCCTCCCAGCTTGGACTTGCAAAATACTAGACGACCGTCCGTACCGTGGCAGGTTGTCACTTGATGATAGGTGGAGGGCACTCATTAGAGAAAGTGTCATAAGGAGAAGAATAGTCACTGGTGGCATCAACTTTGAGAAAACGGCGACGGGCATCAGACAGAACAAACTCACTTGATTCCTCGTCACCCCCAGAGCTGCTGTACAGACACGCCCTACCCTGTGACAAGTCCAACTAGCTACACACCAAGAGCGGTACTTCACAATGTGGTTTGGAACTCCGGCTAAGATGACAAGAGAGTATTGTGAAGCAGCTAAAACACGATTGCCTGGCCATTGGAAAGTCAACCCAGTAGATAGATCGGAGGGTAGATGCAGTTAGGCCTAGGTAAGTTATGGTTCAGACCTCAGCCAGGGAGTGGCAAGCTATACACCTCTTAGACTCTCCTGAAATTGAACATGATCAATCAGTTGAGTTCCAACCATGCATCAGGGTTGAGTTGCAATGGTGCTCCTAGGTTCAAGTGCCCTCACTGGCCACGTCCACATGATGCATCCTTTCTCTCCGTTCAAGACCGTGGTCTCCGTTCCTCATTCCAAAATACTGCAACCAGTATCCATGTCAGCATCTCTAATAGTCTGTCATAAACAGCTCATTATTCACAATCCTTAGCTCAGCTAAGCTAGGTGGAGGACTTGACTTTCTGTTCAACACTGGTTACTGTTCACACCGGAGCCATACTATCATGGACAGTGAGTGGCAAGTGCATTTCTCTAGCAGATTTGCCTTCATACTTGCTGCTTTGAGCTGACCGGGATTATCCACCAGTTGGATCAAGCAAGGTGCAACAATGGGCGAGCTGCAATACATGCCAATACCCATCAGACGTTCAGCACGGGGCTCAATATTCCATGACATAAAGGGGATTTGCACCAACGGAGCGAGAACCTTATGGCCATGATCACCACTCTGACTGCGTATTCTGACACCGAGAATACATGAACCTAAACCTCCGCCTCAAAATGTCATAAATATGCGATGTCCTGGCCAGTTCGGGTACGTCGTCGCGCGGCATTGAGCGTCGTGTCAGTACAGGTAATGGGAAGTCCCGTTCTATACTAAACGTTGTGCCCATAACTCTATACGCGAGAGGAACATACCAACAAGGGTTTTGCGCAATTCTTGGGTTCCGTGGAAATCGCTTCATTCGCCCATCAAGTGAAATATGCACGAGTTTCACCTCCCTCCGTTTCCCGAACCGGTCTCCAGCAAGTCGCCTTCGTTATAACCCTTCACCTTCAACCATCAAAGAGATCGCCACCAAGCTTGGTACCTATCACAGCAGAGATCAAGGCCAGTGCCCAGAACAAGCAAGCTCATCTATCAAGCTCCACGAATGGTCAGGAGATGGATGTGGACAGTCTGTCAGAGAGCGCCATCGGATAAGAGACCAAGTGAGTCTATCGCTCTTGGACAAGAACAACAGATCAGCATCAAGTAAATGAAAGTCAAATATGTGTATAATATACATATGCCCGTGTCATGTGTATTCATGCTATCAATAACCCATACCATAACGCCTAACAAGTCTACTCAATCACAGCTCCTGCTTCTGGAAGAATTCCTCCTGACTTCCCTCTGCCCCTTTCTTCTCTTCGGCCTTCTCTTCACTCTTTTCCTGCTGCTTCCCCTCCTTCTCTTCGCTCTTCACCTCGCCCTGCCCTTCGGCTACCTTCTTTTCCTCCTGTTTTCCTGCGACCGCGTCCTGCTTCCTCTGAGCCTTGTCCTTAGCCAGCTCATCCTCATCAGCGTCAATATAGCCTCTCAGCTCCTTGTCACCACCTGGCAGCTCAACAAGCTCCAGCTTCCAACCGTGCTTCCCGGCCATCTTCTTCATCCTCTCTGCCATGTCCTTCACCACGCTAGGCTGCAGGTCCAGCCTCTCAAGCTCCGGGTTGCCGAGAACCTTAGACTCGCCACCTTCCTCCGCAGACTTTCCAGAGGCCACCACTTCGATAAAGCGCTCAGCATCCGTATCCGTATTGGCAAAGTAGCTCTGAGGAGGAGCGAGCTTGGCCGGCGGCTTTCCAGCTTCGTCGGCAAAGGACAGGACATTCCGTGCGCCGACAATAACGCCACCGATGTTGACCTGCTCCTTCGCGGGAGGCTCATCTTGGGTGGTTGAGCCTTCTTGCTGTTTCGCTTCCTGAGCGATGGGCACCTCAGCGGGGGCGGTCTGGTCCAGCAAAGGAGGAGTGTCGTTCTCTCCAACGATGAGTCTACAGGTGATAGGGTTCGCCCTCGTCTCCTCGGGAGGCAGGAAAGCAACATCGTTGCAAAGACGCGGCGTGTTGATCACCATGAGGTAAGCGCAAATTGTCACCTCCTTGATCCAACCGATTCGATCGCTCTTCATGCCAGGTACACAGTGATACTGGACTTCAATGGTACGCTCCCGTCCTGTCAAATCGCAGATGGTTCCTCCCTCCAGTCGCTGAATCAGATATCGCTGATCGCCCTTGACCTGCAGTTCCGCCGGAGCCGGCTCATCCTGGCCATTCTTCTTAGCTTGGTACGCAGCATTGTGAGGAATCGTAGGTGTCCGTCCCAGGACAAACTGAGCTGTGTTTGGGTCGCGCTTAGGAGGCTGTCCGTTGGGTATGGAAGGAAGTGCGTGGAACTGAACAATCTCTCGGTTGTTGCAGAAGCTGTAGCTCCACCATCCTGACATAAAATAGAGGCATGAATTCTCTAATTGTCCCAAAAGCTCCCACCCGCTTGCAGTCGCACGAGTAAGCTCGCGAGCCTCCTCGGCCTTAGCGAGCTCGTTGGCAGTCTTGTTCTCGGGTGCCGGGGGTTGTATGACGGGGATGGAACATAGGTATTGGTGGGGAGGAAGCTTCATCAGCTCGTATGTATGCGACGGGCCTGTTTCGCCTTCGTTGGTCTGGTCATTGTCGCGCCCGTTGGCCTCTCGGACCTGCTGGAGGGTAGATTGCGCAAAGTCGGCCGAGTAGGTGGAATGCTGGACACTCTGTTCCAATATGGAATTGGCATCCTTTTCGGAGATGTAGTCGTCGGCAAATATGACCTCAAACTGTCAACGATGAGTATTCGTCAACCCCTCGGCATCCCGGGATGGCTTACCTGAGGATACGTCAACAGATCCTCGTGGATGCTAAAGCTTGGAGAACGAGCTTGGGCAAGCTGGATCACAGCCAGGAGTGCCAAGTTGAACCGGCGCATTGTGCCGTATTGTGCCGTGAATAGCTCACATAGAGCTCAAGGAGATGAGAAGGTCACGTCAACCACGCCGCTTCGTCGGCCTGCCAAGAGTTAGTGAGAGAGGTGTCATGATGGGCCGAGCTGTGGGGTTTCGATTGGCTGAAGCAAGGCGTCATCTTGCGAAGCACCAGTTTTCCGAAGTTTCTCCGGTGTCAGGTAAGGGAAGCAACTGTCCGGCGATTTCTCCGGCTTTGGGCGGCGCTATGTTCTCCAGGGCCCCCGAGCACGACGCCGGCCAATTCCACTTCTAACGGACTGACACTACGGAGCCTAGGAGATTAAGAGGGGCCGAGTCGGCATTGCCGCCGATGCGAGATGAGTACCTAATAATAATTACTGTCTAAATTGGAGGATACAACCAAGCAGCTGACTATTACCTCATAACTCATCTCCTTACCCAAAAGCTAGTCGTCTCCTCTCCTGGATACCGTATTGAGGAGACAAGATATTAGCTCCTCGGTGTGCAAGGTTCGTCTCAAGTCAACAACTTTAAATCTGTAACCAGAGCCCAACATGGCTCGATGGTACTCAAAAGGGCCTGTCATCGGCACATGCCGCTGCCAGGAACATCCCCGTTCCGGGAGGGGATTCAGTCGCCAGGAGAGCTCTTCGGAGCACTACACGTGTCTCGGTGGGCAGTTTGCCACCTCCGGGTCCAGGTGGGCACCCCCGAGTCGGCAGACAAAAGGGTCCTGGACCCGGTGATTGAAGAGATCCACGATATGCTGCTTCGATCTCATCGCCGGGCCGCTAGACCCGAGCTCGGACGACGATTGCGGCGAGGTGCCTACCGAGTTGGAACTGGCGTCTGTGGGTGTTGGCCATTGCTGAGTCTGCGTGACTCCCAAGATATGGCTCTAGCAGAGCGCTAGGCGCTTATCATGGCATGATGTTGGAGAAGCATCCCAAGGGGATCCCAGCGTTAACGGACGTGTCCCGTTTGGCTGCCGAAACCGAGAAGCATAGACTGCCGACAGTGTTTTGTCGAGTCATGGTTCATTATTTAGACATCAGCCCTAGTTGACGCTTGTTAGGGCTCGCCAAAGGCATTACGAACTCCTTCATGCAGCTATGTAACAGATACAAGCCGTTTGACTTGGCTTAATCATTTCGTGCCAGGGTTCCCCTACAGTGTCCTGCATGTTTGTAAATGTGTTAGGCAACTGATTGTGGCATTGTAAAGTCAATCAACTGTGGGATTCACAAGACAAATGTGGGTGTGTAGGGTGGCTGACTGGAGCTGCGAGATAATCACAACTGTGAATAAGACAACTGACAACTTGCAGTCAGGTGACAAGAAAGTAGACTAGTGTTTCCCGCATTGCTCGCTAATAGTTGTCATTCCCAGACTCGGTGTTAAAGGCATAGGCATCTATGCATGCCTATCAAAGAGCTGCCGCCCAGCTTAGCGCTATCGAGACATGCGTCTGTCAAAGGTGTCGCACGTGTTATGGTCAAGCCGCGGATCGACACGCAAGGTATCAAGACGTCGTAAGCAAACACACAATCAAGCGCGGTGTGTGGCCAAGGTCTGCATTGCGTTCCCTTCACACGTGCGCGCGGGCGGCTGAAGCGACACCGCACGGGCACGGGATCAAAGACCCAGGAGATGGTGGACCGGTTCCGTAAATGATCTGCGAAATATTCGAGTTGAAACGGGCATGGTAAAGGTCGAGACTGCATGATCACCGCAAGGAAACGAGGCAACGGGGCGGTGGAAAGTGGAACTTTTGTCTCTGAGAGTCCAACCAACAAGCTCAGGTAGCTCGGGAGATGTTATCTGCCGCAGCTAAACATCAACGTCTTCGGAGGATTAAGGATATCTACGGATTCCGAGAAAGGGATGAGTCGAAGCTGTTGCTGTTGATCCGGACGAGCTTCCGCGGAGAGGGTTGCAAGCAACTCTCAAGGTTGCAGACGCCCGGGTGCCCGGCATCAAGACAGCGGCCGTGATGGTTGCAAAAGCTAGCATAAGTCGACAACGCAGCAGACAGACAACTTCTGTTCCTGGGTTAGGGACAAAAACACGCGCAGGACGAGGTAATTACAGCCAAGCCAAGCTTTTTTCACGTTCGAGTCAGAAGAAACTCGTACAGTAGCTGCATGTGTACTCGACTGCATGACACAGGGCCCGGGCGAAACCCTCGCGACATTGGACTCGGTCGAGGGATTGAGAAACTTGGATCATGCCTGTCCCGTCATGAAGATCGAAGAGTCTAGACAAGTCGGACCTAGTCCAGGACACGATGAGATCGGCATCGTTTGAGCAAGGGGGCCCGAGTTCCCCGAGAGCATGAGGTTATTTCTCTCGAGGCCAACACAACACAAACGAAGCAGTCAAAAAAAGAAGATGGTGTGAAGCAGCAGAAAAACGACAGAGGATCTGATTAGGTTGATTCGGTCTGGAGAAGGGGGAGTCACACTTGCTAGCATGGCGCCGTCCGCCTCACTCTATGCGACAGCGGGAGCCAATCGAGATGCGGTGGGCCAACCCTGACCGCGCTCGAGAGCCAATCGCTGGGTGCCCCGTCTCGTTGATTGCCTCGTTTTTGCTAGGGAGGTGGGTGCAAATGAGATGGAGCGTGGGTGCTAGCTCCGGCAGGGATATAACCCGTTGGAGTTGGAGGTGGAGGCAGAGCACGTTTTCATACTCTTGGTGATGGCATCTCTGTTGAGGACTGCACATCTGATGTTCAGCTGCGGTAAAGACGAATCAAGGGGACGAGTTTATCTGCACCTTTGCAACGCCCGGTGGAAATCGAATGGCTGTTGAACCCGGGGGCTTGGGTCATTCGCAGTAAGCGAAGAGTGAGAGAGGCGGCACTTGGCACCGGATCTGGAATGCCCAGCAAATAGATGCCAGGGAAAATGGTGATCAGCATCGCCGGTTCCCTAGTGTTGGTAGGCTCCTGGTCTCGCCTACGAGATTGTCTGCTCAGTGCGCTTCCTACAGGGCTGAAAATAGCTACACCACAAAATACGGCGTAATCGAACCAAGAAACCCTATCGGTGATTATACGGACCACCAAGCAATATCCCTTGTATCTTCAAGACCTGGACTTCATTCCTACTGAACAATACCAAGACGAGAACTGACAACAGCACCTGGCAGAGAGGGTGCAGCCGGTCAAGATTTTAGCGGGCTCGCGCATGATATGACGCCGTCTCGTAACCGCTCTCGTAACTATCTGTCGCAGCAGCAGTCTCACTCACTCACTCCCGTGTGTTGCTGCGCTGCTGCGTGTTATGCAGGCGCAAGAAGAAGTAGACTCCCCCATCCCATGATGGACACGTTGAATTACTCGGTTTGGCGTTTGGAGGCGCTTTCTGGCGTCGGTGGCCCCCCTGGCGCCCGCCCAGTGCCCGCTCTTCGTTGGCCTCTGCCATGCCCACTGTGTGAGTGGGCGATCCATGACATCCATCTCGCATTGGATCATGGATCCTCCCCCAAGAACCAAGAAATGCCCCAGGCCACGCACCGCTCCTTGAGTTGTCGTTGCTTTTTGCTGCCGATTTCTGCTGCTGGCGGGCTGCATGCTGTATTGGACGGACGTCATGCAAGTCCACTAATTTAAGGGTGGGTTGTAACTGTTCTCAACATTGCTTCTTTGTGTTGTCCTTTGGGCTGAGGCTGGCTGGGGTTCTTTTCTCTTTGACTGTACAAGCCACCGCCCGTATCGAGAATGACGACTGATGCCGCCGCTAATTACGTAGCCAGCTACCAGGAATGAGAGATGGCGGTCGGGAGTTGGGGATGGATCGTGAGGTGTCAGAAATCTGCGGCTTGCCGTTATGTCTCACCCAGAGCGAGTCCTAGACTCTTGTTTTCCCATCGAGATGCACAACATGTTGCGTTTTGCCCTTGTATCACACACAAACATAAGAGTCATAGCAAGCAAGCAAACGAGTACCTACAGTACACAGCCCGACTCAGCCTCTTACGCCCCTTCACAGCTGCCTCGTTTCAACCCGTTTCGTCGTCTTCGAATAGAGTTGGCCTTGGGCTGGTTGTACGCGCAAACCGAGAGCGAGACGAGTAAAAAGGTTGTAGTGGTCGCAGCAGGCCAGACCAGGGCAAGAAGCCAACCAACCCGCTTTCGAGGGACGGCTTGAAACATCCAATGAGCGTCATTAAGACTCCACTCTGTAGCCGGGCGTCAGCCGACAAGGATGTTTTGCTCTTGGAGTTGGCCCTTTTTTTCTTCTGTCGGGGGCTCTTTTTTTGGATTGAGACAACTTTACCCGGGGTGTTTTATTAGTGGGTCGACCTTTCACCGGTAAGGAGACCTCTTCTGCCAGCTGGAGGCACGGAGCTTACAGCACTCAACGGGCACCGAACATGCCGACCTCCAGCGACCGTTTTGGCTTTAGAGAGGACGTTTGTTAGCGGGTGGACCCCCTGGAAGTGAAGCCATGCGTCCACTGAGGTGTTGTCAATGGGCGGACTCTTTGCTGAGGTGTCGTCACGCGTCCACCTTGGCCGGGCTTGGTCTTGGGTCTTGGGTCTTGGGTTTGGGGGGCTCTTTCCATCTTTCGCCCAGGTTCCATGGGATGGGCCCCATTCCTGTCTCATCCCACGTCTTCAAGGTCATTTTCATCTTTATTTCAATCTGCATCTCAAACACCAAACCAGTCCATCTACGGATACAGTACATTACCTGCATCAGCATCTTCAACGCGTACTTATCAAGAATCTGCCTTCAAGTCTGTTACTCGTCGCGTGTGGTTCATTTATTATCAACGTCTCTCCCTCTCGTCAGGCCACCACCACTGGCATCCATAACTCAGCTCGCCAGCAATCACCAACAATCCTCTGCTCGAGCGAACGAATCTCCTTCTCCTTCCCTCGAAACACACCACCCAAGACGCACGCTACATCATCGTCACACGCCCACACACGCCCGGGACCCGCGGTCGGTCGGTCTCTGCTGTACAGGTCCAGTACAGCATGCTACACCTTAATTAGCCCACCCACCAAGATCCTTTCTACAGTACGAGTCCACACACCGCAGCTACCGCCCAGTTCCACCATCCCTGCTCACCCCGTTCACCCCTGCTCGAGGGTGGGTATTGGAAGCCTCGTCAGAACGACTGGGCCGCCTGTTCTCTCCATCCCGGCTCACGTATTAATCCTCCATCCCGTCCGCATCTTCGTTCACGCTCTTGTTCTTGTCCTTCCCTTCTCTGTCGTCTTTCTCGACTCACATATCCCACTTTTCCAACCGCGACCAACGTGAGCCTCAGATCTGTCCTCAGTTCTTGATCCTCTCGTCCGCCTTAGCTTTTTACTTGTTCGCCATTCATCCACAGGTTAGCAAGGCTGCCCACTTTTGACGCAGCTACCCCATCGTCCAACGTCCGGCTTACACCAGCGACTATCGCATCGTGAGCCTGTCAAGGTTATCCTATCTTGCGCTCTTCTCGCCTCACACATCTTTTTCGCTTGCATCGTCTATCGTCCCGCGTGCAACTTGACATCAATACAAAGATGAATTTAGACAACACCAATGTCGAGGAGCTACAACGTCGGGTGCAGCTCCTCACCGAACGGAATAGCAACCTCGAGCAGTTGGTGCAGGATCAGTTCAGAGGAGATCCTTCAACCCTAAATCACTTCGCCCAGAACTACGGGTACTCGCTGGCCCAGGGCTATCAGCTTCCCAGCTACGGCGGCTCAAGTGCACGAAGTAGTGGTCTCTCTCGTAGCAAGTCTTCCGTTAGCTATCCCACACAACAAATAAAGAGTGCCATCACGGTATGGAACACACCCTGACGTATCGCCATGCCCGCCCTCTGACACACCTTAGGAACGCAATGCCAACCTCCAGGCTCACAGGCGCGAGAGGAGAGCATACTCGCAGCAGTCAGCGAGCGCTACAGTCCCCATGAGCCGAAGCATGTCGGCTCAGTCCGAGTCTCACATGCCCTTTTCACAAACTGGGAATCGCATCGCTCCTCTCAACCCGTCCATCGGTCGCTTCTGCGCTTCTCAAGATGAGCCCGCCAACCAGTCCCTCCATGGCGCAACCGAACGACTGCCCAGCGTCCAGGAGAACCAAACTCTCAGCATTGGCATGGACCCTGGCGACTTCTTGGAGATGTACACCGAGATCCCCCAAAGCTCGCAGCAGTTTGACCCGTCCTTCTCAAACTTCTCATACAACATGACCTCCACAAATGCAAATGCCTTCTCGAGCCTCTCGTCAAGTCTCTCTTCCAATGTGCCCTGCAGCTACCCCCTCTCATCGGCGTGCCCTTCAATGATCTCCGGCCCCTCTGTCACGGAGGCCCCGAGTCCTTTGACACGCCAAAATAGCGCCTTGGACAACTTTGGGGTTCCCATGGCCGCCATGGAATCATCACAGTCTCACATCGACGGCATCGTTGCTCCGGATCTTTCTCCCAGCTCAAGCAACCTCTACCCCACCAGCAAGCAGTACACGCCTGAGCATGATCTCATCGGCCTCGGCGCCAATCTTTCCTCCACTGCTACTCAACAGTGGGCGGTCGCCAACAAGAGCTCACTCTTGTCGTCACCAGAGTCCGCCGACATGGAGCGATCCGCCTCCAACACAAGTATCTCCAGTGTGCGATCGAATGCTTCCAACCTAGAGCGCAGAGCCGCTGAGGCCCGAGTTCGTGTTTTGCAGTCCGCCAAGACCCTTCATCTTGCCCCGAAGCCCAAGGAGGAGACGACCAAGGCCGAAGCCAACTCGACTGCTGCCAAGAAGGAGGCCAAGGTGGCTGTGAACAAGAGTAGCTACCAGCGACCCAAGCACCCCAAGGTTCACTGCACCCAGTGCAATGAGCATCCAGATGGCTTCCGTGGTGACCATGAGCTCCGCCGGCACATCAACGCCAAGCATGAGGGCACCGTCAAGAAGTTTGTTTGCCGTGACCCAGCGTCGGTTGGCCTCAAGTCCAACGTCGAGGCTGTGAACCCCTTGTCCAAGTGTAAGGCGTGCACGTCTGGAAAGGAGTATGGCGCCTATTACAATGCGGCCGCTCATCTCCGTCGCACACACTTCAAGCCCAAGACTCCCCGAGGCAAGAAGGGTGCTAACGGTGATGAGAAGCGCGGAGGCAAGGGTGGTGGTGACTGGCCTCCCATGTCTGAGCTCAAGGCCTGGTTCGTCGAGAAGACGGTTGAGGTTGGCCAGAACGAATCTCCCATCATGGATCAAGAGGATGACTCTGACATGATTGATGCCGAGATGGAAGGCTCTAGCCTCCCCAACCAGATGGAGATGTATGGCACTGGCAGCAGCATGAGCCCTTATGGCGAGACCTACGACATCGCCCTTGAGAGTGCTGATCCCTCCATGTTGGCTGGAGCCAACGGTGAGCTCAGCATCCAGGCCCCCATCTCGTCTGCCGGCAGCTTCGGATACTCACCCTTCTCGGATGGGTCTCCCCTTGTCGCTCTGAGCGACAACTATGCCTTCTCGGATCAGGGCTCCTCTGCCTATGGGTCGAACCTCTCGTCCACAAACACCATCACCCCATCGAACTACCAAGACATGTCCCACCTTGTCCAGTGGGCGTGAGGCATGATGGCGACAGGGGTTGGGGTTCCCTGGAGTATCGGTGATCGTTCTCGTTTATTTCCTTACGGATATTTTCCAACCTCCACCAGTTGGCGTGCTTCGCTGAACTAGATCTCAACGTCGAGTTATTGTCGAGCACCAAACGTACCAAGGGATAAGGATGGGCGAAAAGAACAAAACACAAAAAAAAAGCCCTCGGTCGAGTTCAAGCCGAGGATGGGTCGATACGACAATGCCCACTCTGGTATCTTGAACTCGGCAACCTGCTTTCCTCTGGACAGCAGCCTTCACCTAGACCAAGGGTGTTATCCTTTGGTTGGGCCTTTCCGATTTTCCCTTCACATTTAATGACTTTCAAGGAGCCTGTTTTATGATTGCTGTTTCTCTTCTTCGCCTCCGAATATTTCTTATTTCTTACCGTCACGGCGTCGATGATTACTCTCTGGTTTACTATTCAGCGAATCCCTTGGCAACTGGTGGTTACGCTCAACCCGGCTCGATCCCTGAAGGGACAGCCACCAGGTCCCGGCTATTGTATGGCGCGGGACCTATACGTTTATTCACAGCGCGATTGAAAGTGCTTCATCGCGCGACCATGATACATTGGGGCCGGTCGGTATTGGGGTTTCTCGGGAGAGGAAAAACAGGAGTCGGTTGCATTTCTTGTTGTACATGTGGAATCCAATTCGACTTTTGAGCATGGCGTTTTTTGTTTTGGGGATCCTTTGGGAAGGATCAAATGATGGGGAAACAGCGTTTGTTTTGAACCTCGAGACGAGGGGTTTTCTTGTTAGAGCGGTTGGATATCGAGAGTTGAAGTGTACATGATGTTGGGGATATAAACATGGGGTTTAGATCTGGGGGCATGTTGGGGAAATGTCGGGCTTGTCGTTCGGTTGAAACATTACTGAGCGGATGGATGAGTACCTTTTTGCCTCTATACGGATGGGAACCTCGGCTGGCTTCAAGGCGTAGGAGTCGGAGTCGGCAATAGAACGTGCTGAAAGATGCACGCGATTTATCCCTCATTGTTTTCTTTCAGTTGCTTTTTGTGATGCTTGAGTTGATTAATTAATCCATTTGCAAGTTTAATATTTCATGGACGCGTAGTGCCTATCCAGGCATCTGGTGGGTATCTTTGTCCTCAGGTGTGTGCTTGACTTTGGGCCTCCGTGTTTGTCTCATGCTCATCACGTCTTCTTGACCTTTTCAGTCCACTCCTTAGCCCCCTTGACTCCATCGTGGCCTCTCCTAAACAGAGCTCTCTCCCACTCCTCCAGTCCCCTTAGAAATTCACCTCCATTACCCCCAACACCCTCATCCGCCTTTCTAGCATGAAGTCCAACCTCTCCCGCCCTAACAACAAACGTCTTTCTCAAAACCTCTGCAATCTCCTTCTCATCGAACAAATCCAGCATTCTAACGCCCACACCGTAAAAGTGCGCGCTCTGATCCCTCAGCGGCACAGCACGGGGGTCCGCCCTCAACGCCGCGAGCACCATGGCGGATAGACACGGGGGAAGGTTGAGAGTTAGAGGGGCGCGGGATGTTGGTGTCGAGGCGAGTGCGAGCATCTCTGCGAGCCAGAGGGGGAGGTTTAGAGCCGTGTTTGCTTTTAAGCCGTGGGGGGAGTTGTCGAGGTGGCCGAGGTAGGGGACGTCGATTTCGAATTGGCATGGGACTTTCTATACATTTGTGGGCTTTGAGCGTGTGAGATTGGTGATTGGCGGGTATACCTCTGCATCCGTTAGGATGGCGTCTATGTCGTAGTACGACATTCTTGCGGTGAGTGCCAAACCGTTTGTGTCGTCTCTTTGGAGATTGGGAGTTTTGGAGACGCGTTGAGTGGAGGGGAAGACGCGCCGGACAATGACATAATCCCGTGCCGTTTAATGGACGGGAAGATCCGCCTCACCTACCCTAGAGTTGAAGATTGATAATCGTGGGCATTAGGAATCATGGTAAGCTTATTGGCTAATCGGCATTTGAGCTGCAACTTGAAGCCATCAATTGATCTTTTGCTTTTTTTTTTTTTGTAGAATGTCTTTTACTATCGCCATATGATTGAAACAGAAAGTATGGGAAATAACATTAGAATAGCAATGAAATCATGCTTCCAACGGGCACACTTGAGATTTCACGTTCCAACGTTTTTGTATCATAAGACGTCACCTCGCAAAACAACCTCGGGTCTCCGAGATCGGCACAAGCGGTTATCTCGGAGGAACGGCTCGCAACATGGGTATCAATTAAAAAAGCAGATTTCTATTTCCAAGCAATCGAGATTTCACATGGGGGCCTTGGCATGTTTCGTTTTCGCGATTCGGCTTTTAAACGAAAAGGCCGAGATACTTGAGTCCGAGACGAAACACGACAAGAACCCCCGAGCTGAAGCGATTGGACTGGGTTTACGGAATTAGCCTGTTTACATGGGGAAGAGCAAGAGAACGTGTTTTTTTGTGGATCGGTATTTGGATTTCCCAAGGTTGGTTGTCGTCAATCTCATGATGATGGTGCAAGTCTACATCCAACACAGATGTCCAGTTTTGCAATACATGAGCTGAATCTTAGCAACTGGCTGGAAAGACGTCAATACGTGGGAACGAAATAACAATCAAGTATGAAAAAAAGAACCCCAGATCTCATAATTGCAAGCTACAACAAGCAACTCCATCAATCAGCCTTACACTTGAACAAAGCCACAGCAGCCACATCCCACACTCTACCTAGCCACAAGCCGTCAGCCGGCCCAAGCTCCCTAGAAATGACGACAAGCTGAGTTCATTCAAGTCCCCGCCAAACAGGGTGCTTGGAGCTATCCCGCAGTTCGGCAATCCGACATTTCCGCCCATACCTCTTTTTTCCCTCCCCTCCCTCTTTCTCCTACATCATCAATCATCCACTCTCTGGTATCTTGGTACGTTTGAATCTCCATATATTAATTATCTTGGCCCACTGAAGCAATTGAATCATCATTTAAATCAATCTCTGACTTCCATTGACCATCCATTGACTTGTTACTTAACCGAGCTGACAATTGCCGAATAGCTTCACCATGTCGTCCGCCCTCCTCCGCACTACTCCCGCCCTCCGCGCCGGCCTCCGGGCCCGTGCCGCCCCCCTCGCTTCCATGGCCTTTGTCCGCACCAAGGCCACTCTCCCCGACCTCTCTTGTGCGCCTCTCCAAACACTCACCACAAACTTCAACTGACACAAAACTGCAGACGACTATGGCGCTCTCGAGCCCTACATTTCGGGCCAGATCATGGAGCTCCACCACTCCAAGCACCACCAGACCTACGTCAACGGCTTCAACGCTGCCACAGAGGCCATCGCCGAAGCCCAGGCCAAGGGCGACGCCAAGGCTGCCGCTGCCCAGGCTCCCCTCCTCAACTTCCACGGCGGTGGTCACCTCAACCACACTCTCTTCTGGGAGAACCTCGCCCCCAACGGCAAGGGCGGTGGTGGTGAGCCCGAGGGCAAGCTCCTGACCGCCATCAACGAGGACTTCGGCTCCTTCGACACCCTCAAGAAGCAGACAAACGCCGCCCTCGCCGGCATCCAGGGCTCCGGCTGGGCCTGGCTCGTCAAGGACAAGGCCTCGGGCACCCTCTCCGTCGTCACCCGCCCCAACCAGGACCCCGTCACTGGCAACCTCGAGCCCCTCCTCGGTATCGATGCCTGGGAGCATGCCTACTACCTCCAGTACCAGAACCGCAAGGCCGAGTACTTCAGCGCCATCTGGGACGTCATCAACTGGGAGACTGTTGCCAAGCGATTCGGCAACTAAGGGTTATAGCCAAGTCAAAGAGTCAAAAGAACCACATTCAGACACACGCGTCAAGGTGTCATGAGCCAAACCTTGTGTAGACATGTTTTGTTTGTCAAGATATCGAGTGTATAGTACATCAAGCTTCTGAATCGAATCGCCATGGAGTCAATACAATTAGTGTCCCAATCCCTTTGGTCCGTCATTTAACGGCAATCCTGGCCGAAATGCTGTAAACTCGACGAATGTATTACAAACTAGCATTGCATCTGCCCGTTAAACAAGGTGTTGCAGCATCTCAGGGCTGCTGGCATCTCCCCAACCCCTGGTAAGCCGCAAGCTCGGTCGTAAATTCATCGTCGAAAATGTCCTGCGCATAGCTGTACCAGTCGCTGTTCTCATCGGAAGTTCTCGCCTCGAAGAATCGAGCATACTCCCACCAAGCGGGATAATGCCCGGCACAGTCCCAGCCCACAATCCATGCGATTGTGTCGTTGCAGACAACAATGTTCCGAGGGCACAGCGCACCATGCGTGAGCACCGTGTCGTAGCTGGTCCGGAACTGCGAAATCAGAGCCTGGGCAACCGGGTTGGGAACAGTGTTATACAAGGTTGACATGAGAAGCGCCATGAACTGTTTCTGAGTCGGCTTCGTGCGGATCGCATAGTATGTGTGCTCGGCATGCTTGTCCAGCAGAAGAGTGTATTCCCCGGAATGAACAGATCCCACCGTGTTACGCTTGTCCTGAGTTCGCATCTTGCCCAGTAAGTTGTGAAGCTGTCGAGCAAATCCAAACTTCATCTGGTTGCTGAGACCAGACCACACATCCTCGAGCAACTGACCTCGGACGGTGCGTATGATGGGACCGTCACCCCCGCAGATGTCTTGGTCGTGGAGAGACAAGGGCAGCGCTCGAGTGTAGCCAAGCGCCGACAGGGCTTCGTGTTGGATCAAACCAGCTTGCGAGATGCGAAACTCGTGCGTCCGGGGCGTCCCAATCAACTCCCCCTTCTTCAGAGGGGGTTGCAAACAAAGAGTCAGGGTCCGATTCTGGAGGAGAGACGTGAGGTACTTGGTGTCCGGGTTTGGGGAAGGAGCTGGAAGCTGATTAGACCCAAACATGACAGACTCAAACTTGGCCGAACTCACCCTGGCCAAGGGAAATGACTTTGGTGTAGAATCCGGATTTGTGTCGTTTGCTTCCCTTGTCGTTCTTGGCTCCTCCATCATCTCTGTGTGGTCGCTTCAGCGAAGCAGAGACGGGAGCAGTCACGGCACGGGGCCCGATGTTGGTAGATGAGCCGGCATTCTGGAGTCCTCCAAGCCTACTGCCATGGCTCGAACCCCGTAAGGCGCGCAGAGATGCATCGCCAACGGGAGCACAGTTAGCCCCCGTGACTGGAGGGGGTGGAGTGTCCTCGATCTTGACGACTCTCGGGGGCATGGCTGCCTCTACTCGAGCCACCTCGGCGAGCATCTGAGCGCGCGCAGAGTTCATCCCCTCCACGCACGTCGTAGGCGGAGAGGCCGTGCCCTCCACCACAAGCAGAGACATTGTGCCAATGTTTCCGAGTCAGTTTTGAGGATCGTGAGGCGAAAGGAAGGCGGAGGAGCTCTCTGTGGGCAGGTTAGACGACCAAATTCCATGGACCAGCGAAAGTAAAGCCGCACAGGAAAATCAAACGAACAAACAGGAAAACAAACAAACAAACAAACGAGTGAGGTGGACGCCGCGAGTTGAAAGAAGCTCGAGACTGAGAGAGTGAGGAGAAACGAAGAATCGGAGGAGACACTGGGCACCTCTTCAACTTGGGGGGAAGCCGTATTGGTGAGATGTGCAGCTGCCGGATGCCTGCTCCCTGCTGGTATTTCCTCGTTCTTTCCTTAGATTGTTGAACTCATGCCAGGTAGAACGTACCTACCTTGACAGAGCTTAGCTGCAGGTGGTTGAGTGCGATCTCGGCGGACTTGAGCCTCGCACCTGCCTGCCACTGCAATGGTGCCAACTTTTGTCCATTAGGAGTACCTAGGTACTAGCCTGCGCCCCCATTTCATTGGGCATTTAAACCCTAGAATACAAATGGAGGGATGACCCAGTATGGCTTTGTGCCTATCGGGAAGTTGCATGCCTAAACCCACTGCTTGTTTGTATTGGACGTATGCCGCGGCAGAGTGCATTCAATTTCCGCTACTCATGTAAACCTCGCATATCAGAAAAGGAGACAAAGTATCAATAAACAATAATTGTATGGTATTTTCTTCATAAGCATAAACTGTGTAATCCGATACAGCAGGTGAGTGGAATTCGTTCCCGACTATGCGGGCAGACATGTCGTACCCCATCATAGTCATAAACAACCCGTACCGATTCTAACAATAAACCATTGTAACCGCAAACACGCATCCATCTATCCTCTTGGTTTTCTTCCGTCCCCAGATGAATTTAGGTGAAACGACGTCTAACAGAGAGAAGTAACTCTGGGTCGACTTATTCTTCAGCCTCCTCCTTCTCGCCTTCATCCTCAGGCTTGCGCTGAGTGTAGTGGCGAGGAAGACGGTTCTCGCCCTCGGTGTAAGGGAAGCCGGCTTCCTCACGGGCCATATCGTTAACCCACTTCTCGTCGCCGCGCAGACCGGGCTTGGTGCCCAGCTCAGACCACTTGGCAGCGAGGTAGAACCAGCCCAGGGCGTTGCCAACAGTGCCAACCTCGTCGCTGACACCAGTCTTGGCCTCGTGGGACATCTTGGCGTGAAGGTCCTTGTCGGTGAAGAGGTCGATGAGGTGGCCGGCAACAGTCTTGTAGTCGCCGGGGGTGACGAGGTAACCGTTGACCTTGTCCTTGACCTGGAGAGGAATACCACCTTCGTTGGAGACGATGACGGGGACACCGGCGTGGAGAGCCTCCGAGACCTTGATCTCGAAACCCTCGCGGGTGGAGAGCTGGAGAATGACGTGGGCATTGGCAATGACCATGTTGAGGAGCTGATCGTTGGCATCTAGGCGAATGACGCTGACATCCTCGATCAGGTGGGGGTAGTGGTCCTCCAGCTGGGTCATGGTCTGGTCAAAGATGATGGCACCGTCGGGGTCATCAATGGAACCGTTGCCGCAGCTGCCAAGGTCAGTAAAGAGTTAGAGAGATGAGTCGAATAACTTACACAGCGAGCTGAGGAATGTCGGTGATGCCAGCATCGTCGCAGCGGCGGCGGAATTCGGCGTAAGAGTCGATGACGGTAGGGATACCCTTGGCAGGGTCGAATCGAGCAACCTGGGCGATGTACTTGCGAGTGGGCCAGGCAAGAGGAGTCCTGGGCTTTGTTAGTCCCTGTTACATGCATTAAGAATTGACAACTCTTACATTCGCTGGGTCAGGCACTGCTGGTTGTAGATGTGGGCGTAGTAGCCAGTGTCCCACTTGTTCATGGGCTTGTTGAGACCGTCGATCCAGTCGGTGGTAGCGGGGAGGTAGACGACCTTCTCCTTGGGAACGTTGTGGGGAACAAACTTGGGAATGGGGTGGCTGATGAACATGTCCGACTCCCGGATGTTGCTCCAGAGGTAGTTCCAGATGTCGTTCTGGGGAGAGCCCTCAATGGCAATCAGGTCACTTCGCATCTGGATGTGAGATCGGTAGAGGACGGGGCGGTCGGGGGTGATCTTCTTGATCAGGGGGATGAGGCCGGGCATCTGAGGGTCATCGACCTGTTCCATTTTGTCAGTAACCATCTCTTCTCTCTCTACAGAGTCGTCCTTACAAAGATGATGTCGGCACCGCCCTCCTCAGGGGGGCGGAGAGGGCCACCCTCAGAGAGCCAGTATCGGTTGGCGTTGTCCTCGATCCAGTCGGTGATGGCGGCCTTCTCAGGGTCCGAAATTCGCTGGTCAGGGTGGCTGACACCCTGGAGGATGTTGTGCTGGTTCTTGGTGATTCGGAAAACACCAGGTCGGGGCTTGGGAACTTTTAGGTTATTAGGGCGCTGTCGAGGTCTGTCTGATGGGGCATTGCTACTTACCATACCAAGTCACGTCGACGCCTAGGAGACGGCTGAGACGGACGAGGGCATGACGCATGAGAGCGACACCGCCACCCTGGGGAGTGGCGCTGAAGAAGGCAATCTTGGTCTTCTTCTCACGGAGCTGGTTGGCGTAGAACTGCATGGCACCCCAGGTGGCAGCAGAGCAAGTGTCCTTGTGGTTCTGGAGAGAGGTGAGGTGGACACGGAAGCCAGCGTCAGTCTGGACAATGCCTCGGTAGCCAACCTGGAGGTGAGGAACCAGCGAGGGTCCGAAGTTACTGTGGTTTCGGTCAGTGACTAGCTTCGCAGATCCATCATGAATAGACTTACAGGATACACTTGCGGGCCATAGAGTCGGCCTGCTCATCGACACGCTTGACATCCCAGAAGTTCTTCTCCTTGGCCTCGTGGTCAGGTCTAAGGACGACGGGGACAACATCGAGCTCGAGCCAGAGACGCGAGCACAGAGAAGGGCTCATGTACTTGAGCGTGACGGGGAGACCAGCTCCGATGAACTTGACAAAGTTCTCATGCTCATAAGTCTCGACCTCAGAGATGATGTGGTCGGCGATGAGGTCCTGGCCCTCACGCATGTCCTCATCGAGTGAGATGTGCTTGATGGAGAAGTCGTTGAGGTAGACGGTGTCATGGATAGCGAGGGCAATGACAGCAGTGTGGTCATCGGCGAAGACGGCAGAGATACCGAGGTAGAAGGTCTGTGATTGAGCTCGTCAGTTTTGGCCACAAGACAGTGATCTGCATTAAATTTCATGGCAGAACCCCAGATGTTTCTATTGGGATGACGCAAGATGTCATGAGGACCCAAAACGACATCCAAAGCCAAGATGGAGAAAAAAGGGAGTATAAGAGAGAAAACACACCTGAAGAGGAGCGCTGACGGGGCCTTCCCTCTCGACGAGAAGGCTCATCTGCCTCTTGCGGTGCGACGTGGCGCCCGTGGAAAACTTGCGAGTAGGCTTGGAAGTCATGATGGCGGCGGACTGCAGCGAATGGCGGGGTAACAGGTATGAGGGAGGGGTAGTGGTCTGGTGATGGCTCGTGGGGGAAGACTCTCTCGGGGACAGGAAGAGAGACGAGTGAACTCAGCGAGAAGCCAATGGAGATGCTCAGGATTTCAGAAGAGAGGACAAGTCTGCGGCCGAGCCTCAAGATATACTCTTGGAACGCCTCCCCGGTCAGGTCAGACAGGCAAAAGGCGGTGGTGAGTAGGAGGTCGGGATCGAAAGAGTTGTGGAGCTGGAGCAGCGTCTAACACACATGCACCCCTGCTGAAGATGGCTACACCAAGAGATTGGGGGTTATGAGAGGCCGGAAGACGGGGACCACCGATGAGAGAACGATTATGCGTTGGTAACAGTTGAGCAGGGTCCTCGGCAACAACCTGCAGAGATGGGAAGGCCAGGCTGGTAGTTGACCCAAGATTGAAACCCTGGCTGGCCCCGTCAGCGCGGGTCTATGCAGCAAGGAAGAAGAGGTACGAGGCACGCACTTGGAGTTGAGTACAGTACTCGTACGGTACTCCTGTAGGGCGACAGGAGGTACTCGAGGTATCGGGAGAGACAAGGGGAATCGACAAGTCAACTTGACAGGGGGCGAGAGAGCGGGCAGGCGTGGGGTCAACAACCAGTTGAGACTGAGGTGACGAGGTGAGCAGGCGATGATGCTCCAAGGTGAGGAGACGGGTGGCGTGCCGGAGACAGGGCGAAGCTTGGACTGCTTATGGTAGACGGTCACGTTGGCAAGCGTTTGGACGACAGGCCGTATCAAGAAGCGACGATTGCCTGAGCCGGATGCTCAGGTAAATTAACACAGGGATATGAATCGAGGGGGAGAGAGCAAAGAGATTGGGTCTCTGGGGAGTAGAGATTGAAAGCGGGAGCAGGTGTAGAAAGTGGCACTTGCTGAGGCTGCTATGGTGCGTCTGTGTGTCAGATGATAGAAAGAATTTGTCAATGTCTTGACTTGCCTTGTGAGGACACTGCCTTCTGTTACTGACTCTGACACGGAATCAAACAAATCATCAAAGCCGAAAGGTCCGGGGGTACATGAAGGGGGGGCCAGAACGGGCTGGGCAGGAAGAAAGACGAGGCGAGGTGAGGTAATGAGGACGTGGTCTGATATGCGTGATGAGATCACCGGGGGTTGATGAATCCGATCGTGGGCCTGGTATTCTAGGCGGCGGTGATGGGAAACCGGATGGCGAAAAGTCGCTGCAATCCAGGATTTTTTGGGAAGCAAAATCAATAAGCGCCGCCAACGTGCTTGATGCAGGTACGAGGTCACATCCGCTGGTGTTGCATCTGTCTGCTCGAGAAAGTTTAGATGAAAGAACGAAA
The DNA here is from genome assembly GCA_030779245.1 of Fusarium sp. MBC 438. NCBI lineage: Eukaryota > Fungi > Ascomycota > Sordariomycetes > Hypocreales > Nectriaceae > Fusarium > Fusarium sp. MBC 438. The sequence goes on along the minus strand of JAPFTB010000109.1, from coordinate 203,732 downwards.
AGAGTTGATGAGAAGAGAGGGGAAGCGGAAAGATGAGGAGCGACAAGTGACATTCCTCGTGTCGCTCAGACCTAAGGATGGAAGGAGGCATGGACAATAGGCAGTTTGGGTTTTGCTCTTGTCTCTTGCGGGCCAGTAACAGTTGCAGCCACTGCATCATCAGATCCCTCCTTCCTGTTGCTGTCGTGCAATGACAGCTCTCCGGTTGCGGACAAGTTGTCAATGTTTCACTAACCTAGACCAGAGGCAGTTTGGTGAGGACAATTAAGGTTGACCCTATGGCTTGGTTTCTTGTTTCTGAGCCCTTATGGAACATTCTGCGTTCCATGGCCCTGGAACAGGAACAGTTCTGGCCGGGCACGTTGACCGTTGCAAGATGCATCATTGCAACGGCAGGGCTGGTCGTGCCTGGGTCGGTCTTTGTTTGGGATTTGCAACTGAGCTGCATTCAATCCTTCTATTCCAGGAGCTGTCACCCACTGCTACAGGGCGCTACTGTGCCGCCCAACGGGCCCTAGACCTACAGCAGGTAGCTCCAAGTACATCATGTACCTAAGCCAGTAGTGCTGTCGACCCCGCGCTGCGCCGAGCCGCCCGGGGACTGTTCCACGAGGAAGGAGGGATGTGGAGTTGCAGACAGCACAGGCAGGCGGGCAGGGTCCACAGAAAGGAAGGAGCGATGCAGAGGGGCCGTCCGTCCCCGGAAGATGGCCGCTAACCCCCGCCGTCTTCCTTGCCGCCCACGGGCACCCACGGGCACCCACGGGCACCCACTGTTTGTTCTCGCACGAGTCGGAAGTCTCTGGGGAAGATGATGGGCCGCGGCTTCTACCCTACAACTCGCCTCTTTTACCGTCTTGAGCCCCCGGGCGAATATGCAAGGGGCCTGTTGTTCCCTTGTTCAATGGCTATCTGGCCTCAGCCTGAATGATCATGTAATGTACGTCAGTTGCCGACTCTGTGGGGGTTAACAAGACTCGACAAGGTTCAATGCGATACCGCTATCTTCCTTCAGGACTGCCTTACAACAGAGCATCGAGTAAGGGACTTTCAATTAGTTTGAGGAGGCACTGTTTTCGCCTCAAAGGCCTTCAACTCATGATTCAGCCTCCGGATCCCCGTTTCGACATGATCACGACGCAGAACGAGACCCCGAGCGCCCGCTTCACCGGGCAACGGCGTTCAGGAGAAGCAGCCTCCCCGAGTACGTACAGCATTTCGTACGACCTGAGTACGAAGAGTGGCTTGTCGACTTATTCACCGTCTCGGCTTTCCGGTCAGCTGGTCGTTCCATCGTATGATGGCTTTCAAGGTCAATCCCAAGCATCAAGGGCGGCTCATGGGCAACCCATCTCACCGAACTGCCATAAGTCACCGCATGAGCCTTGATGACCTTCACTTCTTACTACCGAGTGTTTGCGAACCCTTGATCGCTGACCGGCGGTGAACCGTGTTGGGTTGGTGATGCTGCGCCAATCATCCCACCACCAGCATCGCGCATGTGCCTCTGCGGCATGCCCATTGGATCTGCCGCGACTCAGAAGCCGTGGGACGAGGCCATTCGATGGGATCAAGGCGCGCACGGAAGTGCATCCCGGGTGCCGCGCGCGCCTCTGTCGATAACGCCAGCTCGAGTTCGAGCTTGCATCGTGGGAGCTACATAGAGCGGTGGAACCCATGAATTCACGATCGACGTACCAGTACCAGCGCGGGCCCTTGCTGAATATCCTTGCTCGGTGGATACTTGCAGAAAGCTCCATCCCTCATGCTTCACGGCTCTCATGGGTGGTCATGGTGTTGAAATCCCTGATTCAATTAGTTGTCAATGGCATGAGCATACGTGGCCGTGCTCTATCCCATGCCAACCCTCAACCTGGCGCGGCCTCCTTGTCTCGCGACGCCCTCATGAGATGAGAAACTCTGCTCGACTGTGCAACACCAAGGTTGCAGACTCGAGTCGCATTGCGTCGCACTGCTTTGTGTTGGGTTCGCGCAGCGTTCAATCGCAGAAAGACGGCTTGCGCATTGCCTTTGAACGGCGCAAGTATGCGTTTTCACATGTCGCAAATTTCAGGTTAATGGCGCCAGACATTCTGGACGCAGCGAAGCTATCCCGTTGACTTTTCGCAGCAATCGTTACGAGCTTCTTGAGATGTTGTCGCGACGTCTTCTTATCAATCTGTTGATCAGCGCCGCCATCTCCACCACGCCGATAAGATCGGTTTCCGACGACCGATCGCGGAAAGTGGGCGTCGCACCGGGGTCGGTCTGACCTGACGGACGCGCGGCTCTAAACATCATCATCAGTAAAATGCGCTCTTACTGACGGGGACATCTCGACCTCGAGTTCCCGCGGACAAGAGAAGTCCTGCTAACGAAACTGGCTTTTCATAGGATTGAACAAGATGGTTCCGAAACCCTCGCTTGGTTTTCTAGGCGCTTTGTCCCTGGTTCTCAGGGTCGTGAGCGGCGAAAGCGACGATATCGAGCGCACTCAACCGGACCAGGCGTCTGCCAGAGAGCGGGCGCATATGGTCTTCAACGCCATACATTCTGCAGGTCGACAATGGGGCTCATCTCTGTATCACAACGGCTTCGGCTTTTTCCCAGCCATTGTTCCTCAGGGCACCCTTTTCTATCATGGTGCTCGGCAGAATGTGACACCGACAGGACCTGAGTGGTTGGCCTTCGAGATTGAGCACGCCGAGAACTTTGCGCCCTCGTTCCGAGCTAGGCCTGGCGATGGGCGTCCCCGGCCTCCTCCGCCAGGTAAACAACCTCATGGGTGGAAACCTCAGCCGGAGCCTGAAGAGCCTCGGCAAGAGTTGCGACGCCGTAGAGAACATGATCTGAACGGTGATGGCACTGGAAGACATGGTCCTGGCGATGGAGACGATGACGATCAACCCAAGAACTACCGCGGATACCTCCACACGTATCAGGCAAAACGCGACCTGAAGCTGCTTCTAATCGACGGCATGAGTGCTGGCAAGACCGCGATGGGAACTATGGACTCTCAGGATCTTGTCCTTCGTGAGAATAACACCAAGCACAACGACGGCGTGTGGGACGAATTCGCACGGGCACTCGATCTGTGCGATATAGCCAATGAATGGGGTTATGATGGCTTGATGCGGGTGGAAATAGGATTCGAGGTCATTCAGTGCAACTTTACCACCGGCTTGAACTTGGTCAGCATGACCCGAACAGAGATGATGGAAAACACCATCGGGATGCGTCAACTGTCGGCTTTCCAATGGGCAAGAGCTGCTGGGGAGCGATACAATGACCTTGGAGGCGATCGACTGCGAATTGACTTCTCGTCAATGGTATCAGGACTCTTCTTTCCCATCAACATTTCCAGCACCGATGCCAAGCGGCCAGATCTCATGCGACTCGGAGCGGCAGACTTGGACGATTTGAAAGATCTCAAGGCATACTTGAAAGACGTCGCCACTTCGCCCCGAAGGTTCACAGTCAACTGGCAAGCGTTGACCGACCTCATCGTGAGTCGATACAGCAAACGGCTAGCCACGATGTTATACGAATCACTACCGTCGAAACATTTCATCAACGAGATCGAGGCTGCTACACTGACTTGGTTCGACGCACTGCCGTTGCCCGACGATGTAAGCGTAGCAGAAAGCGAAAGGAACCGGACCGCGGATGCCATTGATCGTTGCAGGAAGCATTATCTCAGACCAGCTTTGGTCACTGCAGAGCGATGGAGTCTCGAAGATGACTTGATCTACACGTCCATCGATACCGTTATGGGACATGTTTGTCACAGTCTCTTTTCGGTTCGAAGCCTGTTGCAAGAGGCGTCCGGTTCGACCTCTAACGGTTACAGGATGAATGAGGAGGCCGGGGACGAAGACAAGTTGGAGCATGCAGTCAAGACTGGCCGAGCCATGTTGCAACAACTGGTCGACACTCTGGGGTGGACATCTTTCACACAGTTACAGCCATGTGCACCAGACGAGATCCTCTTCATCGCCATGTGGCCGTTTGGAGGGGAGGATGACCACTGGAACCCCGGGTGTCGAACAATTGATCAAGTCCAGCATCCCACCTCCTCATATTGGAGAGGATGGGGTCGTCCACCCAAGCCCAAGCCGAGTGATGAGGCTTGATTGAGGTCAGCGTGATAATAAGGATGGAGAGGATTTACATGGTATTCGCGGTTGTGGTTTGCGATTTGGGCAGCGATGAAGAGCGAATGACGAGCGAATTGTTATAGTACCTGAATATACGAGAGATCAACAGTTTCATCTTGCCTTTGGAGTTGACAGGTCAGAGCAGGCAACGTAGTGATGTCATGAACCATTGTAACAGCAACTGGACTAGAACGAGCAATGATGGTCAAGACAAGACGCTAACTCGTATACAAAAGTGACGAAAAGGAGCTTGATCGTACGATCACGGCAGTTCAATTGGTAGGAGCTAGAAGGTATTGTGGTGGATGAACCTGACATCAACGGCAAGTTGATGTTGCAGCAATTTGACAGCCACTACCATTCGTGTCAATGTTCAACAGCGAATTAATCGAATAGATCACACTGGCAAAAAGCAAAAAAGAAGAGCTGATCAATCGACCACGCCAGGAGTCGAACCTTGAGATGATGTTAATATTGATTGTGTTGCTGCGAGCTGTTGAAATGACTAACCTGGAATCTCTAGAGAATTCGGGGCTCAAAGACCGAAATCTAGCGCCTTAGCCATTAGGCCACGCGGCCGGTTCTTGTTGTTGGAAGCGGCGACGAAAAACAATTCTATGAGCTCTGCGCTGTCAATGTGGAGTTTAGTTCATCCAATGTCTTTCATTGCAGCAATTGACATGGGAATTTGTGGAATTCGATTGACCCTTAGCGAGCAGTGAAGCAAGCATTGACCAACAGGAGACGAGCAATGTGTGCGGAACCATTCCACATTCAGGGCTTCTCATCCATGTCATGTCATGGAACCGCGTTCAATTGCCCAAGGATTACTTCATGACTGACCAAGCTGAGCAACTCGGCCATGATGCTAAAACAGGCGTTCAAAGTGAGAAATCACAATTCATGACGACCCACCTAGACCCCATTCTCCAGCATGCAGAATCGACATCTCCGGGGAAGCCTGCTTATGAATGCTACAAAAACCATTCGCGCATGGATTAAACGAGCGGCGACCAAACCCATTAAAGCAAAGGATAACTCGTCACATGGGGACTTGCAAAGTCAGGGGACCTTGAGAGGCTCAGCGAGATCTTGATTTCTACTCCTCCCGTTATACCCGTTCCGATGAATCTTCGAGTGCCCCGGGTTGATCCGAAGCTTGTTGCTCAAGTGTCAGCCCACTGTGTGTCATGAAATTGTTTTGCTCCAGGCTCGTGGCTTTCAAAAATAGGGCCAGCCGTTGACATTTCCGCTTCTCCGCAAGAAATTACTGCAGACTATTTCCTTGTTTGGCAAGTAGATGTCTAAAGCTGAAGCTGTCAATTAAGCATCTTGGCCATGATTGACGCAAGTGTGCAGGGGGAGCATGGTTTTTACTGCGTGGTCTCGGCGTCTAAACTAATTACATCGGGCGTTTTGTCAACCCTTACACCAAAGGCATACGTGCTGTAAGTAGGCGGGGCGACGGGATGGAATTACAACCTGGTTCTTCAAATTCCCAGGAGTTTGGGTAAAGCGACATTAACTGAAACAGCATAGATTAAATCACTTCGGCCTAATTGACACGAACAGGTCCCACGCAAGCCGTAAAAGAGCGCAGTACAAAAAAAAAAAAAACCTCCGGCTCAAAACTCGGGAGGCGCACGGCAGCCACGGCCATGTCATCCGCGGAGATGCTCCGTCCAACAAGCATCAGACCACAATGAAGATCGGGCGGTGATCCAGGAACCAAGGGGACCTCCGGCGCGCGGTGTTCGGGGCCTCGAGAAATTCCTAATTCATTTTTTTTTTAACTCATGGCATGATGTTTCACGATGGAGAACAGAATTGTAATCGCCTTTCTCCGCGCCTTGACTGGTTCTCCGGATCCAGATATAAAGACCCCGAGAGCTGGCCATCTTGACGTCGGTGTTTCTGGGATATATTCAGTACATCAACAAGACGCAATTCGTCTTTTATAACATACAGTTTCCTTCCTCTCCTCCTTTAGATACCTCCCATCAACTATACACACCATCACAATGGCTCTTACACAAGCTCAGGTCGCCATCGTCAAGTCGACAGCTCCCATCCTGAAGGAGCATGGCAAGACCATCACCACCACCTTTTACCGCAACATGCTCGGCGCCCACCCCGAGCTCAAGAACTACTTTTCGTTGCGTAATCAGCAGACGGGTGCTCAGCAGGCCGCCCTCGCCAACTCTGTCCTCGCCTACGCCACCCACATCGACGACCTCGGCAAGCTGTCTCATGCCGTTGAGCGTATTGCTCAGAAGCACGTCTCGCTTTTCATCAAGCCTGAGCAGTACCAAATTGTCGGTACGCATCTGATTGGTGCTATTGGCGAGGTTCTGGGCTCTGCCCTGACCACCGAGATCAAGGAGGCTTGGATTGCTGCCTATGGTCAGCTGGCAGACATCTTTATCAAGCGAGAAGGTGATCTTTACGAGGCTGCTGGAGAGTGGAACTCGTGGCGCAAGTTCAAGATTGTCAAGAAGGAGGCTGAGAACGACGCTGTCACCAGCTTCTATCTTGAGGCCCTCGATGGCAAGCCCCTGCCCAAGTTCCTCCCCGGCCAGTACGTCAGCCTACAGATTCCCATCCCTGAGCTTGATGGGCTCCTCCAGAGCAGACAGTTCAGTCTCAGCGAGGCCCCTGGCAGCAACCATCTCCGCGTGAGCGTCAAGCTCGAGGGTCCTACCGAGGAGCCTTCTATCCAGGACCTGGCCGCTGGCAAGATCGCCGGTCTTGTTTCTAACCGCCTGCACAAGCGCTACAACGTCGGTGATGAGGTCGAGCTGAGCCCTCCTTGCGGAGAATTCTTTGTCAACCCTGCCGATACCTCTGCCGCCAAGAAGCCCCTGGTTCTCGTCTCCGCTGGTGTCGGTGCCACTCCTCTCGTCTCCATCTACGACTCCGTCCTCGCCTCCGAGACTGCCTCACGACCCATCACCTGGATCCACGGCGCCCGCTACTCCGGCTCTACCTGCTTCGTGCCTCACATTCTCGAGACAGCCAAGCAGCACGACAACGTGACGGCCAAGATCTTCCTCGAGGACGCCAAGGACGGCGACGCCTTTGACTTTGAGGGCCAGATTGACCTCGCCCGTCTTGAGAAGGAGAACCTCCTCCACCTTGACAACCAAGAGGCAGAGTACTTTATCTGCGGCCCTGAGGATTGGATGGTTGGTGTGAGGACCTGGCTCGAGGAGAAGGGTGTTCCCCGCGAGCGTCAGCACCTCGAGCTGTTCAAGACTGGAGATGTCTAATTTCCTAGAACGACAAAGAAAAGATGATGGATATCGAAAAGAGAATAGGATACATGCTAGGATTCGGGATGACGATGTCAGGGTTTTCTTTTCTGTCTTGTCTTTTTTACTGCGAATGCTTTGTTATTTGGTCATCTGGCATTTGCAGGCGTTGGAATCCTAGCTTTTTCTGTAGCGGGTGGTTTTCTTCACTATAACGAATTTTGTTTTCCAAAGAGTAGAAAGCGTATATCCTAGATACCACCCATCTCGAACGAAAAATGAAAGCTATTATTTTTAGTAATTTGTGTGTAATGGCAAAGTGAACGGCCGGCTTCATATGAGATAACAGGTCTCTTGTGAGACAGACGTCTCGGGTTTCAGATGGGGGAATGAGATGTTGGTCTCGCAGCCTTTGCCTGTTCTCGTATAAATCAAGAACTTTTTGCGAGAGAAGCAGGCCCAAGTCCATGGTCATGTTCGCCACCAAGCGTCATCACATCCACTTCTTCCCGTCGAAGGGCGACAAGAACGGCAACCCACTACTTGGTACCTCTCTTAAAAAGGAGGTGATGTTCCGAGTACATGATATTGACATTTAAATATCTGTTCCTGTGTATCATTGACTCAAGGATACGTATAAACCCCAAGGCAATTTCCCCAGCCCGTAACAGAGCACATGAGCAAGATCCAGCACCTCACTTTACATACTAAGTATGCAACCACTTACAAAAAAGGACCCAACGTACGGGGGAGGGAAAGCAAAATGCTGATCCAGTGTGGGGGAATGCAAGGTGGTTCCTTGCGAAGAGCCAGGGGGTGTGGTGGTGGACGAGATCGGATGTAACCGATCGATAAACAGTAACTTTTGTGTGGAGAAGAGAAAAAAAGCCATGTTGTTTGTCTTTCAAGAGATTGCTTTTTGTGTAAACGGGAGCACGTGTAAAATATTGCTTTTTTAGAATCTCGTGTCTGTGTTACTATCGTCGATCTTGAACAATTTACAACAAGATCCCGCCCCCTCCGAATGCACATGTTATATAAAACATGCAAGTCGCCAACAATCTCCCAATGAAATACGATAATGCACTCGGCCTTGGTTAATTTATCTTGCTCTCTCCGCGTCCCCGGCGGTGAAAGAGAACAAGTGCCAGGGGACTGGATCGTGCCTGGAGATGGGGTTGCACAACGGCTTTCTCGAGTCTTTGGAGTGTTGTACAAGGCGTGCGGGCTGTGTCACGGCAGCGAGATGATGAGGCGCTACTTTTGTAAAGAGATGGATATGAGTTTGACTCAAGGAGATGAAGTAAAGAAGAGGTTCCTTTAGAGCAGGGTTTGTTTTGAGCAATTGAGGGTTCGTGTTGTAGAGGAGAGTCACTTGACTCAGCTTTCAGCAGATACAACTCGACACCCGTCCCTAGACGCCGATCCATTAAACCGGATCCTTCATGTCCCACAGAAAGGATAGCGACAGCATCGGAACCGCCTCACTGGCAAGCGCGCAGCATGGTTAGGCGAGTCCATGCATGAGGCTTTCACATTCTCCCCCTGAGAGAAGAGAAGGAAAGAGATGCTGTCCCACCGAATGGGCAGGGGAGAAGAAATGATATGCCCTGTCTCAAAGAACATGGGATAGCATCGTCTTCAAGCCATGGGGTCCATTCGGCGTTCTACTCTTCTTAAACACCTTCTCCCATGTCTTCCCCACTCGTCTCTCCCCTCGAACGGGGGCCATGACCATGGCCGAGACGGTGATCCGCAAGGCCTGCGATCGATGTCACGCGCAGAAGCTCAGCTGCAAGCGATACAACGACGAGCCGTGCGAGCGCTGTGTCCGACTCAAGACTGAGTGCAAGTCGAGTCCTTCCCTGAGGTATAGGAAACAACAACAACAGCAGCAGCAACAGCAACTTGTCGACAACAACTCGAATCATCTTCAGGGACAACAACTTCCTACCTCTTCAACTCCAGCTCCGACCGGACGCCGCTCTCCGAAACGCCGGAGGACCGATAGCCAAGGAGATGCGAGTATTGTCCCACCCGACGCGGGTACGTGCCATTCCCCTTTCCTACCTGTCTTCTTCATCTGAATCAACCGACTCACTTTCCCCTTTGCCGAAAGCAGTGCCAATAGTACCTCATACGGGCGTCCTGGCGGCGGCGTCCAAGAATCATGTCCCCGTCACACCCGATCCCGTCCTCGAAGCCGGCGACTTTGGCTTCACCTTTGACCAGCTGGCCTTTTTCCCCCAGCATTTATCTCATCCTGAGCTCCCGGGAGGAGTAGTAGTCAACGATCCTCATCTGGTTCATCATCCTCCGGCCGTCTTTGCCGACTCTTGGGATCCGAGGCTCGCCGTCGAGGCTTATCAACCTCCTCAAGAGCCTCCTCCTCTGCTTCAAGGTGACGCCAATCGTGTCGTCGACTCTGTCTCCTCTGCTGTACCTCCACCACAGCTACAGATACAGCAACAACCCCTGAGGAGTAGAAGCTGTGTATCTGAGCACGGCAGCTCTGACAAGCGCTCGCGGCCTCGGTCCAAGCAACGGCCAAGGCAGATCACCCTGAGGCACGACGCTGACCATCTGTCTCCGCTGCACCCCGAAGCGCCCCCGATTCACTGGATGGCGCAGCTGTCCGACATCAACGCCCGCCTCCTGGACCTCGCGTCTGCCCTGCCCTCTCCGCAGGACGTGGCCCAGAACGGTCCGTCGCTGGGTCGTCCTGCCGACGAGAGGTTCAGGAGTCAAGGGTTCCCCATCGAGGACATGTTCAAGCTGACCCGGAGAGTCGCCGACATACTCGAGAAGCCCCCTACCGACACGCCAGATAGGGACGGCGTCAGGAGTCATCACTCAATTATCGATGGGACAGACCCAGGCAACGCCATGTTCATCCTCTCAACATATGTCCGTCTTCTAGACATGTATCAGAGAGTCTTCAGCCTCGTCCACGCAGAGTTGTCCCGAGCAGACTCGGGCGCGACCTTTAGCTTCTGGAAACTCCCCGCCGTGACCGTGGGTTCCTTTGCAGTCGAGTCATCGCCCTTTCTCCAAATGTCCCTGACGATCCAGCTGGCAGAAGAGTTCCTCTGTCGCCTGAGAGGATCAACAGCGCGTTGGTCCGGGGCTGGGAACGCGGCGTCAATGTTTGCCGGTGTTGTAGATGTATCTTTCCAGGCGTTTAGAGATCGAGAGGAGGCATTGGCCAAGCATCTCGTTGAACTCCGCAGCGAGATTGAGCCACTGTTGGACTCGTAGGGGGAATAGTATTGAAATCGATGGGTTCGGTTCGGGGGTTACTCAGGAGAGCTTTCTCGTGTACGGGCATAGACTTTCCATCCAGGTTTCGACTTTGAGGCCTCCTGGAAAGCTCGGAATAGTGTAATCTAATACATTCCTACGGTTAGTTTCACCATCTCGTCATTGGGGCGTGTTATCAAGGTCAAATGCTCATGTGAAGCGGTCAACAACTCATCAAAGTGGGAACTCGGCGGTGCAATCCATCAACTCCTCGGCTGAGGTGGCGTTCCTCAACGAAACATTGGCACAGAATTCAGAGTAATATTATTAGTAGCAAACTCCTTGGCCTTTTAGGAGTTGTGGCAAATTCGCTCTCGGAGCGTGTGCATTCATGCCCAACCCAACCCGATGGATGATCTTCACCTCAAACCACCATGCAAGAGTCAAAATGTATATTCCCGGATAGTGCGGAACATGATCTTCCAGTTCCCAGACGTAGATCTAAACCTTCGCAGTGCTTCGTAGGGCTGCAGACAAGTTTTCGATCTCAAAGGCCATAGCTTCCAGCCTTGCTGCAGGCATAAAACTTGGTGGTCTGAACCTTGATGCCTGGTCGATGCATCTCTGAATAGCTGCAACAACCTGTAACATAACAACAACCGTTGCAAACCTTCTTCAGCTCTCGCATATTCCACGCCAAGCCAACTCTGGCGGACATGCATCTCGGCTCCCGTTTCCCTAGATAATAGCCCCGGGCGCCACGACCAACAACAAACAACAAGACCGAAAGGCGCCCCCCGCTAGGGGGAGGTCATCCGGCATCCGGGGGGAGGGCCAAAGGGGTTCTCTGTGGTGTTTAACTGGACCTGAGCACCCCGTTAGAAGCCTAGGTCCTCCCTCGGAGACAGCCGTTGGGTGCTACCCTGAGCGAGAAAAAAAACGGGCAGCATACAAGTCCCGTTCGTCGGTCACACGCCTCTGCCTCACCGAGAGGGGGTGCCGTTTTATTACTCTTGCGATGAGACTTGATTGTGAAATTTGTGAGAGGGGTTTTGAGTTTCAACAGCGTCTTGAGTAAAGTCGCATCCATCAAACTTCGGGAGTCGATGTGCCGGATGAGCACGGTAGATGGGATTCAAGCTCGGTATGACGATGACCGATGACGAGGCGTGAATTCACTCAGAACAGGCATCATGACCATTCAAAACTCTCATGTCGGTAAGAAACCATGTCCCGAAGATGCGCACCCCGAGCCGTGCTTCAACGGCCGAAACTCAATCCCACGACGAGGACGCTTTGACGATTATCCACTCACCCTCTCACGAGCAAACCAAAGGGATTATCTTACTATTGCAAACGAGTATTCTCTCTTGTCTGCCGTTTGAGACAAATTTGCCTCGAAAAGGACATCGATCGTCGAAAGAGGACCCTTTGGAGAGGCCCGGCATTTCCCATCCAAGCGAATACGGAGACAACTCCATCACCAATGGCATTGCCACCTCAAGTTCCCATCCCCAATTCATGCAACCCGCTTCCTTTCGAACCCCCTCCCTTGGAGAAAGGGAAGGGAAGGGCAGTTGAGGAAAATCTGACAAGTGACGGCGGGTGGTGTGATTGCGAATAACTCGCATGGCACCTGGGAAACCTTATTCTCGCCTCGCTAGGCCAACCAACCCCAGTGATCTTCATCACGGGCATGCCGCAATCTGCGGCAGCTCAAGAAGACGCCGGGGCCATGGTCTTAGGACCTTGACCTTGTCCATGATGGAATGGAATGGGCAGGGCATGGCATGGTATGTATGGGGCAGCAGGTTAGCTGACAAAGGGTCTTCTTGGAACCCAAGTCCCAAGTCGATGAAATGGCCCACGGGCTCCAACTCCAAGGGGGGCGTTGATCCGGGAATATCCAAGGGTCCGAAATGCCGGGGGGGGCGCAGGCAGTGCCTCTATATACCAATCCAGTCTCCTCCAGTCCCAGGCCATGAAACACGCGCCGCGCGCGGCGGATTGGCAAAGATTAAGCTTTCACCGACGGCGTGGCCATGATGTTGTTTGGCCCAGAGCTTCACGTCTGTGGAGCCTTCTGTTCCCACTGAAGCCGTTGTCTCGGGACATTTTGGCTTGGGAAGATCTTGATGCCCAACCCAACACCAAGGAGGAGTTCAAGGGGGAGACATCGAGGTTTTGGATCTAGACGATCAAGGGCAAAAACTCCATCTGACATGGCTTTTTGGTCTAGACCATCAAACCTCCATCTGAAATTCCCATCCCCTTTTTTTTCGGAAGACACAGGGAAGAAAAAAGCACGCAGAAGTAGAGATGGCGTGCACACCCCTGTCCAAGCCCCCCCGAGGCTGCACGTTTTTACACCCAGGAATGCAACGCTCACCCTCCATGACGAGACAAGGAGAGGGAAAGAGAGAGAGAAAGCAAAGACCATGACAAGCTGGGCTGTTTACGAAATTCCTTGCCTGGTAGCCAGGCTGCGTCATCTCGCCAAATTCCCAACTGACCGGTACCGCCGTTCTTGGTGCGAGACAAGGACCTCGCAATGACCAGGGGTTCGCCGTCCTTCAGTTGGGCAATCAATGCCCACCACCGATCAACGGTAAATGATGGGCGCACAATAGCTGGAGCTGGAGCATTTCTCCGTCCATCGGCCGAGAATCGAATCGCGCCCCTGAGCGGTCGTTTGTCAGAAAGTAGACTATCATGGCGATGGCCCGAGGGCGTGCAGACAGGGTCACACACACACATACTGTTGCTGACCAGGGAGGGCATCTTTCTCGACTGCCTGAAACAACGTCTTGGGGTTCCTTTGTTGAAACGTTCTTCTGTGTCGCTCCGATACGCGGAGCCGGAGTCAATGGCCGACGTTGCAATCCAATGTCGCTTCTATTGCCTGCAAACCGACCAAACTGCTACTGTTGCCATCCAACTGAACCGCCTACTAACCTATACCTCGATATCCCGCAGATGAGGGTTATCAACTTTCCCTTCTCGATCAATGTCGCTCTCTGGTGTGCTCGTGTAATCGCACAGCCCTTCGTATGGCGGCCTAAGGGCAGTCCAGGTCTCCCAGATAGAGTCATAATCTGCGTTTCTTCCTCGTTCATTCGCCAAAGCCATCAGCCGCTTCCTTAACCCCGGGCCACTAAGTCTTGATCCTTGTGAAAACCGTCTTTTGCGCTCCAGGGTATTGAACGTTAGTTGATATCTCCTCACGACTGTACCTTACCATTTGAGGTGCGACTTCGCGGTGGTGCGTGTTCCTTGGCCTAGACATTCCATTTGATTGTAAAGCCACCACGGTGTCGCTGCGAACAGACAATCGCCTGACTGTGACGTTTAACATATTATATCCTGGGGAGGTCCAGAACCTTTTGACTCCCGTCAATCATGATCAGGTCCCATCCAACCCTCACGTGAAGCTCCTCCCGCAGGCATCACGCAGTAGTAGTCGACGCCGGCAGACTCATTAGTCCGCCCATGACCCGATAGCATATGCAGCCAGAGATGCCGGCCGGCGGGGGGTTGTCAATCTGTTTGACGGGCGCCCTGAAGCCGTCCATGGCGTGGCTTGTCTTGCTAATTTCTTGCCAAGTCTGGGGTCGACAGGTGCAAATCCCATGGGTTGAGTGAGAGAAGTGTGTGTGTCTGTGTGTATCATGGGCTCTCCCATCGCGCTTCCAGCGGCAGAGTTTTCCTATCTAGACATTTGACTCAGAAAAAAATCCTGTAGCCTGGGCCACACCAAAGGAATAACCGAAGGCCTCCCAGTTCGAGGCCCTGCGAGAATTGCATCGTTGCTCCATCTGCCAGCTGCACGTCTTGTCGATACCGTGTCGTGGGCTTGCTGTCAAAGAGCGGTCTGCATCAACTAGCCTAGTGTCGTGTACTGAAGAAATCCATCCGCGAGACGGCGTGTCCAAAGATTCTCAAGAGACGCCTTTCTGAAGCAAATATTCTTCAGTATCCTGCGTCTGCTTCCGTCCTCGATGCATACTGCGTCAGTGTGGCTGCAGTATCAGTCATCTGTTGTCGATGTGACGCTCGGCAGTGAAAAGGCCGAGCGAGCCAATTTCCCGCACGCATCCATCTCCAACAACCTTCGGTTTACCGGATCGTCCTTGTTGTCTCTTTTGTTGTCTCTTCTTCTTCTCTCAAACTCAACCCGACGCCTCGGAAACTAACTCATGGCTGGTCTAGGGCCGACCCGCACACGGTTTCCATCCTGTTCCCCGGCTGTGGCGGATTCAGAGTGAGACTAACGCGAACCTTGACCTTCTTGGCGGAGTTGAAGCAGGATTCGAATGCCTTCCCCGTCGTTGCCAACATCGAAGAAAAAGCAACATGTCAAATGAGCTGCCCATTCACCCCTGGTCGACTCGACGTGGAGTCGGTGGGTTTGACCCAGCTGTCTACCGCTGTCTACCAGGGCGTCGACTCCAGGAGATGGGTTCGGCACGGCTCGGTTCCGCAGAGCAGCTGGATCAACAGACAGGAGGTGTCTGGCGAGGCCGAATGTCGGGCCTGATCAAAAAGGATTCGTCCGAGGCAACGCCGCCTCGGCTGGATATGCAACAAGGCTGCAGAAGGCGGAAATCGTTGCAACGTTCAAGGCGTAACCCCAGACATGGTGGCTTCGAGGCGTGCCGTGCCTCTGCACTCCCCACAACGGCGCAGTTGAGCTCGATCTTCAAGATCGCGTCCTGCACGTCCAATGCCCAGCTGCCGCGTCGGCAGAGTGTGTGTTGTTGATACCTCCCTGAATGGATGTGTGAGACCTCAAAACACCAAGCCTCTTGTGACAATGCCGTACGCATAAACTTGCAAAATCTGATAACTGATGCTTGATACCCTTGCAACCGTTCATGACCATGTTGGCGTTTGACGAGCGGGAGGGAACCAGACAACCGGCCGGGGCTATCATGCTTGAAGCAGAACATCCCGAGGCCCGAGCCCGCGTCCTGGGAACCAGAGACACGCAGCTGGGACGCCTGTGATTGGTCAGAATCTCGCCAAGAACGGGCTTAATGGCTTGGCCTGGTTTTGACGACTGCGGCCTTGCTCAACCCCGAGCCAGGTTCTTTGGGCTAAAGAAGCTGGGTTTCTGGACGGAGGCGTCGGGACCAGGGAGCTGGAACCGATGAAAAATGAAAACAACATGGCAAAGGCCGTGCTTTGATGAGTGAGGGTCGTCGATATCATCTTTGGACAAGGCGCCGAAACCGAACGTCGAATAGCAGAGTGTACCGGCAACATGTCGACACCGGGGGATGCTGCTAGGGCCCGGAAGACTGAGACGGCGCGCCGGGGCGTAGAAAGGATGGCTTCCAATCTCGTTCTAAAGCCAACCAGTCGGTAAGAGCTAGAAGGCTCGTAGACGGGACCAAGAGGTCGTCCCCTGGCACTCATTTGCCCCCAAGTCACAACAGCACCGGGACTTGCAGGGCTGATTGGATGGCGGTGTAGTAGCCGTCTACAGACGGCGTCGGCTCAAGGTGGAGATGGGGTGAAGTGGAAATTATTCCAGAAGGGCGTTTTGGTTGGATGCATCGTGTTAGCGGACCTTGATCATGACGCCGTGAGCACCATGTTTCTCTCCCCGGAGGACAGCCCTGGCCTGGTCAGTACGGTACGGTATTTCTTAGTCAGTCAATCGGCTGGATGAATATCACAACATCGAGGCAAGCTCGGGATGTGGGCATAACCGGGCCCCAAGCACAAGCGCAAGCACAAGCAGATGCCAAATGCATATGGACGTCTGTCGGGGAGTCGGTCTGGCTTGATTGGTGGGAATGGAATGCCTGACAGCAAGGTCCGCAGAAAGACCCGGCTCAAACTCGTAGCCATGTCGAAACTTGTTCACCGGTTCCTGCATTGGGAAAGCAACGTGGCTGTAACGGTTGAATGGCTTCCTGCAACTCGATGTCCAACACCGAGCCAGTCAAAGGTGGTGTTGGTGGTGGTGAGATAGAGGAGAAGTAGATGCGCGTGCCAGTGCGAGCGCCCTTGCGTGTGTTTGGAGTGTCGCATCTCCTGTGCCATGTCTTTTTGGATGCATCTCCTTGTAGATGGATCATGGCTAAATCTCAGATTCTGTCCCAGCTGCCGACGACGAAATCCATCGTGACAAACAGAACGGGGCTGGTTGGGGGTCTCGCTGCTGTCAAAACTCTGACTCTACCAGAACAGGAGTGGCGGGCAGACAGGGCACTCGGCAGACTCACGAGCCTAAGACGTGAGAAGAAGCTGCCGGCATTCGGCCCACGTGCGAGGTGGAGCTGGCGCCAAAGCAAGTCCATGTTTATCTGGCGGAGATGGGGTGATTTGTTCATCTTTGAGGGTTCATCTGACCGACGGTTTCTGCAGGAGGTTTACAGGCCCGATTTCGAACAGAGTGATTCTCCGACTTTGTGAGACAAACGGCAGTGGTCTCTTTTTGCTGAAGAAACGGTACGGTACTTGGGGGTCTCCACGGCCAGGGCATACGAGGATGGCGTCACCGGCGCAGCACAGGCGTCTGTGACCATGGATACGAATCCCCAACTTGCCGACGACGTCTGGAACGGTGGAAGACGCTCTCGGCTGATCCTGGCAGACGGTGGGTCAGACATGTCGCCCATTCTCCAAGGGCTAACCTGGAGATATCTGCTCACGGATGTCAGGGCGACATGCTGCGATTGGTGAAGGACAATACGGTAAGTCTTCTGTCGGCGCGTGTAATATCGAGCTGCAGATGCGAGCCATTTGCGAGAGGGGAGGAAAAATTGTTTCCTGCATTGACGTGGGTTTATCCCCAAAGTCAGAGCGGTGATGGACCCAAAGGACAGGCGGCAATGCCGGTATGAATGGTAACAGAAAGATGACCCTTGCACGCCGCGGCATGAGAGAACATGTAATGTATCTGTACGGAGCACCCTGATTGACCTCGGGCCCAGTCAATCGAGCCATGGCAAGACAGCAAATCGGCGACGGGAGGTGTCAAGACAATACGCGTCCCCGAAGCACAGCAGGCCGAGGTTGAACTTGCACAAGGTAAGACAGTGAATACTACTGGCCATGGCGATCCGAACTGTAGAGTTGCATGTCCAAAAGTCTCGACTACTCAAATTGGTGGTCCGTCAACCCGTTCTGGGAAGTCGACCATGTCGATCGCAAGAGGAGGGGCTCGGTGAAGGATCCCACGTGCCCGACGGCCCGTCTGTCGGGTGATGCCATTTACTCCCAATCAACGGAGGGTGATATAGATGGGAGGTGATGTGTGGCTCTCCGAGGTGGTGTTGTTCTGTCGTCGGGTGCTTCCCTTGGGGTGGTGGGGACACTGACAAGACGAGAAAGTCAGGGCGTCAAGGGATCGAATGGCCCTTAAGGGTTCTCTCAAGGATTGGACCTCAAATCTCACCGGGGTGTTTTTTTTTCTTGGAGTCTTTGAGGCTGGGCTTGCCAAAGGGCGTGGACTGGTAATGGCGGGCAGGAAGTACAGCGCAGTACAGCACATTCACTTGTGTGGAGCAGCACTTAGTGAATGACTCCATTGGCGGCTCCGCCCTGGGACAGAATATTGCTGCGCAACGCATTGCGGTGAGTAACAAGGCGCCTTTCTGTGCTCTGCTTTGCTGTGAGGATGTGCTGTAACCTGACACACGGGTTACACACTGATGAGTGGATTGAGTGCCGGCGGTAATGGTATCGATTTTGAATGGGTACTTTACCTTGATCAATGGTGGAGTGTGAAAGACGGGACTCTAAAGCTTCCATTTTTTTCTGCCTCGTGGTGGATGACGGGCCCGTGAGAGGGCGGGCGTCGCTG
Organism: Fusarium sp. MBC 438; assembly: GCA_030779245.1. NCBI lineage: Eukaryota > Fungi > Ascomycota > Sordariomycetes > Hypocreales > Nectriaceae > Fusarium > Fusarium sp. MBC 438. The sequence goes on along the minus strand of JAPFTB010000109.1, from coordinate 185,268 downwards.
GAGCGGGTAACGCAGCACACGATCCTTTCAACTCTTTCACTCTTGTTGCTCTGCCGGCGGTGACAAGTTGGCCCTTGACTTCCGGATGAATCCATTGTTTGTACATGGATACAAGGGCAAGAGAAAATCCTTAGCGACAGGGCTGTTGGTTCATCTATCAGCCAGGCCAGGCACAGGCTGTATTCGTTCTCGGCCGTTTAGAGCCTGGGCGAGTCATGGAAATGAATTGCCCTTCAGGGTCCTTGGGTAAGAATAATGGATAACGGTTCAGGTCAGCTCCTGGCCACATGCTTCCATTCCAAATCAAATCAAATCAATCCAATCCATCCTCACTTCGCCGACGCCGAAGCTGCGAGGCTCGTAGGTTGGTCTGTGTCACCCCCTTCGAGGGTCCGTAGTCCATGAGAAGGGGACTGGAACTTTTTTGGTCTACGGGTCTCGCTCCCAGTAGATTGCAACTAGAGGAGCGACTTCACCCCGGCTGTTTGCATACCCAAGGCAATCAATACCTGCATATCTCTGTAACAAGGCCGACACACCCTCTACCCTCCACCAAGAGTCCACATCTCACTCCCTCCGCTTCTCAGCTCCTCAACCCCAGACCCCTGTTTCTTCTTAATTTTTCTCTTGCCTGCAAAGAAGAAAAAAAGACTTGACCCACGCACCTCAAGGCACGCCGCACACCCCCTCCCCCCTGCCAGCGGAGGCGTAGATGGGCAGGGGGGTAAGGTCCTCTTTTGGGTCTCGTTGCGGACGGGACCTCTGGCACACACGCTTTCGCAGGCCGCCCAGACGTACCGACCGCACTGCTGGCTGTGGTGTGCGTCTTGTCTTCCCTCTGGTGCGGTGCTCGCTCGCTCTGGCTATTCTAGCATCGCTTTCGCTTTTCAGGCCATGTCCTTGTCCAGACTCCATCTGGCAGTGGGCTGTCAACAGGGGTCATGGAGGGTCTGGTACTCGTTTTTGGTGCCTCTCAACTTATAATAAACAACCTTGAGCCCGTCTAGCAACAATAGCGGCCTTTCTCACCCCGTCTCTAGGGATTCAATGACTAGCTTCGGTTCCGTTGTTTTGGGCCCATCTCGTCTTTAAATACTCTTCAACCTCCCTTCGACACCGTTGACGTCGACGTTGCAGCGTGTTGTCATTGTCCTTCCAAGTTCAACCTTATCACCGCCATTGACCCTGCCCGGCATCAACTCTTACCTCGCCACTACTCTACCCCACGACCGTCTGACCTGGGTCTATACTATATATCCCAACACCACCCGACTGTTTCAGCAGCGTCTTGGTACTCGAAATCATTCATTCTTGACCGATCTTAACGTCCCGTCTTCACCATGTGCAACTACATCTACGTAAGTTGGGCGACTGGCAATTTGGTCATGGTCATAGTCATGACAAGGATCATGCGCAAAAGAGTCAGGCAAGGGATCGTGACTAACAACTATACTCAGAAGGAGCTGAGCTGCCAGCATCACTACCACTTGGTAGAATCATGGTGCCCCAAGTACATCGAGACGGAGCGTCGATGCCCGCCCACTATCGTGAGCAAGCAGTACTGGTGAGTCAACGCGGAACCTATCCATTAGTCTGCATGAGTCGTTACTAACGGTGTACCAAAAGGGGTGACGACATTTGTGGTATGTCTCAATCTTTTCCAAGGCCGAGCGGAACCATCCTCTCCACCAAAGGGACCATTGTTAGGGCGATGCATCATACTAACTAGTTACCCAGCCGCCTGCCGCGAGCGCCAGCAGCCAAGCAACCACCCGTGGGCAAAACTCATCCAGCGTCCCGAGTCACGCATGTCCTACTCTGCCCAACAAGTCCCAGCGCAATGAGTGCGCTTCACGTCACGGGCCGGTACATTAACAGTAACCATCGAGGCATATCACGACGCCCTCACGATGCCGCCAGCCGGCCCGCGTTCCTCATCGAGGCGGCACTTTACTCTACCACCCCCCCACATCCGATCCGATATCGATAATCCGGCTTCTCGGGTGACTTGAAACATGAAGACAACCATCATCTCCCTCTTTCGGCAGCGCCGACCTGCACAGCAGATGGTGCATCTGCAGGCGTTTACGCCAAGTGCACTGCACCGCATCCAATTCTCGACTGGCCAACCCCACCTTCGGCCCATGCGGATGCGCGAGAGGGACGGATGAGAGGCTACACGACGGTATTTCAACGTGAAACAACGAATACAGTACCGAAAACCGCAAAAAACAGGAGGAAAATCTTTGATGCAAAATCTGGAATTGTCAGGGCGCTGGAGGAAATTTTTCGTTTTTTTATTGTTCGTCCCAAGGTGGATAAGAATTGGCTCTTTGGGTGCAAACCTACCTCGGCCGGTGGTTTACTCCTCTTTTCCTCGCTTACAGAGGGAGGGTGTTTATGCTGTGGTACCCTTTTTGGGGAGGTTGAACGTCGATCAGCAGAAGCTGGGGACTGGGGGAGCTTCTGGAGTTGGAGCTGGAGCTTGGAGCTGGGGGGCGGCTGATGGGGGATGCAGAACAGCGCGTTTTTGCCACTGGACCAGGATGGAAGGACATCCATGGATGGCACATCTCGATGGGCACAAAGGCCCCTCGACACCCTCATGATGAGCGCCGCATACAGCAACTCCACGTCGGCATTGGACGCCACCCCAGCCCCAGGCGCTTTGGCAGTCCTGTCGAGATGCCTGCTCGAGGTGGGATGACCACGACAGGAAGCACATCTTGCGTGGGACAAGCATGATACACGAAACTTCAACCCTGTTCCTTGAGGAGGAGGAAACGGGACGAAAGAGAGAAGAGAGGGATCAAATCACACCGGCACAAGGAGGAGCTTTTTTTCGACGCGTTTTTTTATTTTTTATTTTTGTCTTACTGCATGGCTGGAAATGAGCATTTTTACGGGATGGAAAGATATCATTGGGCTTTGGACAACCTCACATATACTTACTCTGCACTCCGTGGCATGGCGTTATCATCGTTTTTGCCGCGCTTCAATGGGCGGGATTGGATAAGAACATTTTTTTTTTTTCTGGAAATTGGAGGGAAACCCGACATCGGGGGACGGGGGGACTTGGGATGGATGGATGGATGGATCATTACTTTGCCAATTACCTTACTGACCACAGCTGACTAGCTTGCATACTGTTTGGCGCATGATGAAATTATTAGAATATATTGCTTGAAATTTCTCCATCTTGGATGAACCTTTTGTGAATACTTGTTTTGGCCACTGCGTGTTGAAGTGGTCATGACGCCTGGTGCGCGGCAAACGTCAGTGAAGCCATGATGCTGCGTGCATTCACTACACCATCATAGAAACACCACACATCAAAATTCCACGCCAAAGCTGCAAGAAACGTCGTTGGCCGCTCATATGCAATCTTCCCCCACGAAACTAGAACAGAGTAAAAAAAAAACCCTCCGGGTTGCACGCCATTTTCCCACATCCCGAACCAGATACCGAAGGCGCGAAAGAAGTGTTCACGCGGGAATGACAGAGAGGGGGGCTGACTCTTACTAGGTTAATTTAGAGCCCGCGCGCCGGCCCGTCCAAGGCTAGGTTGGTCATCCCGCTCTTTCGAGTGCCGGGGAGTTTACTCTTTTCTGTTGGTTCTAGTGAATTTCTGAACTTTCCGAAATCCCACGTTGTGTGGCAAAAAGTAAACCATAGATGGAGTATTATCCATCCGCTCACCGAGATGGGCAAGATGGGGGTTTTCTGGGTGGATGGTGTTTAGAGAACTTTGGTATCCACGACGCGGGATGGAGACAAAGAGACATGATGGGCTCAAGAGTGTGCTCGAGCGTTGTGGGTTCTTTGGTCTTTGGTCTTTCCTTTTGGAGCCTTTTGTCTCATCCTTCTATCCCGTTTCTGGAAGCGTGGGATTTTCATCATTTGTGCTAGATCAGACATGTATCATCCAAAGAGGTAGGTAGATATTTGAGTCAAGTAAGACATGAAGGTGTATCTTAATCATATCATGCCATGATCAACCATCCAATCTCACTCTCAAATCCTCCTCCCTCTTCCCTCAAACTTTATACACCCAAATATTCATACCCCACGTTTTTTTATCCTTCTCACTGTGAAAGAAAACCCTCCCACCATCTTTTCTTGAGCCGACGCTACTGCACCGCGCCGCCAGCAAGGTCCCCCTGCAAGGTCTTGAGACAGAGAGGAACAAGGAAAAAGGGTCTGAGGGCCAAGATTTCCTTCCTTCTGTGGCTTTGACATTTGCTTTTTTTTGGGCTGGGTGATTCGTGCAGAATGCAATGCATGCAAGCCACAATGTGCTCTACGGTAGTTGTCTCTTTTCACAACCAAGCTTTTGCCCTTTGCCGGAACCCGGAACTTGTCATGTGTCTCTGATGGACAGCCTTCTTGAGCGGCATTCTTCGGGTTTATCAATCTGATAATGATGAGCAAAAAGGGATCGTCGGCGCATGCCGTCAAGACGCTCATGATTGCTAGGTGAACATTCTCTGCAAGGCATTTTCCCTTGGACAATGAGATGAAGCAAGTGACAAAAAGTGACAAGTGAGACAACAACGCTTGGCTGGCAGCAATCCTCCATCAAGGCCCTGCGTCTGTGAAACCACCCTTCTTGTTGTTTGCCCATGTCCATTTTGCCCCCCCTTCGCAAAGCGCGGCTACCAAATCCAAACAAGAACCAATATTATTTTACACCGCTCGTAAACGCATCTCTAATTACCCAACACATCAGACTGGGGGTACCAACATCCATCGGAGGTCGGCGACCCGGTGATAAGAAACGACCCCGAGCTGACTTGTTCACCGACGCTTCGCTCAGCCCTTGCATCCCCATCCTTCAGGCAGTATCTGCTGGCGCTTGAGACAGCCTCACACGACCGCACGTGCGCTGCCGGCGGCGCCAAAGGCCCATTGCCCTGGTTCGTAAAAACGCCCAGACGGGATGAGGATGGGGCATATTGTCCCCGCCGTCTTTCTCGGCGCTGCCCTCAACGGCGTCGGGTTGCTTGCCACGTCGAGTAGGCGGGTATCGTAATTTAGACCAGAGTAAAAAAAAAAACTTATCACGTACGAGTTTCTTAGGTCACGGGGGGCTCAAAAAAGGTTTAATAATGGGTTACGATCTCGCAGAGATGGCGACGTGGGGTGCATGCCAATGTCTTTTTTGACGTGGGAGAGAGACAGAGACATGATGGTGGTCTCGGAATTGTGGGCGTCTCGGTACTGGAGTGATAGGCTCATGAGATGGCTTCATTTGGAACACTGATGAGGCTGAAGCTGAAGATGGGGGCGGACATTGATTAGAGTGAAAGGGATGAAGAAGACGGAGATGCATCGTTCGTTCCCGTCATTGCATCTCCGGTGGTGGTTGTGTTGCTTATCAAAAAGTGTACCCATACCGACCAGCTGGGACGGCACCCATGTAACAACGAAACCCGGCACTGTAAATCATCACGCAAATCCTTTTTTACTCTGATCGTCTGATTCTTCCCTGAAAGTAGAAGCCCACTTCTTGCGGTCCTCGTGCACACGCCCAGCCCTACCACGGCCGATTTCCACTTTCCTTATCAGGACTCTTCCCCATTTTCACTGCTTGTTTCTCAAAAGGACCCTTTGACTATCATCTCCCACCCTCGCTCGATTTGACAAATCTTCAAGGATCTAGACACACCTGAAGAGTGAGTCCCCTCTTCCTTCTCGGCCGGTGTGCTTGGACCAGGTCCGGTCAGTTTCATCACAAGTTCGCGCATGTTCGTCCCCCCCCTCATCACATCGGAGGAGTTTACCTTGCAGAGAGATTCCGTCCAGGATGGCCTCAAGCTTGGCGGTTGCATCTTGCCAGCCGCGCTGTAGACTGTGATGGGATTAAACCCAGATGCCGCAATGCGACGATGGCTTTTCACTTCTGGTGGGTGGTATCACATCGAACCCTCATCCATGCAAGGATCATGGCTGTTCAGGAACGGGAGTTTAGAGGGGGCAACACTAGAACGACAACATCAAAGAAACGGCCTTCAATGGACTTTACCTCCGAAACCAACACCCGGAACTCTATTTCGTCATCTCCCAGTCCTCTATCATCATGCCAACACGGTTCATCAGACGACCTGATAGACGCGGGCGGGACCAGCAATTATCGCCCAGTAGCCTCCCACGTGTTGTTGCGTTGCCGGAGCCTGGGACCCCACGCGGGTCTGGTGATGGACAACCTTGTCCCCCCGGGCGTGGGATGCTGGTGATAGCGAGCCCTCCCATTACGTTCCGAATTGGCGGAATCTCGGGGTGCCTGGGCACAGCACATGAGATGGAGGAGAAGAGTCAAAGATGGCTTGCAGTTTGACTGCGACGCTCACAAACAATGTCATACGTTAGGTCGACAGGATACAAGCTAATAAGCGAAGCGTCGATTCAAGCAAAACTGTTGGTCGTCAGCCAACCAAGTACAATTGCGCACCGCTTCATTCCCAGGATTCGACCCCGACGAGCTTACGGAGATGAAATGTCACGACCGATACCACATTCCCAAATCCAGAAGCAACCCGTACGTGCAGTGATGTACGTGACGCCGCGTGCTGGCCGGGACCTACCCCACAGGAGAGCGCTCACCGGTATGGAAACCCTGCATACTGGGGAGTCCAATTGCATCGCTGTTCACCGAGGCGCGACCCAGCATCCGCGGCAAAGGAAGAAATAACAGGGTCGCTCCCAACACACCTGCTCGATTCAGAGATTCATGTGGCATGCCCTGTGACGAAGGGTAGAGGCGCCCGACGGGCCGTGGCGCAGTTGGAGGAACGAGTCGTGTGGTTGGGGATTGTGTTTTGCCATTGGGTTCTCACACACACACACACTTCTGTCTCGCTTCCAAGCGTGTAAGCACGGGTATTCCTGGCCGTTGAGGGGAAAACATGACCCCCAGTGTTTATGGCGTATACTGGGTCAAGAAACGAGGGACCGATAGTCTTCGGTCGGGATCCAGAAGGGTTCTTGGGGAGGGGGTGCATGATCAAGTGCACTTCATGGCGAGTAGCGAACGAGTTCGTGCCGACCCAAGACCCAAGCGTCCTAGGATTCCGAATCATGAGCGTCTCGTCAGGGCATTGCGAGAGTCAGAGCCAATGCCAAAGCTGGCAATGCAAGCAAGGTAGACCCTTTCAAAGACCCCCTTCCCTCGTTGCTCTATGAATCATAGAGTCGCATCACGAACAATACCCGGGCCTTTCCCTCATCATGTATTAACCCGGATGTTTTGCCTCTGGTGGGTGTTGAGCATTTGACAGGTTTGACAGCTCTCCACGCTGACGCCAGAGCTGCTGCCCCTCTCCAGGTTCAGGGGGGAGGGGGAAGCAAGAAAGTCGATCCTGTTTAGTTGCATTAGTTCGCAGATGCATACACCTCGTTAGCCGGATACACTCAAACGGTCAGGTTTTTCGAAATCTCTACCTAGGCTATCCTATTTCCTAAACCGTCCTCTTGCAGAACTTCTTCACACCCTTCATCCATGAACACACACACTGCTACCCCCAGAGCCGAACTTTTTTTTTTTGTGTGTGTGTGCTCATCTGCCCACATCGGGTCAGTTTCGATTTCAAAAAGAAGAAAGGCCCGATGCCCGTTTTCCTAAACGAGACATTACGTTGCTTTGGCCCTGTTCCCTTTCGACCCACGGAGTATTTTTTTTTTACTTCTTCTTGTCAAACACAAGATGCCTGATGCCTGATACCACACTCTCGCCAAGCAAGGTGTCATGATCATGGGATAGTTCCTGTGTATTATCTTCACGCCCCTGGAAAGTGTCTTGTCAAAAAGACCCTGATGATTATCCACCAGAGCCTGATTCCTCTCACACATCGGTCATGAGGTGACCAAATTCCATGACAAGGACCAGCCCGGGATGAAACATGACGGACCTGACGCAATCCGACGGTTCTTTATGCCAGGACTGCAATGCATGCTCTAGCAGTTCACCCTTCTCCACGATTTGTGTCCCACCCCTGACAGGTTCCAGAAGTCTCTCTCCCCCCTGGACGTTTTGCCATGCCTTGCACCCGCACAAGCCCGCGAGCATGTGACTTTTTTCCCTCTGGATGGTGTCTCTCTAACAGGCGCGCGACCTGCGTTTTACGTTTATTGGCTCCTCTCATTTTCTGGATCAGAGGGTCTATCTCTGCAAACAAGGCTAACGTGTGACGGGGGACCAACAGCCTTGTGCAAAATGTCTTGGATGATGAACCCTCACGGTCATAAGATATACGGAACTCCCAGTTCAGGACAAGCCTCTTCGAGCCAACATGAGTAAAATAAAAATGGAACGAGGATGCAGAGGCCTCGAACCAACATCTTGGCCAACACGGAAGGTGCAAGTGCATGCGTGTGCGGCACACATTTTCACTCCCAAGGATCGAGATCCCGTGCCCTTGCCGCAATGTGTGTTGTTTGCTTCTCTTTTGTTACCGACTGGCTGGATCAGGTTCTCATTGGCGAACTTTTTTTTCCTTTTTTTTCTGTTGGTCATCATGGCAAGCCCAAGTTTCTATGTACGGTTTGCTTGCATGACGAGACACTATTGGTTTGTTGGCTTGACCGTTGTTGGTTCTGTCATCCAATCCCACTCAAGCTTGCATTTGCCCATGCTCATTCAAGTTTCCTTCCCTTTCACCGGGTAAATGTGGTCTACAAATTACGGGAGTAATTTGATGTTGCAACGATGATAACAGATGAAATGAAAGATGTTGGGAGGGACTACGTATCGGGATCGTCATATCTACTTCCTCTCACACTCCCCTACACCACCCATCTTGCTGAGGGTGTTGGTTGCGACTTTATCTGCCGGGGCTATCACATCTCGAAAAGCCACGATCCGGCTCTCACTGCGGATATGGACTGACATTCTCCGCGGCGGCGCTAGAGGAGGTAATCGCTGCACAAGAGACGCATGATGACCGCCACAAGCTTCCATTGAGAGAGAAGAAGATGGCTGGCTGAGTTTTGACGCAATCTCGATCTTCACGGGCAATCACCGTCAGCCTCTAATTGGGTGTTCGACAGGGTCATCCCCCCCTACCTCTTGCATTGTCAGTCACCAACCATGATTCCGAGATTTCGGATCTGACGTTGCATCGTTCTGCTTCAGTCACAGTGATTCACGCATGCACGTCGCATCACCATGTGCTCTGGTCTTGGCCGCGCGAGGCAAAGGCTGAAAAAATCATCACTGGACCTGGGGATGGCTTGACAAACAGGTCTGATTTCAGTAAGTAGGGCGTTATCTGGTCCTGTGATATCAGGCTCATGTATGAATGCAATCAGATGTGTCATTTCTTGCTTTTTATCTACCTCCATCCCCGCGTTGTTTCCCCTGTTTGAGCGAAATGCAACCAACACGCCGCAGGTAGAGAGTCACAATGACCAACTAGCGCATCTGTCGCGCCGTTGACTTACTGCTGCTTCTTCTCTACCTCGGCAAACGTCTCCCCAGCCATCACAGTTCCATCAGGCAAGATCTTTTCAGTCGATCGAACATAGGCCAGCAGGAACGGATACAGTAGATCACAGACTACTGCAGTTCCAACAAAGAACAGACCCAGGGGATGAAAGACGAAGCCATGCGCCTCTGGCCAGTGCCACCAGAGTAGGATGCAGCTGATGGGGAGGCCAACGACTGTGCCGATGAATCGACAAAACCTGGATGTGACTCTTGATTAGCGCTATTGCAGGACCAAGATTACGGAGGCGTTTTTTTCTTCTTGCTTTCCTCATGACGAGGCGAGCAGTCCTTGCTTGTCTCTTTTTTCCTTGGCCCAACTCTCACCTGACACAGAGTACCGTACTGTCGGGGCCGGAGAGAGCGAGACAAGTAACAAACACAAACAAGCAAAAGTGTTGAGAAAAGAGACGAGAAACCAGATCAAGACACACCCCTCTGCGTGGAAATGGATATGTGCATGTTTGAACTCACCAGATTGCATAGCTCTGTCCACCAGAGTGACCTCGCTGGAGGAGCATGGAGAGAGCACCAACGCTGAACATCATCTGCGCCACGCCAGCAGACCAAAACGCCAACTCAGTCGTATCGCGCGCCTCAAGACCCTTCCAGTTCTTTCCCCATTTGATACCATACCCTCGATGAGGCTCCTTGAGCCACCACCAAACAAACAACCCATTACCGACCAACCCGGCGATAAACACAACAACCAAGATCAGCGGCACATTCCGCGCAACGAGCGGACTGCTAGCAAAGGACCTTGGTGCTGTTTTAAGAGTTGCGTAGACGACGGGGATGTCGAATAGGAGCCAGAGTGTGAAGCCAAAGAATTCGATGGGGGCTTCGCAGACGCCAAACGCGTAGACGACTTCCCAGGCTAGGTTGAGGCCGAGGGCGACGAGGGGCGCTGGGGTGTGGCCTGTGGCGAGGGAGCGGCGGACCATGAGGATGTAGGCGAGGAGCCAGAAGGTTACGCCGGTTGATAGGCATATTGTTGAGGCTGGGACGATCCAGGCTGGTGCTGAGGGAGGGGGGATGTCTGATGAGCCCATGGTGATGAGATGTTGTGACGATGCCTTTTTGAGATGGGCTGTTCGTGTGTCCTTGGTTGGCCAATTCGCTCGCTTCTGTACTTTAATGCCCTTCTCCTGTCGTTTCTAATACTGTGAGGTCTTCTGGGGCTGATTGGGATCTGTTGGTGAATATTGACAACGTGGATTGATGATCATTGTGCGTGTCGGGATCGCTCGGATGCAGAAACGTAAGACCTACAGATGATGCTCGCTGGCTACCCTAAACCTCTACGCGATCATGGGAAGTAATCCTTCCAGCAAAACATCACTCGTCGTATACATCACATTGACATATACTAGTTCACTTAAAAATCTTTGAGGAAAAGTCACTGGACCCATGGTGATCGTTTTAATGTCGAGTTTCCTTCAGTGGTACAGGAAACCTCAGCAGTACAGTTCGTTGCGTTTGAGGATGGGCTGTAAGCGGCAGAAAAGCGAGTGCCAATGATTCACGACTTTTGATTGTTGGCATTTTGCGTGTTTCTACCTTTCAAGATAGAGAATAACAGCAAGAATTCCCCTGTCCCTGTGACTTGATGTGTTGAAAGCCGACGTTTGACACTCACGTAGTTTGGCCCTTCTGGCGCGTGTGATGCTTCCAGCTCCTTCTCCAACCTATCTCAAAAACAGCTATGAAATCGAAATAAAAAGAAGATTTTACTTGTGAGATAGATGGTCATATTTTCCGGTATAACCAATAGCGAGCTGGTGTCTTCAGCATCCGTTCACCACGTGCAGTTCGAGGAACAATCATAAAGTCTTTGAGATCACCGACCACAGAACATGCAAGGATGAAGGAAAGCGACCGGACAATCTACTATGCAGCCTATCTATCAAGGGTCTTTAAGTCCCATGGGATCTCCAAGAACTCACGGCAAGGTGTATTGTTGGCACCCATCCCTCCAGCCGGAATCCTCTGCACGATCAACCGCATGGCAGGCCTGGTGTCAATTTTAAAAGCTGCATTTGGGTAAACTGATGGTAATAACAGTCTTTTAGCTATCATACATGTATCTTCTTGTTCTGTAGTATAATAGACTAGCGAAACCCGAGTGTCTTGCTGTCAGACAATCCCTAGTGATCACAAGGGACGAGCGGATGGCGCCGTGCCTAGAGAGAAGAAATTGGTACCACGCCAGCCTCTGAACATCTGTGGCATAATCGCACAAGTTGGAGTCTGCGGAGGTGACGTTCTAGAAAGCTAGGTAGAATACCTGATAATAATCCCCCCAATCGGCCGAGGACGGACCTGGTGAGTGAAGGAATCTAACATCGAGGTGCATTAGTCAGAGGCCTTTTTAAATTTTCTCACAATTGATTTGGTGTTGGGAGTTTGGTCTGGTTTGACTTGTTGGTCGTTGGGTGGACACGCTCTGATGAAGATATCGAGGCTGTGATAGTTGGGGCTCGGATGGATGCTCGGTATACACAGAAACACCCTCGATATTTTTAAACAGTGAAATATACATTGTAGGTATGGGGATCGATGTATCCCGACGTTCAATCCATCATCGCCATGAGTTCAAGGGGAGGCCCGCGATGATGCTGTCAGACTTCTCTGGCATCCTGACACTCGGCCGATAGCACTACATCAAGGCCAGCCCTCTATCCCTACGGCTACAAAAGGAACTACTAAACAATTTATGTCAATAAAAGGCCTTCTTTAAATCACCGCGTCCCCGACCCTTGAACTGTTGATGGATTGTGGTGGCGGGAAGTCAAGTCTGCACACCCTTTAGTTGAGCGATAAAAACACCACTTTGAGCGCCCCCATACTCAGGCATGGTACGGAGAATGGCCTCAGCGGGCATTTATTAGTGCCTAGTATGTGTAAATCTAGATGGCCCAGATGACTCCGACCCATGACAGCATCTCGACAAAGAGTCTGGGCAGCCGTGACAGGGTTCAGGAGAGGAGCTGCCTCAACAGAGGTTGCATAAACACTTGATAACTACACGGATACATCCAATGCGTGGCTAACGTTGGTGTTAAAGAGAGAGGTCTTCGGCGTCCCGGCCATCGACGTATCTACCACTCTTGGATGGGACGGAAGAAACTGGGTGTTCTGGGCTACACCTTTGAACTAGTCTATCAGATCATAGTCCAAAGTCATATTCGACCCGACTCGAAGAGCATGTCCAAGTAGTCACCCGCCTCTTCAATTCGCACAGAGAGAGTTGGGGGGTGATCGGAAGCTTGATACTGGAACGAGAGTCTAGCTCTAAGCATTCCAGCACATGGGAGTTGAAGGAGAACTCCTAAGGTGCCCCTACTCTCAACCTGGGATAAAAATGCTCTGTGAGTTGAAGGCGGAAGCCAGGCATGTTGCGCCTGGCACTGAAGTGACACATCATCGTTGACACGTTGCATGTCAATTTTACAAGTTGATTCACTAGACTTGTTAAGGGGTACCTTGCTGGAGAATATAAGGAGCACCTGGGCAAGAATATATAGCCAGCCATCTTTGACGAAAATGAAGCATAAACAAAGATCGTGGAAGAGGAGACTGCAGCTTTGACTGTCGAGACTGCCAGTTTTGACCTGGGTTTACCGGGCCAGAGCAAACAAAGCCGCTTAGGCTTCAGCACATTTGTGCGTAGGACATCCAGAAGATCCTCACTCTATCATTCATGCATCTTCAACATCCGGGAATGCTAGCATCGCTAGTGTGATAGGGGGTGCCATCGTTAATGACCTTGGGCCACCATTCTCGCAACTTTTCGATGGTCTGGCCACTCGACTGACATCCACGAAGCACACTAAGGCTTGGTCTTGGAATAGCCAAAACCGTCAGAGGCACTGAAACTCCAACAAGAAACAGCCAGGTGATGCTTTAGCCACGACGACGAGCTTCCGGCTCGGGGAGTCCAGTAGTCCTCTCACTACACTTTAGTAGTGTGGAAGACAGACTGGCCGCTCCCGGCTGCCAGTGATGAGCCACTAAGACTCGCATTAACACCATATCAGCCGAAGAACAGAGCTTCATGGCATGGCAATGTTGTGCACAGAAGAATAATGTAGAAAGGGAATTATTCGGCGGCCGCGGGTCGTCGATCGATATGCTCTTCGGTTGTGTATAACGCGGGTTGCTTCTGTCATTGGCATCAAACATCAGTTTCCTCCATGACGAGATTTGTACAGCGTTGATCCTCAAAACATGATAACAAACTTCACCGTGTCCTGAAACTGCTGTGTGATCTTGTGCCTGGTCAAAGATGTAGGCAAAAGCGTTGGGAAAAGGAGAGGGGGCTGAACAGGGTGAATGATGAGTAGGAGCAGAGAAGTCTATCACATAGAAGAGGCGTATGTCCACAGATGCCTGGGCGGGCCACGAGAAACTTGACTTGTGGAGGCCTCGTACTTCGTGGGTTGACTCAACCCTCACGGCAAGACTCCTCTCCCCAGGGCAAACTCTTACTCACGTTCTTTCAGCCGGATAGATCCCACGATGCTGCCCTAACATGCCATGAACTGATCAAAGAACGTTATGATAGTTCGACGAGTTGCACATCCGGTCGCTGCCGGCTTGGAGCCTGAAACTCCAAGGTTCGGATTTCTGATAGTAGAGCATCTCGATGCCCAAGACAGAGCCTCAAGAGCCTATTCCTCGTATGGAAGGTCGTTCCTAGATGTATCCAGGCCTTACCGGCATGCACCGTCCCGGCGGCAGTCAGAAATGGTTCCCGGATGGTACGCCGAAGCGCCATGAGAGTGTAAGAGGATGACATCTGGATGTGACGGTTTGACAAGCAGCAAACAGTCAACGAATTCCCACACTGAAATGTTATCTATATGGAGCCAGGAATAGCCAAGATCCCCATCGAGACAAGCCAAGGGCAAGTGGGTAATCAGCCGGAACGAGCCTCTCCATGGTCCATCACGGTGTGTACCCGGGCCCTTTGGACCCTTGGGCCCCTCATAATGTTACAACGCTATACAGATGGACAAGACTTCCCCGGGGCATAAGGCGACCTCGACTCGGGGGAAGGGATGAATTGTACGTAATAAAAGTCCTTGTAGCGGAGACTCTTGGAGGCGGAGTTTGAGGGGAATGATGAGTGCATCGAGGATACCAGCGGCTGATGAGAATTGCAACCGGAAGTCGCCCGTGCCATGCAGAAACAAAGGTGATGAACCCATGAAAGTGACTCCAGAATATTGACACGGCCCCCTGGCCGATCGAAAGGGACGGACAGCCGAACGATGTTGTTGACGCGGTGGTTATTGTGCAAACCTTATTGGCGTTGAGATGTGAGAAATGAGGAGATCGTGACCAACGATCCATGACACGAATCCTCGAGAGCGGAGTCGCAAGCCAAGCGTAGGCAAGTTCATGCACAAAATACCGCAGCTTGGTATTGTTTGAACAAGGTCATGCCTGTGCCCATCGTCCGCAAGGGGGTCCCTTCAGGCCCGGGTGCCGTGATACTCGGGCTCTGTCTCTGCAGAAGGTCTTTCTCCCACATTACCAACATCGCCAATCACTTACATGCCGTGACGGTTGGGATCCGGCAACAGCTTCTTTCGAAACCAGGCATCAAGATCCAGGGGGAGGGGAGCAGACGGGATTTCTCGGACAGGCCCGAATGGGATGCCGGCAATGTCCCTGTCGTGGCAGTCAAGCGGTACTAGCAGAGAGATTGACGGGTGACGCTGCTGATCCAGGTGAGGCGGTAGGAGAAGCTTGCCTGAACGGGAGGTGCAGCGCTTGGCTCCAGATATTAGGTGGCCCTCTTGCGGCTCTACCACCAGGTCAAGGCTTATGAAAGGCGGCTAGAATAGGTAACAACTGTTCGACAGGGCGGAAGGGCGCGGGTCCAGCAGGGCGCGGGAGACTGCCGTCGGGTGGCACCACGGCCATCTGGCCGGTGCTCCAGGTCAACGGTAGTATGATGATGAGCGGCATCACCGTGGCCGCACGGGACATTTCCGGGCCGGTATCCATCGGCCACGTCTTTTCCTCTCGGGCTTCCAGAGGAATATCTAGAAACGTAATATCTGGGGATTCTTGGTCGGGCGTAAAAGCCAAGAGAATGAGTCTCACGGGGAAGTCTGGAGTCCCCTGATTGTCGAGAACGATCGCCGGGGGATAGCAAGCGTGTCCCATGGGGACTACGGGTCGTTGTACGTAACAAGAGGTCTCCAAGAGGATGTCTGTCGGTTCTCGTAAAATGGCATCGCCGTGTGTGGTTGCGAAGAGGGAGAGCGCGAGACCCCGGTGAGGTGCTGATGCTCGAGGATGATGCTCTGCCAAGCAACTGAAGCTTGGGTAACCTTGGTGATCCCCATCAAAAAGCTCGTAGAACCCACCGCGGCAAAACCAAAACGAGGAATAAAAGGTGAGGAGCAGAGTCAAGTCATCTTGGCATTCTGGGGCTCTCTTTTAAGAGGGAGCGAGTCGGACAGGGCCCGGGTCCGTCTCACCTTTTTTTCGGGCCCGTTAATTGCCTCAGGAGGCAGACTCTTTCTTCTAGAAGACGACTAGAAGGTGTGTGACTGGGGCACAGCGAGCTGGAAAACAGGAGAATGTGGAAACGAGCAGGGAGCAGGGATGTTGCAGGGGGCGCTTCATGACGGATGTGGCTCTGTCAGTGAGTCTAAAGACGCAGCAAACTAAAACAAAGTGCGTTGGCGTGCAATTAAGCGTGGCAACATGCCATTGTCCATGCAAAAGGAATTGAAGCTGTCACGGGCAAAACAAAGACGAAGGCAAATATTCGGACTTTCATCAGACCATGGCTCTGGCTCTTCAAGATACACGTGACATGAACCTTGATCCTGACCTGAACGCGGCAGGCTGTCTTCTCCAAACCGGAAGGCGCCCCTGTCACCCACCCACACCCACCACGGATGGATCTCACGGCGGCAACGACTCGCACAGATCTGGGATTGGGATTACAACCATTCATCCATCATGCGTCTTATTGATGAATCACGCCTCTTCCCCTTCATCAATCCTTCATCCATGCAGACCGAGTCGACGCACATGTTCGCTTCTACCCAGCGCCGCGGTATGGGAGTAACGCAGTGGTCTGCTGTTGAACACAGAAGGCGAACAAGAGCAAACCAACCTCCATCACCGCCTCCACTCTAGGGCGTGTTTGAACAAGAGATCTCCACCCGACGCCTCGGTTCTCCGTCCTCGGTCTAGTCCCTGTCTGGGTTCGCCGTCAGCCTCGAATCAGAGCAAGCTAGCGTTTGTTCCAACGACAGAGCCGCCGCGGCGCTTGGAATGGAACCCTGCTCCAGTCAACAGCCAAGCATTGAAGTTCATGTCGCATTTTGTGGTTCCCTTTTGCTTTTTGCCTCGTTGACTGTTGGTCCATCTACTCTAATCACCATCCTCATCGTCATTGTACATGGGAAGCAATTGGGAATATTTGCCTTGACATTTCAGGCTGTATCTCGAAACTCTTGACCATGTTGGTGATCCCCTCATCTGGACAACTCAGACAACGCAAATCACTCACAAAAACCCTCGGATCCGCTCATCCAAACCGGCCCGGGTGAGCAGCCCCAGGATGACGGCCGGACCGGACCAAGCATATGTCCAAGACGGCTTCACAATACGTAACATGACGGCTTCTGGAACTGAATAGCGTGTTCCATCCCCCACGGGCCATTGATGCTTGTCCTGCTTGGCCCCCCATGGAGAAGGGCGTCATGATCCCTTCACCTTTCCGCCGCTGGCCCAATGGGCTCCCCCATTGGACCCTGACGTGATTCTTCTCCATCTCCTCTCCTCCCCTCCCCTCCCATCCTTGTCCCTCGGAAGCTTGCCTCCCCATCTCCAACTTATGGAGCCCCAGGGTTTTCCGCGTTCTAACCCTCCCCAGCACGCGTCCCTTCGCCTGGATACACCTCCGCCCGGAGCCCCGATATCCTCTCAAGCACCGCAGTATCCGCTCCCCGTTGTGCTCGCTCCACCATGGGGAGATTGGCCTTCGCAAAGCCTCCGCCCCATTAGCAATGACCTAGTCAGCCGATTAGGGCAATGGAGAGGAAGGGCCCGTAGCCTGTAGCTCCAACGGGTTTGCCGCCGCTGCAAGAGGACGGTGGACCAAGGATCATGGTAGCTTGACGACGGAACGCCGAGCTACTCAGCATCTTGCCCGAGTCTTAGTCCCTTCTTCCCTGTTGCCCTCACTCTTGTTCGACTTGTATATATTCTCTCCCGTCTCTACCCTCATCTTTCTGCTTCACTCCTCTCAGCTTCTTCCTTCTCATCCCTCAACTGGAATCACTCCCTCTCCTCCATCAACTCTGTACACTCTCTCAAGCGCCGTACATACTACATCACACCAATCGAATACATATAGACCTCGCACATCCATCATACATAGAGAGCATCTTTATACACGACGCCTCACGGCACCACCACTAGCCCATCATGACTGCTTACACGCAAGACGCCAACAACGCCATCTACCCTTCTGATCAGGGCAACGACTCGAGCAAGACCAACAGCAAAGAAAAGGTTGGCCATGAGAGCGGCCACGAGCTCGACATCAAGTCAGAACACAACGTCCCCGTCGACAATGGCTTCGGCGGTGGCGAAGGCGGCAAGAACTTCCGCAACATGACCAAATGGGACACGACCTTTGCCCTCCTGACCAACCAGGTCGGTCTCGGTGTCCTGTCTCTTCCCGGTGTCCTCAAGGTGATGGGCATTGTTCCTGGTATCATTGCCATCATTGGAATTGGTCTTCTGTCCTGGTATACCGCCTATGTCCTCAAGCAATTCTATGCTCGTCACCAGCATGTCGTCAACGTTGTTGATATGACCCGGGTTGTCGGCGGCAAGCCTCTCGAGATCACTGCGGGTATCGGTCTGCTTATCCAGGTCATCATGACTGCCGCCTCTGCCAGTGTCACTCTCTCCATTGCTTTCAACACCATCTCCGAACACTCCATCTGCACTGTCGGCTACATTGGCATTGGCTGCCTTTGCTGCTGGGTCCTCTGTGCTCCCCGAACCGCCAAGTTCGTCGCCTGGTCTGGTTACCCATGCTGTGTTGCTATCATAGCTGCTGCTCTCATCGTCATGATCTCCCTGGGCGTCAAGAACCCTGAGGATGCCCCTATCCCCTGGCACAAGGAGCTCAAGGTGGTTGGTAACCCTACCTTCCGAGAGGGTCTCAACGCTTGCCTCAAGATCTGCTACGCTTACTCTGGCAACATCAACTTTGTTGGATACATGGCTGAGATGATTGACCCCGTCAACGACTTTGGTTTTGCTTTGTGCTGGCTCGAGGTCACCTCCATTGGCTTCTACACCATCGTTGCCATTGCCATCTACTGCCTTGCCGGTGAATACACCGTGTCACCTGCTTTAGGCTCGGCCGCTGCCACCACTGCCAAGGTCGCTTACGGTATCGTGCTCCCCGCCGTCTTCTCTACTGGTCTGGCTTTCGGTCACACTGGTATCAAGTACTGCTACGTCGAGGTCATGAAGCACTTCAAGCTCACCCACGAGATGACCAAGAACAATGTGCGCTCGTGGTCCATCTGGATGTCCCTCGTGACTATCTTCTGGGTTCTCTGCTTCATCCTGTCCAACGCCATCCCCGTGTTCGACTCGATCCTTTCGATTGCCTCGGCCACCACCATCTCATGGTTCACCTTTGGCTTTAGCGCCGTCTTCTGGTTCCACATGAACTGGGACTGCATGTTCAGCAGCCCCAAGCAGATCTGCCTCTTTTGCGTGAACGCCTTCCTGATTGGCATCTCGTTCTTCATGAACGCTGCCGGTCTCTGGTCTTCCATCACTGAGCTCACAGACATCATGGCCAGCGACTCGAGTTCCATCTCTGGTGTGTTTGACTGTGGCAACAATGCCCTCTTCTGAGCAGCAGGCTTCTCCCCCCTGTTATGACCCCTTACAATATTTTCCATTTTCTCGCCAAAATTAGAGCATTATTCTGTTTAAAGCCTCACCGTCTTGTGAAAGATACTACGCGCCCCTCAGCACCACAAAAAAAGTGACTGCGAGCCGTTCTACCTACCTTGATCATCATCATGTACATGTCTCATTTCTACCGGGATGCCGGTTAGAAAGTATTATATAAGAGAATTCAAATAGTGGTTCCACATACTCTGCTGTTACCCAACCGTGAAGTGATGCTTGTGTTATAGAATCCACATGGTGGTTCCTCGAGATCCTCATGAGCAGGACTACTGGTCACCGGGGATCCCGTAAAGCACGAGAGGAGCTCTTGGCAGTATCTTGGCAGCTTCTTGGCACTCGTCTCAAGAGGTTGGCCACGGACCAAGGCAAAATATCCACAAACCGGCCGAAGGTTGTGTTGGTCGGGCCGGGTGTCATGCCCCCTTGGTCTGGTGGTCAAGGCATGCCGAACGAGACTCTTGAACCGGCAGATGTGGAACCGTCGTTGAATAAAAGTTTGCTAATGCCGGCTGTTGGCATCATGCAATCTTGATGGATCGGGGACTTGCCAGGGGCGAAGGGTGACCTGGCGGGGTGGATCTCATCTGATAATTATCACGTTGTGTGTGGCTCGACTCGCTAGTCATGGTTTTTCCCAACCAGGGATCCACGACGGCGCCAAGCCACCCGCTCGGCTGCGGGACATGCATAGAAGTTTGCTGGAACGACCTGAATGCGGCTCTTTGTCCTTGCGAACAAGGGGCCGGGAGCCGCAGATGTGTTAATGGTACGTAAGGCTGGGGCGGGATGCGGACCAGTAACCGATGAGAGTCATCCTCCCAAGGCGTGTGTGTCTTTCCAGGCAGGCAAAGAAAAACTCGGGTAGGCCGGAGTCATGTCATTGTGAATAAACGCAATGTCTTGGCTCATGATTCGGACTGACTGCGTGAGTGATGAAAGGTGACGAGTAAGGAGAAAGTTAGGAAGCGTTTGTCCTGAGCCGACACATTCCGGGAGTGTCGATCACGGCGTTTCAAGAAAATTGAACCGCGGCTCCCACTTTAGTAAAAGATCTTGGCGTGAGAAATAAAAACAAGGAGGAGAACCCGAGCGGAACAAGGGGTGGGAATGATGACGACCGGAGTGGAAGCACAGGGCATCCGTCAAACCCTGGTGGAACTTTTCGAGGAGCTGTGCCGCTTGTTTCCAGCCGCGCTTCAGCCTCAGATGAGGCTTGTGTGTGTGTCTGATTATCGGTATCGATATCGGTGTGCAAGGCTTCCTTATCGTTCGGTCGGGTCGGGCACTGGGAAGTGCCGAAGCTGCGAGGTGAGGCAATCTGTTTGGCGTTGAGGCTCTGCGGCATCAACTACCGATGATCAACACCCCTTTTCAAAAGAGTTGAACTGCTGATGGAAGAATCGTCGGATTCAAGTGTCGCTCAACTTGAGACTGCCCACCACTTTCCCCTTTCCACTCAACACGACAGCAGATGAGCCACGTTATATAGTTTTCTTACTCGTCTCCTCTGGCGCCGCAATATCATGTCGTCTCCGCCCCGGCGTATTTGGCGTCTCGACGGTGACAAGGGTTGCTGTCGGCCACCATGACAAGTCAAAACTCCATTTGCAGCGTGGTCCTCCGGGTCTTGCGACATTGTACAATAACATTTCTTGCCATACTCACACCTTTTTTACCTTATCCTGTCCCACTTACTCCCTTGCCGAGTCCACTATTATCCGGCGCAGTCGGCCCATTGACTTCTCACCTGCCGTGCGGCTCAGATCGAACATCGCCGGATGAGCCTCATGAGGCTCTGCGGCCCAGACCACAGTACAGTTCTCATTAGCACATCGATACCATTCTACACCCGGTCGTTCACGCCATGGAGGATCCGCATCCTTTCTCATTTGCCCGTCTCTTTGTGTGTGTGTGGAAAGCCGTCTTTCTATTCCCGGTTCTCCTCCAAGCAATGGCTCATTTGTATATGTACAATCCCGGCCGGCACCACCACCATCCACGTCCCGGTGACTGACCTCGTGCGTGTTGTGTGTGCCGGTGTGTCGCCTCCGTCATGCCGGCTTTTTTTATCACACATCACATCCTACACATCCCAAGTCACACAATTGCGTGTTGTCTAGTTGCTTCGAGCACCGCCCTTGGCTTCCCTCAACTCGTCCATCTTGGCGACTCGCTTCTTGAACTCGACGTACTGGCACTTTTCGTAGCTGTGTCGCTCATCCTGGTAAAGGGGAAGAATCTCGGTGTGAGCATCATGTTCTTTTGATATATATCCCGGCAATAAATCGACCGTTGTGATGTGTTGGGCTCGTTTTCGGTGTGGCCGAGGACGGACTTGGGCTCGGCGGGATGTCATGGAAGAGGAAAAAAGCTTACCGTGCACTTCCAGGGGGCATACCAAGTATCCCTTCGGCACTTGTTGAGAGGGATCAAGAGGTGTGCGCAGCTGTCTCGGTAGGCAATGGGGAGTTTAGCATCGCGCATCTCCTCGCGGGTCGCCTCTGCTCATCGGGTCAGCGGTTTGTCGTCGTCGTTCGGAAATTGACTCTAGAGATCAATTGGGATCGGTACGTACGCCGCGGCTCAGTAATCGCGTCGGAAGCCATCGTTGCGGGTTCAATTGGGCGCTTCGAGATGGGTGAGGTTGTCTTGAATTGGCTGAGGTCGTGAGATGCTCTCTCGGTTCAAGGTCGGCAGCTGCCGAGTTTATGCCTTGGAATTCCGGCAGCAATGCGATTCTATCCAATAGGAGCCCGCGAATTACCACTCCGACTCTACAACACCACCACACTCTCCATCACTTCTATTCACGATACCAATCATCTCAAAACTCTTCCGTATTACTTCCTGCAATTCCGATCAACTTGGTTTCTCTCCTCCTTTGTTGCGTGTCCTCAGAGATCTCAACTTGGATCTCAAGTCGATACCGGCACACGGTGGGTCCGGACCGGGCGCCGACTCCGGCCAAGACTTTGGTTTACACTAAGAGAATAAGAGACAACCGGGACATGGCATGGGTAGAAGGAGATGAGAGGTAAGAGGATCACCCAGGGGGCATCAAGGCCTTGAAAACTACTGTCAGTGTCTCTTGTCTGTGAACCTCTTGGGGCTTCTTGGACCTTCTTGGCAACAAAACTGCCTGCTCATGTGCTCTAAAGAAGAAAAAAAAAAAAGAGGTCACCGGCACCGGCAGGCAGACTCAAATCGCAGGAACCGATCTTGAGACGCTTGGACGAGGTTCAAGACCCATCGTATATGCTTAAGAATCTCAAAACAGTCAAGCCCTCGACCCATTCCAGAAGCTTTTCCAAGAAGTACCTTGTCGAGCACTCTCTTCTCTCACCCGTGTCACCGCTGGCCTTCATGACGTGCTCCCGGCTTCCTAGCAGGTTTGGAATGAGAGACCTAATATCGTCGAATAGACGGGACTCTACACCCACGTGGGAAGTTTCACATGACCCAACATGATGTTACGAAAAGTCGTGGGCGGACCTGGCGTGTTTTTTTTCTCAACATGTTACCTCTTGTCAGCAAACCCATGATCCCAGGGAGGAGACTCCACTGTTGGGCGACACTCTCTCTTATGGACCCAGCTCGTGTATATTTGGGCTGACAAAGAGCCGGACCACGATCTGTGAGGACACTTGCTCGTGACTCGTGAGATTTGGAGATTCAAGGGGCAAGATTATTCATGACCCCGTTTTGCGTGATTCATTCAGCAGCATACATCACGATCACATCGACAGCTGTTGTATAAACTGATGATTTATAGAAAAGTGACGCCCTTCTCTAAAACATGAGACGGCATCAGGTCCAGTGATGCCACTCGAGGCCATCTCGATACTGGTAACCGACCTGTGGTCCCTCGGCATCGATCAGATACCCGTCCTCGCAGCGGTCGAAGCTGACCTTGACTTGCTGCTCGTAAAACTCGTCAAACTTGTCCTCCAGGGCGTCCTTCAAGCTTGCTACGTCGCCATCTGGATGTAGGATCTTCCAGGGCTCGATACACGACTCTCCTTTGCACGATTTGAGAACCAGCATCAGAGCGTCGAGACGGTCTATAACCTGACGTGTATTCTTTCCTAAGAGTGACACGCCTGCAGTCATGTCATCATCCTCAGGGAAGAGGTTGCGTAGCTGTCCTGGATCCGCCTGTGGAAGTATCAGCCTCAACTCGAAACCTGGACGAGAGCCCCCCGTCAGACATACCTTGAGATCGTAGAGTTCGTGCTCATTGCTGCACCAAGCCGAGTAGTATAGATCATAGTCCTCATGTGCTATCCTGACCCCCTTGTACGTATTATTAGGCATGAGAATCTGTCCCTTTCCATCTGTGATGATCTCGTCAGCGACCGGAAACGACGGAGAAAAGGGGGGGAGAAGCCAAGCATACCAAAACCGCCGATCTCCCCCTCGGCGAGAGCTATCCCCCAATACTCGACAGCAACATGCTCGTGGCGCCTGGTTCCCGGGCCGGTTTGCAGCACCGGGATGGGCGTCCCGTCAAAGTCACTGCGGAGACGCGCACCAGCGAGCTTGAGCAGCGTCGGGGCGAGGTCGATGTGAGTCGTCACGGCCGTCTCCACGGCGCCAGCGGAAACGCCTGGGCCCCGGATGAAAAGGGGCACGCGAATGTCCTCGTCAAAACCGCACTCCTTTCCGGGAGGCAGCCTGTGCTGGCCAAGGTGGAACCCGTTGTCGGAGCTGTAGACCACGTACGTGTCTTCGAGGAGCCCGGCTGAGTCCAGCTGGTGGATGACCTGCTCCACGATCTCGTCGACACCCTGCAGAGCCTGGAGGCGAGCGCGGTAGTAGTCGTCCAGGTACGAGACGGCTGTCTCGTTGAGCTGGGATAGCTGGCGGATCCAGCTCACACCGCTAGGCTTGGAAATGTGAGCAGGCTTTCTTACCCTGAAGATGAGAGATCACATACCAAGTCGGGGTTAAAATTGGTCGTTCGGGGGATCTTGACTCCTTCAAAAAGGTGGGAGTGTCTCTCGGCCGGGATCGGGATGGTCATGGTAGGAGGACCACTACCCCGGTTGACATCAATATTCGAATGCGGCGCAACAGGGGCGATAGCAACAAAGAAAGGTTTGTCTGAGCTAATGGCTTCTTCGAGCAGGTCATGCGCATACTTGGAAATCAGATCCAAAGTGTGAGTTCCATGATGCTGCACTGGAGGCTCACTGTTACGTTGGTAGATTGGATTCAGGTACGAGTACGTTCCCGGGTCGAGCAGAAAGTTTGTTCCAGTCCATCCAGCGGGGAAAGGTGAGTTGTAGTTGTTGATGGTGTGTGCGTTGAACAGCTTTCCTGTGTAGTATGTGTTGTATCCGGCTTCTTGCAGCCAGATGGGGAGGTAATTTTCATTGAGGCCTTGAGAGACAAACTTGGGGAATCCGCCTACAAGATTAGTAACCCTACACCTCAAAATATTCACGAGTTCAGTGGCGACTTACCATAGGGTGGGCTCACGTCTGTAACATTGGTGTTATGCGGCTGCTTCCCCGTCCACAGCGAAACACGCGAAGGACAACAGATAGCCGTAGTCGTAAAGTGGTTAACAAACGAAGTTCCCTTGTCTATGACGTGTTTGTGCAGACGAGGCATGTAAGCCACCGAGTCGAGGACGGCATCTTGGTCGTCGGTAAGAATGAAGACAATGTTCTTTTTTGGGGTGTTGTCGAGGACTATTTGGTCTTGCTGAGCGAATGCTGTTTGTGTGAGGAGGAGTGAGCTCGCTAGGTAGGTTGGCTTTAGCCAGGTTGAATACCGCATTTTGGGCGATGTCGCAGTTTCTCGTCGGTGTTGCTATTGGTGTTGTTGCTTTTGTTGTTGTTGAACCGAATACCTGCGGCTGAGTTGCCAGCTGCAGCAACTCAATCACCTCGAACGTTCTTTACTTCGTTCAAGCACTTCAAAACACGTTCAATAGAACTACTCTTCTCTTTTCGTAAATATTCAGCAGTCGGTTTTATATAAGCATCTCGGCTCATCGCAAAATTCCCATGAGGCTTTTGATGTCGCGCAATCCAGGGCTCCCGATTGCGTCAATGTTAGCGTTCTCTGCGGAGGTGACACTGTATCACTAACAGCGCTGTTGCATGGGTCTCGCAAACACCCCCACAATCCCGAGCATAGTCTCGTTTTTGGATGCCGTTGTCGAGAGAATTGTGTCACTGAATGAATATGTTGTACTAACATGACACATGCTCTGTGCTACTCTGTGTTCAATGATGTGGATTGCTTCGGAAAGTAAGGGAGGTGCTTGTGTGTCGTCTGAACAATGTGAGGTTTATAATGAAAGAAAGTGTCTGGACGGACAAATCAGAATTTTTGATACACAGAGGAGTGATTTGACTTCTGCCCTGAATTTGGGGCATAGTGATTCAGAACTTGACGCTGCTCTGCGCACTGAAAGAGTGGTCAATACCCTCCAATTCCGACTTCACTGTTAACTGCGCCCTACATTGGCGAGAGGGGAAGATAGTCGATCCGGGATTCATCTCATCCATGCCGTGATCAATCCTCAAACACTGGTGGCTTCTTTCCGAAGAGTATGATGTTTGCATCCTCCACAACAATGACTATCTTACCCAGGTAGATCAATCAGACGGCAAGTCTCAGAGCCTAACGCAGGAACCAACGTGTCCATCAAGCACGTCAGGATTCCATTGGTTCTAGGGCATTATGGCCTAAAACAGAATCGGGAGCTCATGGTGGTCCTATCCGGAGATCTGATCTCCCTCGGGTAGAGGCGATAGCCGCTGGTCTCAGTATCAAGAGTATTCGGATACCTATGGGAGTAGTAGACCTGCCTGTATTCAACACTCCTCATGATTATTACAATCATAATGCCTCATTCAACATGTTTCACCCTCGGTCTTAAAACGATGTTGATGTTATTGTCTGTAGGTGGTTGTCAGTGAACAAAAGGTGAACCAGCGTTGAAACATCCTCCATATGTCAATCACCCACAGGTACCAATCCAGACTATCAGAATAAGCATCACTGCAACTCTACAGGTTAAGCATATCTCACCTCTCAAACAAGGTTATGACTCAGTCAGTTCAAATCCAGGGTCCAAAACATCTTGTCTACGTTCGCCACACAACATGAACCCCCAAGACCGCCTCTCCCGACAAGCCACATCAAATCCTCCCACACAAAATGAACAAAAACTGCAACATGAATCACTTCAATTCCCCTTTTGTATACTCCTTTGCTCTCGTTGGTGGCTTCCCCTGTTCGTTTCGAATACGACTAAAAATGATTGGCTCTCGTGCTCCCAAGGTCAAACACCACCGCGCCCAAGACTATAGCCACAGCCATAATTGGAATTGACGCGGTGAAACGGCGTGTTTCTTTGTTCTAGGGGGATTTTCTCGTTGGTCGTCATGTGCTTTCGCGACGCGCTCGACGCGGGGGGTTGAGGGCCAGTGGTTGTCGGCGCAACGCACCTTGTTGAAGTTGTTGATACAAGATATAAAGACTGGAGCATACACTTGACTAAAAATCAGAACATCTTCTTCAGCGTGTGTTTTTTTCAACTATTCATTTACATCATCATCATCTTGCATTCACTTTGGTTCACTCGTTTGAACAAATCGACAACTTTCGCCTCTCACTCATACTACACTCACTGACCACAACACCAATACAACACTCTTTAACTCAACACATCCATCATGTCCAACATCATCGCCTGGCTGGTCCCGACGGCGCGCAACTCCACCGCCGACAAGGCAACCCACCTACCCTCCAACATCTCCCGCACCGTCCTCACAACCTCATCTCAAACCCTCACCTCGCGTCTCCCAAACCTCCTCGCCAGCCGTCCTCCTCGCGCCATCCAACTGACCTTCGACGCGGCTCCCAAGCGTCCTGGTTCTTTCGTTCTCGGTACAGACCCGGCATCTTGTGATGTTGTTCTCCCACCAGTGGAGGGTATTGATGCACGACACTGCGAGTTGAGCTTTGACGCAGAGGGAAGACTTGTGCT
This sequence comes from Fusarium sp. MBC 438, assembly GCA_030779245.1. Lineage (NCBI taxonomy): Eukaryota > Fungi > Ascomycota > Sordariomycetes > Hypocreales > Nectriaceae > Fusarium > Fusarium sp. MBC 438. The sequence goes on along the minus strand of JAPFTB010000109.1, from coordinate 157,798 downwards.
CAATGACTTTTCTGAGAGAGGAACGCAGGTCTGGTATGACTGGGAGAGCAACGGCGATCAAACAGACTACACATGGATCCTAAGCTCAGGCTCTCAACACGGATTCCCGAGTACAGTGCAGCGCATCACAGTGGACATCCAAGGCGTGAGGTTCCAGATCGTCGTCAACGACCACTCAGACGATTGGGACGCGTACCACGAAAAGGTGGACGAGTTCCTACAGCAGCCCGCATGGACCGAGGGACTCTCAGCAGGATGGGATAGGGGATCCATCTCACCAGTTGCACCGCTGTTCTCGAATGTGCCGCTATTTCAACACATCTTTGTCAAGGCGTTGGGCGAGGAGCCCGTTGGGGAGGTATACCTTTGGAATCTAGCACGGCCGTGGGAGCCCATGGTGAAGGCAGCGGCTTGATATACCCTTTGAGGGACATTTTTTGGCGTTTCGGGAATATCATATTGTCTATACGAATAGTTTTCTTTGTTTATGGGTCATATTTCAGCGATAAGAAACGCCTTTGAGGCTATGGTAACAGAGATCATCATTAAAGCAAGGTATCACAACTCCTGGCTCCTTCTTAGTCCCATCCCATGCTTTTAATCCTCGCTCACCGCCAGCACCTCTCTCTTCTCCTCCTCGTTGTCCTGCGTCTGCTCCTCCTCGTCCACGGCGAAGCGCGTCATGCTGAACTCGGGCGCGCGTCTCCTCTGTCGCCTCTGACCGCCCTTCTTGCCCTTGCGCATCTTGGCAGTCTCAGCCTCCTCAGCGACGACAGCCTTTTCACCCTGCTTGTCCAGCATGGTGCCCTCCAGACTGAGGTAGCTGGTCTCGCCGCTAGTGCCGACGTCAAAGTTGCGTATCCGGAAGCGGATCTTGCCCTTGATCTTCTCGCCGCTGCCATCGGCCCAGAAACCAGTGCTGTGGATCTGGCGAACAACACCGTGGTCGTCGGCGGTGATAACTGAAGCCGTCTCCTCGAAGCCTTGAGCCTCAGGGGACTCGTTAGGCACCCACTTCCAGTCAGGCGGAAGACGACGCGCCTCGATCGACGCGTTGAACTTGCCGAAGCAGACGACACCAATATGTCCCTCGGTCTGCAGGTTGACACTACCCTCCATCCAGGCACCTCGGCTAGGCACAAAGAGGTCGACATCGGCAGTAATCCAGCCGAAACCAACAGCAGCCTCGTCCTTGGACATGACGGTCGTCGGAGTCTCGTCATCCATAGCCGCGCCATTCCTGCCAGGCTTCTCACCAAAGGCGACATTCTTGTAGTCCAGAAGCACACCTCGCAGCGAGGGCACGTACTTGTTCTGGAGGTGCCGTAGGTGCTGGTACTGGCAGTTCGTCACGGGCTGCGCCCAGCCAATGGGGTAGAGAGGCTCGTAGAGGGACACGGTCTGGGTGAAGAAGGGGAATTGAGGGTTCGCGGGGATGTCGGGAGGCTGGTGAATGTTGGACTTGGATTTGGGTCTGGCGGGGATCGCAAAGTCGACGTCCATAGCATCAGGATCGGGAGAGGCATCCTTCTCGGGTTCGGCCTCAGGTTCAGCCTCGGGCTCGGGTTCGGGCTGGTCCTTCTTGTGCTTCTTCTTATGCTTCTTCTTCTTCTCTCCATCAGCTACGACAGAGGTATCTGCCTCCTCGACGGGGGCTGCGACATCTTCGTCATGATGCTTCTTCTTCTTCTTGTGCTTCTTTTCCGACTTGGGCTCTTCCACAGCAGCAGACTCGCTCTCGGCTGGCGCAACAGCCTCCTCGGCGTGCTTATCCTTCTTGCTCTTCTTCTTCTTCTTCTCGGCCTTCAAGTCACCATTGACAACCTCTGGCGCAGGAAGATCTGCTGGGGCGACGCTCTTGGACTTTTTGTGCTTTCGTTCAGTGTCGACGGGTGCGTCTTCCTCTCGCGCGCGCTTCTTTTCCTTTTTGGACTTCTTCTCAGCCTTGGCGGCTGCGTGGTCGATTGGCGCCATTGCGTCGGTGGTTGTCGTGGTTCTGGGAGTCGTAAGGTACTACAGACAGTTCCGGTGGGAAATTTTTTAGTCCCGTTTCCTTATCGATTATCGCCAGCAAGGGTTCACCGAGATCACCGAGCCGGGTAGTGGGGCTTCACCGAGGTGAAGTCAAAGTGGCCTACCCTATACCCAGGACTTGTTAATCCAGTGCGTGAGAGTATGCAGAGCAAATAACACTGATACACAATAGTTTCGAAGGTCTTCCATGAATTGATGCCTCTCACTGTCTTTTGTCAGCCCATTGAGCCCTCTTACTTCCCTTCATGAGTTCATTCCGCGTCATTATAGCAACCTGCTGCCAGCTTCCTCACTTGGCTTCCGCCAAACACCCTCACAAGTCCTCACACCAATACACCATTCACGGGATTTCCGAACACATCTACATCAGACGCAAAGAATAAACTTGATAAGACACCACAAGACTTCACACCCGCCTACAAGGGGATGACCACCCAACACAGCCCAGGACACAATGGCTTGATCACGGAGCAACAGCTCAGTGTTGGGGTGTTCTCTCCAATGACCTGGCTCAATGATGAAGTTGGGGTAGGAGACTGTACGAATGACAGTCGTCTAAAGACATCGAGAGCGTCTACGAGGATGGGCTTAGAACCGCTGTCAACATTCCAGAGCCGATCACGGAGTCTCCTTCTTCTAGACTCCGAACAACAGACACACGATATCGACCAGAGTCTTGTCCCAGTCTACGATCCAAAACACGAGGCCCACATCGAAACAGAGACGATCCCCTCGTTCATCGAGCACAGGCGATCTTGCTTCCCCGGATTGTTACCAGTGGAGTCGATATCCATGAGTTCCCTTGGAGCTTCGGACCGTCCCTTCAAACACCGGATCACTGATCAATTGAGACGATCGTGAACCGGATGTCTGGCTACCCCAGAAATGAAGACTTAGGGTGAATGTAGATCTTAGTGACGATCTGTAGGGAATGCTGGAGGTCGAGTTTGACAGATGACATTGTGTTGTGTTGGGGAACTCAGCATCGGATGAACGACGAGGGGCAGCCGACATGGACGAGCACCCGGAGAACTGCGAGAGAATTCCGTCGCTTGTGCGGAACGGAAAATGAATCGACTGAGCCTTCGGAGAAGCCATACTAACATGAATCGTCTCGCTTGCATGAAGGAGGAATGTTCGTGGATCCAAGACAGAGTTCCCAAGACCATCAACTACTGCCAGAAGCCCAACATGGAAGGTGAACGAATCCCAACTCCGCTCATCGGGGCTATGGACGCGCAATCCACATCACAAGAGCATTATCAACCGAGTGTAGTAGTCAGTTCCGAGCGAATACCGTAGGCGAAAAGGCAACTGACTCGAAGCCATCAAAACCGAACGAAGGCAAGGTCATGTGGAGCCTGCATAGTAGTCAAGTTTCCTGCATAACCGTAACAAAGAAACCAAAGCATGGCGTTGTCCTCGATGGCGTATTAGACGGCGCGTGTGACGGCGTCTATGACGGTCGGTCGAGGTGCAGCGCAACGGAAAAGAATGTTGAACAGGCGCGCTTCACCGGCAAGAATTCCCGGGAAGTGGGAGAATGGAGAGCGTTTGAAACTCTATTAAGACAGAGAACTCAGAGTTCTTCTGGAAGACACAAGGGAGGCAAACCCGTTTGTTTCTGATTACATGTCATTGTCAACGTCTGATGGAGGGTTGCCAGCCATGTGGTGAATGCGTCAGTTTGGGGCGGTTTCACTTCTATTCTGGTCAATAAAGCCGACTTCCACGGGCTTTGAATCAGAGGCTTTCTTCTTGATCCACGAAAGAAGCTTCAAAGAAAAAAACTGCCGCCGCCATGTGGTGGTTGTTGGCTGTCAATGGCGGTGCCTCTTCCGCTTTGAAAGGCTTGACTTGAAGGGATCCGCTCGCCAAGGTTCAGCCACCGCTAAAATCCCCCGACCCCCGACTCCGAGATCCAATGAGGATCGGCGGGAAGAGTTTTCTTCTCTTCTTTCCGCTGTTCTGACAAGGCACGGACACACAGTGGATGGATGGGACCTGGAAGCTGGGAACTCTACTCCGATCTCCACGTCAAGAAAGTGTGTGAGTGGGTTTTGGTTGAGAAGAGAGCAAGACTTTTGAGTGGGCATTGTAGGGTAGCAGCAGCGAACAAGGCCCGAGGACCTCCAAAACCCACTAAATTGTTTTGCAAACCTTGATCCTGAGGCCATTGCCCTTGAACCAAAACCCACAGGGCACTGCCTCGAAAGGCCAAGAAGCAAAAAAATTGCGCACAGTATGAGACGGAGAGAGGGAAAAGAGGAAAGAAGGAAATATCTCACCGACTCAGCAAATGCGCGGAAGACGGGATAACGCCTTGGCTGACCTTGTGGACCAATTGGGCAAGGCAGGGTTGCAGCAACTAACATGGCTAGAGACGGCGGTTTGATGAAGCCGCCTTTTCTCACTTCTTTTTGCGAGGTGATGAGGTGCCGAGACTTACATACATACAGCAGCTGGGCGGGAAGATGAGACAGCCTCCTGCTGGCTACGTGGCGGGTTGCGAGGCGTGTTTGTGTGAATCCCACCATCTCACCTATCTATTGACTGAGGTGCACTTTCAGTAGGTTCCCGTCAATAGATGCCCAGTCCTTTGCCATGGCTTGACTGTGAGATGAGACAGATCCAGCCTCCGCAAATCGAAACAAGCTTATCCAGCTTCCCGCGTCCACGCCCGCCCATGGCATGGATCGTGAGGTTCAGCCAGCTCAGCAAAGCCCGCCTCGTTCGGTGTCCGGCTTGCTTGGCAGACGCCAACGCTGTTTCTTGGTTCCGTGCCCTGTTTCTTGCTGACAGACAAGCCAAGTGCCGTTGCGCAGCCGACCGTCTCCAATTCCTTCGCTGTTTTTCGCCCATCTCCGTCCTAGGCCGTTTCCACTGATCCACCGTTCCACTGCATTCTCTTCTCTTGCCTGAGGCATCATCACCAGCCATCAGTGCGACCTCCGATTCTAGACGGTGCTGACGCTTCAGCTCGCATACAGTGTCAGATTCCTCCAGCAGGCTGTCAGGCAACCATCCATGCCGATGCCAGGCAGTAAGAAAAGACGACTCCACGATCCTAGGACGCGCTTGTTGGTCGCGCCGACTTGTTCGCGGGTCCGCAGAGAAAACTCTTCTCGTCCGTTTCCTCGTCCGTCTCTGACTACTGGCGTTTGCCCTTGGGAAAACGGAGTCCACGAATACAACGTCAACCCACCACACTCTGCAACTTGAATCGACCGATCGATTCAACCACCGGCGATTAAGAAGCGGCTCTTGCAGGGGTAAAATCTGTTTGCTGATGTTTCCCCTGGCGGCTCCCCAGGTGCTTCAGAAACATGGAGGCCACACAGAAGGGCCGGGATTGCCAGGCACAGGACAGGGAGGTTGACGGGAATCAGGTACAGCGTGGCATCGCCAGGCACAAGATGGCCCAACCACCCAGTCAGAGGCCTTCTCACAGCACCTCCCCATCACCACAACCCTGTCCCGTGGCGCTCCAGGCCCTTTGAGTGCGTGCGTCTGCCGCCGTGCCGGGCCCTGACTAACGCACCGTGCCTGGCAAAGAGGGTTGGCAGCCCGGACTGGCCTAGTCAGATCCAGGCCTAGCGAGTGAGCCATTTTCCTCTGCTAGGGGACGGTCGGCGCGTGGGTGGGAAGCCCTCCCGGCAGCCCAGCAAGACGGAGGATGCCAGAGACGGGCAGAGGTGGCTGTCACTGGCTGCCCTTGGGCCTTGCACACCATCAGAAGCCTTTCATGACTCCATCAGGCTATGAGGATTTTCATCCGAAGCAGCTGCACCGTCCCATCCCTATCGGCAACGTGCCGAGCGGGTCCACATCGCCTCCTCTTCCCACGAGTTCTGCCCTCACGTTTCCATGGCTTCCACGGCCAATCGAACAAACCGTCACTGCCCCCTTTGACTAGTGACATGCTACCGGGGGTCGGGCATCTCGAATCATGGAGCCGCCCTCCCTGACTCTGGAGCCTGACTCTGGGGTCCGAGAATCTGCCCAGCTCAACCTGGCAGTTCCACCCGTGGGAGCGGTCACTCTCTCGGCGTCGTCCAGGTCGGCATTGCATTGGGAATCTGTTTCGCCTCGATGCGTGTGAGCTGTGCGTAGGTTCTTTGTCTCCGCCCTCGCAAACCTCCTCCATGGACCGTGGGCTGCTCACCCACACCCCCAGAGTCCATCTCATGTATATAAGGTCCATCACCTCCACCCCAGATGCACTCCCTTCTTTCTAGATCATCACCACAAGACATTCTCTCGTGATATTCCTTCCTTTCCAATCTTCTTCGTCACTCCCTCGGCTGGCCGTCGCCAAAAACAGACCTTGATCTGAGATCAGTCCTTCTGCACAACAACTCACTTGTCCATTCCTTTATTCTCTCCGCCGTGCGTTGAGAAAAGCAAGTCGAGCCAGTCTCCAACTATACCATTCAGCCAGTACAAAAGCTTTACACAAGACTTTTTACAAAACACCAAAAACAAACAGCCAAAATGTTTGCCAAGCTCACCGCCGTCCTCGCCGCCGCCTCCATGGTCGCTGCTGGCCCCATTGCTCCCCGTGGCTCTTCTGGCTCTGCCAGCGTCACTCCCCACGACCAGTACTCCAGCAGCATTGGTGTCCTGGGATGCAAGATCAACACCAACCGCGTTGCCTACTGGCCCGGTAGCGTCGACTGCAACAACATCTGCGTCAAGGTCTCCAACGAGGGACGTTCCGTCTACCTCCTCAAGATCGACTCCTCTGGTGGTGCCCACGACATCTCCTATGATGCCTGGAACTACCTCGGCTTCGGCAAGTCTGCCACCGCGGACCCTCAGATGGGCGGTGGCATTGCCATGAACTACGAGTATGTCGATGCTTCCAAGTGCAAGGATCTCATGGACGACGGAAAGCTGCCCCTCGCCGCCGCCAACAGCATGAACTACGTCGCCTCCTGCCTCAGTGAGCCCAAGAGTTGGGTCGCCCAGAACTACGCTCTCTACAACATCAACGACCCCGTTTGCAAGCACGGTGTCGATGAGAAGTGCCACCTCAACCTGGCTGTCAGCAACCAGCCCGAGTGCCCCAGCGGTCTCGGCTCCGTCAAGGAGACCAACCTCAAGGTCGAGAACATCCTCTACGGCACTGGCAAGAAGGTCACTGCTCTGTAAAGGGTCAACACAGGATTGTTGAAACATTTTGGTCTCATTGAATGATGATCACAATAGAAGAAACCCGCCACCCTGGTGAAAGCCGGGATGTGTGCCACTCGCTACGACCGATATGAAAACTTGGGAAAGATACAGGATACAGGAAAAAAGAAGACTTTGTTTTTGCCATTTCATTCGCTTCATGTACATACTTTGATGGAAACAAGGTCAATACCATTCACATTACTTCACATGCACTTTCAGTCTATGCTTGAAACGTCACTCATGCGTGATATGTCGTCTGTCGTTTTTCTTAGCGGCTTGGTGTAAGCAGGCTCTCAAGTCAACCCCTGGTGCCCTGTTCAGCCCTCCCCCCTTACATCCCAGCCATTCTCCTCAGCCCTTTACTTTTTGACGCTTCCCCTCTTGAGGCCCTTTCGACTTTTTTCACGAATCACACGAGAGCGGTCAGCCCAAGAGTTTCACCTCCTGTCGTTCTCCCAGAAGCTTGGTCCTTGCCAAACTCTTTTTTGGCCCAACGTTTGCGCTTAAGGGGGTGGCTGGCCAATAGAAACCTGCAGGACCAAGGATTCATGTGCAGTTGAGAATCGGCCACGAGGGAATTTGAAACGAAACGTTTAATTAAAAGATGCTTTGTTTTCTGCCTTGGCCAAACCTTTTTTTGCGAGTTGCTTTGTTGTCCATGCATGATCAGCGCTTGGCCTTGTGGAAATCTGATCTTGTGATGAGATGTGCTGGCTAGACTTGCCCCAACTTCAAACACACAAAGAAAGCCTGATGGACAAAAGATGGCACGGTTAACCAACGAAAACAGACCACGCAGTTTTTCGAGATCTAGGATTTTTCGCTCAGAGTTTGTCCGACAAAGATGTGAAACAGACTTGTCGGTTCGGCAAGGTTGGGGTAGTATCCCGGGAGGAACCTGAACCCTTGTTATTTTTCCCGTGCGATCTGGCGGAAGGATGACGGGACAATCAAGATGAGACGGGGTGAGCAAAAAACGCCGCAGGCGCTTCGACACGGCGTCTAAATGCCGTCCAGGGGCTAGATGTGCTGTACCTGCGTCAAACAGGGCTAGGGGTGTCTCATCCTTTCTCTTGGGACGGGACACCGCTGGGGTTGGGAGGTGTAACGTAGTGGTCAGGTGGTTCGGTGTCGGTTTCGAGGTGAGGTGATGGGGGAGAAGGTTTAAACGGTGACTACGACCGTCTTGATGGTTCGTGAAACGGAGATGGTCTTTTGAACGGACGAGGGGTATGTGGTGCGGTGTTGTGCAGTGGTGAGTTTCATGTCAAGGCTGTGTTGAGCGCTGTGTTCCTTATGGATCACACTCGATACCTTTCGGTCTTTATGGGAAGGGGAATTCTCGACTTGTCAGGGAGCGACGTGATGGCTCTGAGGATCTTGCTCTTGAGTCTCATGTTCGAGTTGTATGCTCTTTCATCAGGTATGCATGATGCCGTCCAGCTTCATCATGCCTACCGATCAATCACTGTGTCGCAAGCCATTTCTTTCCTCTCCTCAGCAGGCTATCACATGCCTTTTGGTCAGATATGAGCTGTGGCGTTGTCACTTTCGTGTGGGCAGCTTGCGGTATAAACCTTCAATTGTATGGTCAAAATGGCCCAAAGAGGCAAGTCGAATATATCGTGTGTCTTCAAAATCTCCCACGCAACACGGACCATCAAACTTGACAGGGACAAATCAAATCGTACGTTAAACCCAAGTAGTCTCTGAATGTTAGCCCGTCCTTGCCTTCATGACAAAGGGAAGGGTTCATCATGCGCTGTGTAATAAAACACCAAAAATGCTTCAAATCTCAAGAATTACCCTACACATCCCCGTCATTGATAATCAATATCCATCACCGAAGAAAATCCGCTTCTCATCGAGTCAGACGATTGGGCGATTGGAAATGCTTACAGAGACTCAGTCAACGGCGCCCCACGTGCCGGCTTCGGTCCCCATCCGCCGCTTTCGCCGAGGTTCTCTCTAGCTCGGGGTTCGTTCCCCACGCCGGAGACACTGTATATCGTGACTGTTGCGCAGTGGCTGTTGTAGCGGTGACTGCCGTCAGCCGAGAGCAGATCTGACTGTATCGAATAATTACGTAGGAGGCAGACGGATAATGTACCAAAATGTCGGATTCAACGGCTCAATTCAAGGTTCTCTACGGAGTCCGGCACGCGAGCATTGTTAAACCTGGAAGTAACCGCGCGGGATGGATATCGCGGATGACTAATATGATACCACCGCACTTGCACCCTTGAACCCCACTCACCCGGCCATCAAGTCATGGTTCCGCAAACTATCGCCATCGCTGAACTTGGGCCGCTCAATTGACCATTGTTTCCTACAACCTACGACGCACAACCTCTCTGTACATCTGCCTACCGAGTCCTGACCCTCGGCAGCCTTGCGACACCTCACGCCGGCCAATGCCCATCTAGCGACCGCCGCCTTTGACCCGACGAAACTTGCGACTCGACGACCCTTCGAACCCCTCCAAAATCCGATCGCGGCGCCCACCTGCCCGCCTCAAGCCAAAACATGCCGTCTGATGCCATGTCAGGCTCACCGGCGGGCTCTAGCACTGCTCTCCCCTCCTTCTATTCCCCGAAGACACAGAATGCCGACGAAAAGCCCCCGTCGTATAATGAAGTCGCTGGTCAAACCCTTGAGCAGTCTATAGAAGACTTGTCCCTCTCCCCCGCTCCCTCCACTTCCGCCTCCGCCTCCGTCTCCGCTCACGCCGAGGGCCCCGAGACCCCCATCGGCCAACCACCCCCGCCGTCGCTGCTGTCTCCCGCCTTTACGCCGCCAAGCACACCCGGAACATCGACACCCGCGACTCCCGGACCTCGTGGTGTTCCTGTTGATAGTTCAATTGCCTCGGGAGGATGCGGCTCCAAGCGGCCCAAGCTGCTTGAGACACTGCCACATGTCGAGTGTGTCGTCCGCGCCCGCATTCCCACAGTCACTGGTACTGAGATGTTTTTGCATCTCTACACCAACAATGTCGATAACAAGGAACATCTTGCCATTGTGTTTGGAAATGACATCAGAAGTCAGAGTCTGGATGCTGTCCAAGAGGGTGAGACCGAGATGGATCGCATGGTGCGTGGCGCATACACAGGTAAACTGTTTCCCGGTCGGGAAACCAGTGGTATGAGTGGATCAAATACACCAACTGGAGAAGCGTCATCGCGACAGGTCCCTCTTGTCAGAATTCATTCCGAATGTTACACAGGCGAGACAGCATGGTCAGCGAGATGCGACTGTGGCGAGCAACTTGACGAAGCTGCGCGCCTTATGAGCCAGAACAAGGCCGGCGGTATCATCATCTACCTGCGACAAGAAGGACGCGGAATCGGCCTTGGCGAGAAGCTCAAGGCGTACAACCTCCAGGACCTTGGCTCGGACACTGTTGAGGCGAATTTGCTTCTGCGACACCCCGCCGATGCTCGAAGCTATGGTTTGGCCACAGCCATGCTACTGGATCTTGGCCAGAAGGATATCCGACTGCTTACCAACAACCCCGACAAGATCCGTGCGGTTGAGGGTCCTAACCGGGAGGTCGTGGTTAGGGAGCGTGTGGCTATGGTACCTCTGTCTTGGAGGGGAAGGGGAGGTTTCCGGAGCCAGGAGGTGGAGGGATATCTCAAGACGAAGGTAAGTCGATTACGACTCTTTCTTTCATTTCAAGACGCATCAGCTAACAATACCACAGATCGAGAAGATGGGTCACATGCTGGATATGGGAGGACTCCAGTAAAAAATATGCGGACTGTTGTTTGTTTGAACACCAGACAAGTCAAGACTCGAAAGAACAAGAGAACGCGTGGGAGGCTTGCTGATTATGATAATGGAGTTTGCTGTCGCTGGATGGGGTTACTCTTGCTGGCGTTTCTGGGTGGTAAATTTTGGTGATGTAACTGTAGACAATACGCCTTCTCGGCGAACTGCATTATTCCTCATCTTGTCTCTTCTCGTGGGACCGCAGAGTCTGTTCCCTGTGGTTTGGCGTGTGAGTGACATGTCCGTCTCCAAAGTTTCCCTTTAAGAGTGGTATATTTGGCTCTTCTTCGACTGGAACCAGGACTTTGGCAATCTCTATAAAAGAACTCAGCTTAAAAACCAGAAACTGCAAAGCGAAACTGGGCGCGAGTTGCAAATTTGCCCACGCGGATGCTGACAGGTCAAGTGCTTCGTGATACTTGAATTGCCTCGCTCTGATGGTGATGTTGCGCATGGTCTTTTCTCAAGCTTTGCTTGCATCTCTGAATCGCTTTATATTTGCCTCTTTGTTGTTGCAAATATCAACATTAAAGGATTTGTTTACATTTCTCATTTTAATGGCCAAGGATGCTCTCACAACTCACAATTGCCTTCTTCGCCTGTGGGACTCGGGAGCAGTGGGGCGTGGAAGGTACGAAGGTACGAAGGTACGTACCTTCTAGATTTCACAGGGACTTTGAGGCAGGCGCGTCAACTTGAAGCTCGCAAAATCGCAACCTCAATTTTGCCTTTCCAACTTTCCCCCGTTTTTAATAGCACTTCTGTTCATTCTTTCAATAATAATGCGATCGTAGAATTTGCCATCAAAACCTGCTACAATGCCTTCCCAGGCGATTCGCTTGCGCCTCGTCGTTCGTCGACACGCCGTCCCCGAGGTCAAGCTCGTCTGGCCCTGCGTCGCATCTGATGACCTCACAGTTTCCAAGCTCCTCGCGCAGGTCAACGAGGTGATTCCGCTCGAGAGCGGAGATTGGGGACTGGAGGACTATGCCGTAGAGCTTGCCGACGACAAGGGAGATAGCTTCGAGCTGCTGCATTTCCAACAGGTTGGCAAGGTCTTGAAGGCAGACGACCAAGTTTTGTAGGGGCTTTTCCTTTAACCCTCGCGCAATATTCAAGGCTTATGTTTAATAGGATTCGATCGCTCCTCACAGACGACTTGCGACGACGGAGACTTAGCGGACGACACCAGATTTCTGAGGATGGCAAGCACCTTATTGACGGCCTTGCTTTTGGTAGGCCGTGGCTGAGGCAACCACGAGATCGACCATCCCTCGACCTACCACCACGAAAACGAGCTCGAATCACACACGAAGAAGAACTCGACGAACAAGACGATTCATACTCGGACGAGGAACACCAGTCAGAACAGCTTTTACTTGAGGATTCCGAATCGCATGCCGTGGATGAACCTGGCAGTGTCACTGTCCGCGCGAGGTTCATAGATATCGACCCGACTGTCGACTTTGAAGAGGACGAGATCGATAATGACGATAGAGACTTCTTCCCGACTCGGGATATCGAGACGGAGCCTGCCATGGACGACGAAGTTGACGAGATGAGCGACGAAGAGGAGCCGGATGTGGATTTGACTGAAGAGCTGAGACTTTTGCAAGAGGATAATGCTCTAGTTGAACAAACACCGCCGGTAGAACAGCACACTCTACTATCCAGCAACAACAACAGTCAAGATCCGCAAGCCCTCCTGCCAGCCTATACCTTTGATCTCTCGCTTCTCGACAAGATCACAGCACTGCGAGCAGCGTTCCCCTTGACCTCGATATCTACGATACAATCTGAACTGCTTCGACACGAGAAGGATCTGCGGACAACATTCCAAGCTCTCTCCAAATCAAATGAGCCAACGCTCAGTTTCGATGAAGTCATGGACCGCGCTCTGCTCGGTATCAATGACAGCGATGATCAGTCCGGGGTTCTGAGACAGCAAAGCCCAAGACTGGGGGACTTTGGTACCGCAGAACTCCAATTTCCTGGACGTCCGGAGCCTGTGAACACGACACGCCCATTGATTGAAGAGGTTGAGTTTGCAGAAGACCCTGTTCCAAACCTAGTCAGTCAAGTAGAGAGTGAGTTGCGACCAGCGCTGATCACCGTGGTGGAAGAGGAGGCTTCGAGCGACACCAGCAGCTCCAGTTCCAGCTCTGACTCGGACTCAGATTCCGAATCAGACTCAGACGATGGTTCCAAAGACGACTCTGACTCTGATGACTCCCACAAAGACTCAAAGGCAGACCCGAGCTCTGATAGCGATTCTGATAGCGACTCCGACAGCGACTCTGATGACGCCGATGACTCTCCAAGGGTTCCGCGCAAAATTGTAGTCTCCTCGCGTTATGCCGATGCAATGGGCATATCGAGTTCAGACGACAGCGACTCGAGTGATAGCGATTCCGACTCTGACTCTGATAGTAACGATGGCAAGATCGCTGTTGATGTGGAAAAGTACTCAGACGGCTACGCCAGCAGTGATAGCTCTAGCAGCAGCGATTCTAGTTCGAGCGAAGACTCGAATTCAGATTCAGAACCTGAAGAGGTATCTTCAAAAGCAAAGGCCCAAAAAGCACCACCCAAAGCACTCCAGCCTTCTGCGCCTCAACTAATCGTCGAAGTCAAGGCTGCGGACACTCTCTCCCAATCCACTGAGGAGCCTGCTGCCCCTGGCGCCGGCCTGTCAAGGACAAAGAAGAGGAATGCGAGAAGGCGCGAGACCAAGCGTCTCAAGGCACTTCAGGCCCTAGCAGATACACCGTCTCAGTCTTCTGTCAATGGGGGCATCAACGAAGAAGCCGAGCTTATGGCACGAAAGCGAGCGCTTCTCAGCGTTGTTAGTGATGATCATGAAGATCAGGTCCCAGCGGCGTCCACAGAAAAGCCCACCAACGAGGCCAAGGTTACGGAACCTGCAACACCGATGGATGAGACACCCGAGGTGGCGGCCGCTGAAGAGGCAGTTTCAAGCGCAGAGCCAAAGGCCTCATCACGCCGCCTTAAGGTCGACATGGGAGCCGGACGAAGACTCTTGCTTGGTGCTCTTGGACTAAAGAACCCCAAGTCGAAGGCTGAGGAAGACAAGCTTCGAAAGAATCTCATGAAGGATGTGAAGCCTTTGGAGAACCCTCGGGTTGAGGCCGCAAAGAATGACGCTGTTGCTGAACCGGAACAGCCAGATGAAGATCCTGACGCGTGGCGAGAGAAGATTTCGTATCGCGCTGTTGAATGCTGCCATGAGGGCATGGTGTTGAGTGAACCGCCGTTTCCGTTCGTACAGCGATGGGATCCTCAACAGCAGTACGGATCTATGAGGAAGCGGAAGAGAACTTCACAGAACTTCTACGATGAGAGCTACTACGACGAGAATGAACAGGCGTACGGCGACGAAGCAGAGTGGAACGATGACAGCCAGCAGAAGAAAAAGAAGAAGAAGAAGTCCAAGAAGGGCAAGTCGAAGGAAAGTAGCTACGACGAGGATGAATATGTCGATAGTCGCTTCGACGCTGGACAGGAGAGTGCTGATGCGGACGTGGTGCTGAATTATGATGACGTACCAGCCAAAAGCAACCTAGAAAGCAGCCAGTTTACGGACATGGATGATCTTCCCTCATTGCCATCGGACATCTCTTCTCTTCCTAGCCTCGACTTTTCCGAAGTCAAGCCCGGTATGGTCATGACATGGAAGCAGTTGCTTCTATCCAAGGCAACCAACTGGCAGCCCGAAATCTTGCCCGTGACGGGAATGGTTCTTTCGGTTGATGCGGACAACACCCTTCATGTCCTGTTGGCGAAAAGGGACCGTGAACAGAATGACAAAGAATATGATGAGCACACAGGCAAGCGGGTGTATGCCAAGTTTGAAGCACCAGACCTGGATGAAGACGAAGACGAGGAGGATGATGGACGGAGGGAGATTTCCTGGGCAGAAATGAGTGACCCAAGAATGGTCCAGCAGGCGCCCTCACCCAGCATGCTGGAGACATCGACCAACGGCCCAGAACTGGCAACCGAAAAGCAGCAACATGCACAAACCGGGGATTCGGTGGAGGACAACAAGGTTAGCGAGAGACAAGATCACGATGGAACTAAAACTGAGGAGTTAGGTATACAGGAAGTGAGAGCCGAGGTGGAGGCCGATCTAAGGGAACGAACAGCAGCAGCCAAAGCTACTGAGAGCAACAATTCAACCTCGATCCCTTCTGGCCAGGCGCCTCCGCGGCTCGAGCTAACGACGTCCGGAGACGACACACCAATCAGCAGCCTGGTCCGAAATGCAGACACGTCGAGCGACATGGTTAACAGCCCTTCACGACAGTTGCAGGAAACGTTACACGCGGCCATAGCACGAGAGGAGCACCCTCCGTCCCACGATGCAGGGGGTGCTACAACAGGGGAAGTGGAGAAGGTGGATGAGATAGGGGATGCAGAAGATGTTGCAGATGTCGACATGGAGTCGAGTGCTGGTGTTGAAGGGACCGAGTTGGATGCTATCATTCCAGATAGCATAGCATCTCCAGAACTTCCACCACTTTCTTCGAAGAATTTGGGTCCCATCGATCACCGAACTTTGGCGGTACCTTCGTCCGTTGGTAGCATCCGCAGTGGTCGACAGCCGCCTTCGATTAAGGGGCTCGAAGATCTCCCAGAGGAGTGTGTTGAAGACTCGGCGGTTGCCGAAACGATACTGCGGCCTAACAAAAAGTCACCCAGCCCACGCCCATCTCTAAGAAGCAGCAGCCCGTTTCCTTCATTGGAAGAGATCTTTCATACAGCTGCCACGTCAAGGCAGACACAAAGCCCAGCGAGATGGACACAACAGTCAGTGCTACAATCGCTGAAGCCTGGCAAGGGAGACTTGGAGTATGAAGAGGCGATGCGGAAGCTCGATGAGGGCGAGGACGACTCTGATCGGTCACTAGATCGCAACAAATCCCTTCGCAGCTTGTTCCCGAACGCAACACAACCGGAACCCTCAAAGAGTTCGACATCGCTTCAGCTAGTCAAGGTTGAGGCGCCTGTCAAGACTGAGCGTCCTGCAACACCACCAACATCACAGAGAGTCAAGCGAGAGTCACCATTTGTGATCCAGGAAGGCAGCCAGGTTATTGAGCTGAGCTCCAGTCCGCCCTCTGTGCAGTTTGTTGAACACTACGCCGATGACAGCGTGGATGGAACTTATCAAGATAACTCAATGCCCCAGGGCTCGGGCTGGGTTCAAAAGAACTTTATGACGCGAAGTCGAGGGAAGAGTGTCCCTGCAGCAGCTGCATCGGCAAGCAACAGCGCAAGTTCGCAAACTCGGCCTGCTCGGGGACGGACATCATTACCACCGGCTCGGGATGTGACGGCGAGCGCCTACAGCCAGATCAAAGGACGGAGAAGGACTAACCGCAAATTCTAACAAGGGAGTATGGAGGTTCTAGGGAATGGGTCAAGGGTTTTGGGAACAGCCTTGGGTTCGGTTATGCAAGGAAGACAAAGGCCAGGGATAATGGAAGGGACAAGGAAGTGTAGATAACCTGTATATCAAGAAATCTGTACGATGACGAGACAGAACGGGACCTAGCGTCAGCAAAGCCTGACGTGTCGAACAAGTCCTTGGTCAGGACAGGGTTAACGGGCATTATGAACAAGAAGGCATAAGGCAGCCAGACCAAGAAAACCCATTCAATTCATCCGTCCAAGACTAGGCGTCTCATGTGAGGCACATCACGAACCGATTTTTAGCTCTAGGGCTGTCTCAGTGCGGGTTCAGAGGGGTTTTGGAACCAAGAGCTGCATCACGAGCCAGATCGTCTCAGCCAATCGAGTTGTCAGACTTGGCGGATGATGCAGCGAGACAACCCCAACTTTTTCAAGTTCACGTTACCACACGCTCCGCATCTTTTTTTCTTTAGGGATCTCTTGTCCTTGTCTCATGAGCTCATGGGGGATTCAAGCTGTTGGCTATTCGTTGTTCATTTGCGTCATGGGGGGAGTCAAAGGGGGGGTAGGAGGGTTCAAAGGTTGTATTGTGTGTAGTCTTGTCGGGAATCTCCAGAACAATGTTCTCTTGTTCTCTTGTTTCTTTCCTTGTTGGAAAATTTTCTTGTTGCCTTTTTATTCTCTTCTTCATACGTCTTGTTGCGCTTTGTTCCGTGTTCTGGTTCAATTACACAAGTTCGCTGGCTGGTGTTCCGACGAAACTTGACGACTATAAAACGACACGCCGACTTTACGAATTAAAGAGAAAATTCACTATCAAGCCTTGACGCAATACGTTGGACCATTACAAAGAATTCACCTACGAAAAAAAGAAACTTTCTTGGTTGAACAAGTCGCAACTATGGCGTCACGATATACACGCATCATCTATACCCTCTTGGCCGTTCTGTGCCTCACAACCACAACTTTTGCCATCCCAACGGCTGAACAGCCCGCGCAAACGATTTCTTCTCCTACGCAGACGGTGGCGGCTCGGGCTTGTGCCGTAACGGCGAGGCAGAACACAAATTACAACGAACAAAATCCCCCGCCTTTCAACCCGCCCGTTACTGCGGCGCCAACTCAAGAGGATGCGCTGGCTAGTCTGGGATGGAAGCAGTCTACCTACTATGAGTGTCGGACGAGGGATGGTCAGGAACGCTGTGGATGGCATATTCCCGTTTACAAGGCTCAGGCTGCAGGACGGGGGAGCAATCTTGGGCTGTTGGTTGTTGGTGTTGCCGTTGCCGTTGCGCTTGGTGTTGTCATGTAAAGGGTGTTTGACGTGTTGAATTGCATTGCGTTGCGGGAGTTGAGGAGTTTATAGATTCTGATTTTGATACCCAACTGCTGGGAAGCATTGAATTGAATTGATTCAACATTCGTATCTTCGTTCCGTGATATCCGTAGCCTATTCATCAAGTGAGTCATCCACAGCATCACAAGGCAAAAAAAGACCCATAAGATAACCAGAGATGTAATATTTTTTTGGTCCGAAACCCGAAACACCATTGATTTCATGCTAGTGTATTGAGGAGAGACCGTGAAAGCCAGGCCCTCACCCCCCCTAGCCGAGTCCAGAGCTCCTCCTCCCCAACGTCGTCCGCCGGCGACAGGTCCCTGTACCTCACGCCGACGGATTGGGGATGACGGACGCGAGGCGGCCGCCGAATGCACAATACCACAGCTCCCCAACAACCAGCCCGAGGATATACATAGACATATTGGCGAGTCGCTTATTTCTCCTTCTTCGCCTTGGCACCCTTGACCTTTGCCGTTCCGCGGAGGGTCTTTTGTCGGTTCTTGCGCTGCTTGCCTGGTGTGTGTTAGCATTTTGACTCGGTCGTGTTGAGTGAAGAGACGCACGCTGCTGTCGCGAGGCACGCTCGGCCTTGGTGGCGAGGCCAACCCGCACCAATCGGTACTGGGGCTCAAACTTCTTCATGGCCTCGGGGGAGTCGTAGACGAGGGCGAAGCCGGTGGTCTTGCCGCCACCGTACTGGGTTCGGAGGCCGAAGACGGAGATCTGGTCCTTCTGGGCCTTGTAGAGGCCGCCGAGCTTCTCGCGGAGCTCATCCTTGGAGATGTTGGCGCGGTTGGGGTGGAGGATGTCACTGAAATCGCGTCGAGTCAGCCCAAGTTTTTTCCTGCCATGCCTGGTGGTCCTCAGTCCATCTCGTTCATCAAGGCTTGCCCGCATTTTTCTTCCTCGATTTCTGGACAGATATATTTCGTGTATCGTGATGCCTGGTGCACAGCGGGCACAAACCAGACCGTCCGAGAAATGCAAGACGGGCAGAGCGATGATGATCTTGATGGACGGAGGATCGGGGTATCAGATTCTGAGGGTCACTCACACGACCATCTGCTTGCGGCCCAGCAGAGGGTTGCGGATGAACTTGCGAGTTCGGAGGGTGACGGGGGAGTCGTTGTCCGCCATTTTTGCCGATTGTCGTGATGGTCTCTGGGGGTGAGAGTTGACGGTGGGGGAGAGACTGGGCGGTGTTGTCGTAGATTGAAGTTGTCGCGGGCGGGACACACAGTCTAGGCAGAGGGAGAGCGAAAATTCCGATTTCCCGTGTCGCTTAATTGGGTCCAACCCTAAACAGGTGCAGGGAAAAATGCTTGTGCGTTGGTTTGTGCCTTGGATTTAAGGCGGTGACCATCCACGAGGGCTTTTTTCTGTGTGTGTCACGTGAATGTGGAGGGTCTCCGGGAGAGCTTCGGATGAATTGTGGCCGAAATTGTTAGTGAGACTCTGCGTTGGCGATGGATGAGTTGCAACTCCAGTTTGAGTGGAGATACTCCTCAAGCAATATCCAATGGAGTCGCTTCTCGAGACTTTTCGAATGGCTTCATGATGGTCTGTTGTCAAGATACTTCAAACTCATGTTGAGCGGAACCGTCACGGACATCAGAACTCAACACGTTTGCGAGCATGGCTTCAACGGCACACCAAGTTAACCGGTTCTGTCACCAATATCTCCAACTTGAACCCGAGTTGGACTTTCCCGAGCCGGCTCTTCTCAAGACTTCTCAAGTCCAGGATGCTCTCTATACGAGACTATTCGCTGATGATGCCGTTCGATATGGACCTCCACCACGTTACCAGGTCCGAGTTCTCAAGGAGCTCATGTCTCGAGTTGAGGCCAGCATCGATGACTGGGATGAGTATGTAAGTCGTATTCGAAATCGCTTCTGATGTGTCATTACACGTAGTTCACGTTTTTCTAACAGGTTGCAGGGCGTATCTGATGATTTGATGTCTGCTCTCTCGGTGCTACTTGCAACACCACTCCCTGCTGAGGTTTCATCTGTTCAGAAAAAGTGCTATGTCACATACCATCTTTCCGACTTATGTCCAGAGGCTTCACTTGAGTCGGCCTCTCAAGCGCCTCACATCACGATTCTCGAGAACCGCTCTCTCATCTCGGCATCGGGGACCACTGGCCTTCGCACATGGGAGGCTGCTCTTCACTTGGGAACATACCTCTGCCAGAACAAAGACCTTGTTCAGGGTAAGCGTATCTTGGAACTAGGCTCAGGTACAGGCTATCTGTCCATTCTTTGTGCAAACTTTCTCGCCTCGACGCATGTGCTCGCATCCGACGGCTCGGATGATGTGATCAATAACCTCCCCGAGAACTTCTTCCTCAACAACCTTCAGGACTCGACCCGCGTGGTGCCAATGGAGGTCAAGTGGGGACACGCACTCATGGGCACAGAGGAGGAGAAGTGGAATGGTGGACGTGCCGTCGATGTGGTGCTCGGAGCAGACATTACCTACGACAAGAGCGTGATACCGGCTCTGGTTGGGACTATTCAGGAGGTTTTCGACCTTTACCCACGTGTGGAGGTCTTCATCTCGGCGACCCAGCGCAACCAAGAGACCTTTCAGGTGTTTTTGGACAAGTGCCAAGCCAACGGGCTCGCCGTGGAGGATCTAGAGTTTGAAGTTCCAACGCGTGAGAGACAACAGGGTCCTTTCTACAATGACAAGGTCGCTATCCGGATCTGCAAAGTTTCAAAAGAGTAACCGGAAACCTGGAGCTTTGAAACTCGACGCCATACCCAATTCTATCCAGGGAATCGGATGAGGACCAATTGCGACATTGCGATGCTCCCCATACATTCCAGTCGTTCAACCGAGGCGTTGACCGTCAACACAACGGAGGGTCTCGGCCTTGGCGCCAACCGCCGACTTGCCATAATGCAGAATGCGGCGCAGATTATCATCGGGATACCCGGAAGGGAGCTTGTTGGAGACAATGGAGCTCTAGCAGAGCTATTCGCAACAAACTCGGCTACCCGGGACTTGGCCGTCAAAGGGTCATGCCACTAGATCATCAATCAGACCACGACGGGCGTCGGGGACCCGCAGTTCACCAACACTCTTGCATCCCGCTAGGAGATTTTCCTTCAGTCCCCATATGATCAAGGAACCCCGAGGTTTCGGGTGCAGCTGATAGGGCAATTGCGTGGTCGTCACGATATGTAGATGTGCCTGTGGATATACGGACATCGTCACACCACTCTGCCGGTTCACACGATCAAGTCTCGGGATTTGACTCCTGACATGGGCCCATCATTGGCAGACTTTATTCATACGGGGTGCATTTGATGGGGTTTGAGGGGTCAATTGACTACGCAATTCAGCTGGACCCCATTGTTCGTGTACCAAAATACCAAGACTTCCCGAGCATCGACATCTAGACTTACGTGCCAGATCCAAAGCGTAACAAAGAGCTTGGGCCAGACTCGTCATCAGGGCTCAACACGACGTCCAGAATCAAGCCTCCAAGACCCCTGAGGGCGATTGGATTTGCATCGGGGAGAAGCGATGGCGGGTTTTGGCAGTTCGAGGCTTTCGGTTCAGAGGCTCGAGAGCTTGGGTCGATCTGAGCACCGCGATTGGTTCCACCCCACCTTTTGATGGCGGAGGGTGGTGTCAAGGTGCGAAGCGTTTTGGCACATTGAAACATTCCCATCCGGATCCATCAGTTCGGTCAGGTGGGGTTGAGGGGGTGCTACGAGACATGAAGTCATCCATCCGTCGAAAAGCCAGGAACGTGGCACCCATGGTCTGTCCGACGGAGGATGGGCTTGCAGAAGCAAGGTGAGCCACGGGGTCAGTGGTCGTGGACGAGAAAAGAGGAGGCGGCGATCCGGGCCATGGCAGACCGGGGAGGCTTCTGTCTGATGTTGGGGGATGGAATGCGAGCTTGGGCCTGTCAGGTACGGCGAGAACAACTCCGGATCGACGCCATGATGGTGCCAAGGAGGCATGTTCGTGAAAGGTTTAGCCACAGGTGAATAAGAAGTTTGGGACATCGTGAAGCTTCGCACTGTGCCTGTATTTGTCTCAGCATGATAACAAGTAAAGTGGTGGTGTAGATGGAGGGCTTGTAAGTTGTCTCGAGCAACTGACTAGCAAGTAAACGACCCATTTGACGTATGTCATTACACAAGGTCGAAACTCTTGCCTTGAGTCCTTGACAGTATGAAACGTCATGGTCTACTTGAAAGTGTTGAGCCCCTTGCGTAATGACATCCCACGAGGGGAGCTTTCCCCAGATGACCTCGCTGTGACGACTACCCTAGACATTCTGGAGTATCTTTTCCCGGGGTTTACACCTACATCATTCTGGACGAATCAGTGAGGAGAAGGCAATCGAACAACCTTTGGTCCAATGCATGCAAGGCAGATCAAAAAGCATCCGACGTCTATCAAAGCCTTGGGAGATTAGCATCGAAAAAAAAGCCCTTTCCGTCATCCTTGACCGGAGCTTGACCCTTGCTACCCGGAGGGCCGGTCAGTGCTAAAGGACTTTTAGGGGGTGATGGTGAGAATTTGGGGTAAAATTGTAAAGAAAGAGGGGAAGGGGACAGCTTGGTGCTAGAAAGAAGCTTGTGTAAAACCCGTGTCTCTCCTCAGCGGAGGAGGCTTTTTTTTCTTCAGCTTTCAGTAGGCGGTATGAGGTGATGATGCCTTAGACAACGTCATGCGGTTCGGCAATCGGCTATGCAAGTTTGAGGTGAAGGATGGATGGCCTCACGATTGGGAAACCCCTGGCAACAAAGACAAGGGAAAGGACAAGCATTCTTTCTACAGCTTCCAAAACTGGATTCAATAGGAATGGGACATCTCGGCGAGTTTGCCATATTGTGTCTTGCTTGTCTTGTCTTGTCCCCGGGAATAGAGCTCCATTCTTTATTTCGGGAACGTTGTTAGAATTGACAGGGGATATCCCGGCATCTCCAATTTGGCCCGGGGTTGTTTGAGAATGGGCTATCATCATTTTTCAGGGGGATTTGCTGCTTGATTTGCTTCCTCACAAAAAACCTGTTATCGTTCATCTCACAGACCAGTTTTGATGACCATCCATCACCCCACGAATCTCGTGTGTGTGAATGTACTATTTTGTTTCTTATCAGTAGGTGTGTCCAACATTAACCGCCCGGTCAGAATAACTAATTAAAAGGCTCCCGCCTGTAGCCGATCAAGGGTGGTCACCAACCGCCTAGAGCTAAAAAAGATTTTGGTTCGTGATTGCGGGCTACCATTACCTTATCACCCCCCCAGGCCTGGGAGGCACAGTGCATGGTCTTGGTGCCAATTTGAGGACTGAAGCGCGTACGGATATTGGCTTCTCTCTGGAAGGATAACAATGTGACCTCTTGCATATCTACCTACTTGCTACTACTGCAACGTTCTTCCAACTGCCATTAAATCAGGCAATTCTTTTTTGAACCAGCTGCATATCTGCACGTGGTCAGGCGTCCCCAGGCATTACACTTGGGTTTCCCCTCTTATGTATGCGTGAGATCTCTTGCATTTCGCTCGCGTAAACCATTTGCAGTAGCTAGCTGGAGCGCTGCAGCGCGGCAGAGAAAAGGGGACCCATCCAAATGCCAGTTCAACACCAATCGCCACACCACGAGCCCCCCTGGAGCGGGCGGCGCCACGGACTCGAACTACTGAATGGTTTGTTGGTTAAGAGAAAAAACTGACAGATTAGATTCTGTTATCCACACTGGAGTCTCTGATGCCAAGGAAGAAAATGGAGCTTGACAGGCCTTCTTTATCGCTCAACACCGACCGGGCCACTCCGGGAAGGCATCGTGAAAAAATATGCAACACAAAAGCCAAGGCACGGATGGGTTCGGTTCTCCAGAATGCCCGCTTTATCCACTATATGGGACCGCCCGCCACCAAGGAAGAAGAAAGGCCTTGGGATCGAGTCCATTCCCAGATCGGGGGAGTTTGACGAGAGATGCAGAGTCAAGTTTATTTCTGTGTTGCAGAGGCGAGTTTCTTTGTCAGACTCTTACTTCGTGTTTGACAACAAAATGTTCTGGAACGTTGGAATATCACAAGGAACGAGACACCTCGTATCCTAGTATAAGCAGAGAATCGTTCTTGGTCAGGCACTTTGTTCAAAGTCACACCTTGTCTTGGAAAAGAAGAAGCAAAATCATGCTCATCGCTGTGGAGGATGGCGTGCGGAACGAGCCACACGGCGCCATTTTGTTACCATCGCCAGCAAACCAAGCAGCGCAGCAAGCAAAGTAACCCAACCCAACGACCCTGTGAGAACCTTTGCGAACCTCGATTGCAACACTGTGCAATGAAGCCCGTATCGAGCTTAGCTGATTGCTCTCTGGCCTAAAAAAAGGGCGGCGGACACACACACACACTCATCGCACATCCACACCCACAACGAATGATCCACCAAAAGCTTGTGCCATGGCGACAGAGCCCAGGCTTCTTCCATCCCCCCTTGTCCTTGACCATCCCATGCCGTCGGAAGTGGTCATGGTGGTCCTACGACGCTCCAATCGAAAAGGTGGGATCCCCTCCCCATGGGTTGGGCTTTTGGAAGCTAGCTCCAAGCCCAGCTCTTCTTTCTTGACGGGCGTGCCAGGATAAGGGGGGTAAGAATTGAGTGAGGGAAAATGTACCCGTGTACTTCTGGTTACGGCAAGACATGGTGCTCTCCTTGGTTCTGACTCGCTGCTTGAGACCTCAACTTTCCCCTTCATTTCCCAATTCCTGGCTCCCGTCCTTTTCGTACCTGGATCTCGTACTTGGTACATACCCTTACGAGGTAGTTTTAATCAATTGCTGACCCCTCCCCTCATCTTTCACTCCCTCCCGTCTGGATGAGATGGATATCTTTATTAATGAACCACCCTGCTCTCTCCCATCCCCCCCAGAATACGAAGCATCATACTACCTCGCTCCCGTCTTGACCTCACCTATTTTGTGTGTCTTGAATTATCTACACGGTTGACTCCCGTCGAGTTCTTCTTCTCCATAATCATTCTCACCGTCACTTAATTGTTCACTTACCGCCCACCTCTTATCGCGGACTCGCATCTTACAGCTTCCTACCCACACACGTTCTCCGTACACGGTCGCAGATTGGCCCTCCTCCTCGAGCTTTAACAAAAACAACTGCCGTACATAACCGGTCCTCTTTCCTGCGATACCTCGACTTGAACAACCGTAACATCAATCAACCCACGCACATATTATCCGGCGATCGGCGCTCCAGTGCCTGCATCTCACATATTGCGACACACACACACACACTACATTGGGCTACACCGTCAATTTCCACGTTACAAGAGCATTGCGGACAAACCCGACTTCTTCAACGACACACGCTCTCGATATCCTCTTGAATGAGGATTCATCTTTTTACCTTTTCCAAATACCACATCAGTCGCCTCGATGGTCTCGTCATTAGACGTGAGACCCCATTTCTTCGCCGGGCAGAGCCGACCAGTATCATCGACATCAGTATCAAGCACGAGTAGCTCTCTCAACGCAATTTCCACACCCATCAATTCCACCACATTCTCACTACCAAAGATGGCTTCCGGAGCACACAACTATAGCTTTGCTCTGCAAAAGTACATGCTCCTCCAGGAGCAGCACCAAGAGCTCTGCGATCGTCTCGACCAGATCCGTCCCGAGCTCACCATCAATACCCGTTCCCTAAACTCGTCGCCTTCTACATCACCTACACGATCGTCTTCATCATCACTCTCACTCCCCTCGTCACCAAAGCGCCATTCCCGAAGCAGCGGACGACATCACTCGCGTACCCACGCCCGATGCAGTGGCTGGGAAGACCGCAACGAACTTACCACCATCCTCGACGAAGAGACTCTCTTTGAGATCTCAGCCGAGGAGCATCGCCTGTCCGAGGTCAACGAGAGCATCAAGCGCACTCTGACAGAGCTTCTCAACTGCAGCAGCGTGCGTGCCGACCGGGCATTCAGGACCTGGGTTCAGACAAGGCTCATGGAGACGGAAAAGGAACTCCGGATTGGACGAAGGCGACGAAGCTCGGGCAACGAGTAAGCGTAAGCCGGTAAACTCCCTGACGCCGCCTCCGCCATCATCATATCACCACACAACGACAATTACCGTTGCCGGTGGTGGCAAAACAACCGACATATTTTGCCTCCACTTGCAATGGTTTACGACGACACCAAAAAAAAACCAACCACTTGGCATAATCTCTAATTCCTCTTTGTCGCTGCATTTTTATTTGTCTTGCATTGGCTGGCGTTTACGGTTGGATCGACAAGGCCTCGAACGGCATATGGCCTCTGGAAAGAGAAGGGGAAACAAACCACTACATTCTGGAAATTGGGCTTTCTAGGGACGAAAGCCGGGGTCTTTTTCTGATCAAAGAAGGAAAAGCGTTGGATCTGGGAAGAGAAATACCCCTCAACGCTACCGACCTTGGTCTCTCCATCTTGTTTATTCTTTTTTGGGTTCAGCCGGAGTGGAAAGGATGGGAACATAAGCCTGCATATAGCGCGCGGCAAACTTGGGGGGCATTGGGAGGCAAATACTCTTTTTTCTCTGTTTCTTGCCTAAAAAGAAGTTCTGGACTCTGTGGTGGCATCGTCGTGGCTGCTCTTTTTTACCTTTTCGTTTACATTCTTGAGCTGCGCTGGTCGATGGAAAATCACGCGGGAGATGGACAGAGTCTACGTTTTATCATGGAGATCTCCCGAGAGGAGGCTTTTCTCAACATCCTTTTTTTAGTGGTAGATGAATGAATTCACTATCAATGCACCTGCTATTGCGGCGCACAAACTACTTTACTCGTTCATCTGAAGCCATCGTGAGAAAAATGTCGGGATTCATCACCCGGACTACCTAACCTGCTGAAGAATGGAATGATGTGATGTGAAACATAGCAAACTGACTATCAGACCCGAGGTTGGAAAGCTGCCCGCCGTGCCCCACGTCCATAACTAGAAAGATAGCGAGACAACACGCGTCGAACCCACAATCTTGCAGTTTGATCGGCCCCCCGACTCCCCCCTTGCTCGGCGGTTGGGGGGAAATGAAGATCAATTTCGCAGACAAGGTCGTCGTCCCCTGGCGCCGGAGCTCCACCAACAACCGGAACGCGACGACGGGGGGAATAGAACAGGGAGTATTTTTGACGGTTGGAAGTTGTTTGATAGTCCGGCATGAGCTTTGATACGTGCTAGTCAAAGTATTGGCTTCTATCGATCGTGATCGTTTGATTGCCACCTGTGAGGTCCAAGCACCACCACCCTTCCACACCGCTGAACTTCCAAAACGGTGCTCCCGGCCCGGGGATCGGCGCTGCATATCACATAGTCTAGTTAGAATGGCGGGCTTTCTGCACACCGAGCAACAGTGGGATTCACCTTGCGACGAGGCTGACAGTTTGAAGTTTTGGAGTTGTGACGTTGGTTATTTGGGGATTACACGACTTTGATGCTGTCATGTTTGGCGTAAATGTGTGGAAATTGGCTATATCGTTGAGTGACGGTTACATCATTAACAAAACGTTTCTTCACCTGATAATGTATCATGTCCTCTTACATCAAGGCCCTGTTTTGCGATATTCAGCCTTGATTCTAGTAGAATGCTACCCAGTTTGAGCCTCAAAAGATTCCCCGGTAACGGGAAGTCTACTACCCTAGCGTTCCCGCGAGATGAGCTCATGACCATCTCACCAAGATGAACAGCTCAGAGATACACACCCTCACGACGGGGTCATGCGCAACCAGTTTCAGGTGTCTATCTTTTTTTTTTTCTTTTCTCCGGTATGACTTCAACGGTCGTCGATCTCGTCTGGAGAAAAGCCCCGGTAATCTGGATCCTGGCCAAGTGTAAAACATCATGATGACATCTAAGTGTCTTTGATCTGATATGACGTAGCTTTTCTTTGATCGAGATCTCGAGGCTTGTTTCGTCGATGGCTTCAGTGGTTTTTTCCTTTTTGAGTAATGAGCTTGTTCGGATTCGGTCTTTGTACACTTGACTTGTTTCGCACATGTTGGTGAGTGGCAAAGCCCGGATGTTTTCCTCCTCCTCGAGATAGGCTGTGAAAGACATGATATGATGGCAGCTTGATTCCTGGTTTTTGCTGCAATGGGGAACTTTTCTTTGTTGTAGAGGGGCCGGCAACGTCATAACTGCCATGACTTCAACGGCTTTTGGATGGATCCGAGGTAGGAGAACTGCAGGGAGACAAGGACTTCCTTGTCTGAGTTGCCAAGATGAACCCTGGTCTATCGCATCCACTCGGATGAATGCAGTATGGACTTGAGGTTGAGGTTGTGAATCTCTGTCTGTGTTACTATAGCCCATTAGCAAGTGAACAATGTGACTATAGGAAGAGGCGTTCGTTGATCTAAGATCCCAAAGTCCCTATTTTTGATCTCATCTTACACCCGAAAATTTCGCGATGTTCATAGTGAGATGATCTTTTAAGGTATCTCCTGAGGCTGGTCTTGGAGGGTTGTCTTTGAATGCGGCGCAGAAACCTGTCCGGTTCCGAGAGCGACTTCCGGCGAGACAGGGGAGTCTAGATAGATTCCATGAGCTTCATATTACCCCAGGCCATTAGTTGCGATGGGATAATGAGCGACGATAAAAGTCAAGACCTGGAAGACCCCTGTTGCCGAGATCCCCTTGTTTCTAGAATATGGATGTCAAGAAGGTTGGAGAGGCGAGAGGGGTGTCATGTGACGCGGTAAGCTTGGTGATCTTCCAGCCACAAACACTGTGGCGCGGCATGCTAGCGCCACCTGCATGGAGATTCTTTCCAAGTTGAGCTTCGCGACAGTGGCTGGTGCTGTAAACTCAAACAACCTTCCAAAACTTTCGACGACGCGACTTTGGCTATCAACAATCCCCTTTTACCCTCTTTTCCATTCCTTGTTGTCGCATTAATAAGAGGACTGCTCTGTATACACTTTATCGACGACACGCCATGTCTGTCCTCCTCGAGACCAGCGTGGGCGATATCGTCATCGACCTCTTGGTTGACCATGCGCCGAAGCTCTGCGAAAAGTAAGTGCTTCACCTTTGGATTCTTTACATGATGAATCGAGCTAACAGTCACCTAGTTTCCTCAAGCTTTGCAAAGTCAAGTACTACAACTTCTCACCCGTTCACTCCGTCCAAAAGAACTTCTCCTTCCAGACCGGCGACCCTCTCGGCCCTCTCTCCAAAGACTCAGATGGCGGCTCATCAATATGGGGTCATCTATCCGGCGACTCTTCCAAGCGAACATTTCCCGCCCTCTTTCACCCAAAGTTGAAACACCTTGAGCGAGGAACGGTCAGCATGGCGACAGCACCACTGCAATCAGACCCAGACACGCGCGTGGCGGCTTCCCAATTCATCATCACACTGGGCGAGGATACGGATTTCTTGGACGGAAAAGCTGCCGTCTTTGGCAAGGTTGTAGAAGGATTTGATGCCTTGGAAAAGGTCAACGAAGCGATTGTCGACGACAAGGGCTACCCGCTCATCGATATCCGGATAAAGCACACAGTCATTCTGGATGATCCCTATCCTGACCCGCCTGGATTACGGGAACCGAGCTCGAGTCCTCCTCCTACCGACCAGCAACTCAAAACCGTTCGGATTGCCGATGAGGCGGCACTTCACGCTGATGATAATGTTGATGATGAGGAGCTGGAGAAACGGCGACGCAACCGGGAGGCGCAGGCGCAAGCACTGACTCTGGAGATGATGGGTGATCTGCCGTTTGCCGAAGTGAAACCTCCCGAGAACGTCTTGTTCGTCTGCAAGCTAAACCCGGTCACTGGAGACGAAGACTTGGAGCTCATTTTTGGCCGATTCGGCAAGATCCTTAGCTGCGAAGTCATTAGGGATCAAAAGACGGGCGACAGTCTGCAGTATGCATTCATCGAATACGAGGACAAGGCATCCTGCGAGGCAGCATATTTCAAGATGCAGGATGTTTTGATTGACGACCGACGAATTCACGTGGACTTTTCCCAGAGTGTCAGCAAGCTCAGCGACGTGTGGAGAAACGACACCAACAAGAAGCGTCGGGCCAATGCTGGTCGCGGCGGCTGGGGAGGTGTCAGGGAGCTGGAGAAGCGTCGACAGTACCGTGAAGAGAGGGAAAGGAGCACTGAAGGTGACTACGGAATGGTCTATGGAGAGGAGGAGATGAAGGGAAAGCTGGAGCGAAATGGACCTGGCCGACAGAAGGATGACGGCCCTCCACCGAACCCTCGCAATGCTGAAGGTCCAGGACGACCGAGTCGAAGCCGGAGCCCTCGACCGCGAGACAGAAGTCGAGACCGGTATCGCAAACCCAGGGATGACCGCCGAGGGGACAGACGAGACTGGGACCGGAGAGATCGAGATAGAAACCGAGACCGAGACCGCGATCGCAGAGACCGAGATAGAGATAGGGATCGATACGGACGGGACGATTATGACCGCAGGCCGAGGAGGTAAAAAGTGGCGAATCGGCGACACGGAATACAAACGGCGCAAAACCCTGCAACCGTTGATGGTCTCTAATTCAATCGAAAGCAAGCGTTTCAAGTCCTTGATGTGGATCCTCTACTACACCAACCGACATGTGCATACATGTGGCTACACGAGCATGGGGCATCAATTCGTTCTGGCCTACGAGTTTGGCAGTCTGTTTATCTTTCTGTGAACGGGTGTTTGCCCGATTCTGCTACCTCCGTTTATCATGTACAAGTGAGCTCCCCGGCATACATGCGGTCCTTCGGAGCTCCCACGAGCATCGCGCAACAGTCTGAATAGGCTAAATGGATCGAATTCATACCGTCTACGCACGAGCAACGTTGGTCGTCAACGTGAGCGCATACTGGCGGGCGTGGGTGAACCGGGGATCTCCCTTCCGCTGCTGAGCGACCCCAGCTGTCATTCTGGACAAGATCCCCGGGCCACTCCATCTTCTTTTTGCCAAAGCGTCGCTTGCTAACAGCATCCCCCACGCATTTCTCAGCATCTGGAGGCCTGTGACACATGACAAGTCTCTTTGTGGACGTTCAGCAGATCACAGCGCCAGCATTATTAACCCAGTCTCGCCAACGGGCGACCAGGCATGGCAGAGGAGCACGCCACTGCATGTTTGGCTTCACGTACAGGTACTGTATTCTGTGCGAGCGGACATGTAGACAAGAAACTAAATGAACCATGACCTGTAGGTGAACCCTCTGGATGGATCAATAAGCAGCCTCTCGGCTATGCCTGCTGTCCTGCTTCGCCGTCGACAAGACTGGGCACGGCGCTCGATCGAAACCTGCAAGACACCCGGGGGTGAGACGGCCATCTCCTCACCACGTTGAGAGGCTACTGTACGGCCAAGTACATGGTGTCCAGTCTTGGGTCACTCTGGAAGCATCTGTCACCGAGCTACCCAAGCCATCTTGCCTGGCAAGGATCATGTTTTCCAGAGCTGAATCTTGGGCTGAGGCAACAGTGGCTGGCTGTATGTGCAGAAGAGAGATCAAAGACATCGTTTCAGATCGATCATTGGGTTCGGTCGGCATTGACGTTGATGGATGGTGACGATTGGCGGTGCCACATCCCGACCCTCTCAACACGAGCTCCGGGCTTCGAGGACCGACGTCCGAGCCTGGGAATAGCGCTGTTTCTGAAGAATTGCATCATCATACCTGGCGGTGATACCTAGCTCTGGGGTCCCATATCGTCCGTGTCTACGACCAAGCAAGACCTTGGGAACCTGCTCGGTCAGCGTGGGCACCTTGGTGCATACTGTAACACCGACACATAGGTATCTCGGGCATGAGACCTTTCAGGCGAGACTTTGTCGAGATGTGCAACCTTGGGGAGGTCAAAGAGCCTGTCGCAGGGTGCTCGAGGGCTGGGGCGTGGCCTGGACTGCGATTTGAGTCCCTGACGGGAAGCAACATGCGCCAAGAGAATTCCACGAGGCCTTGTGATATTATCTCTTGAGAAGGGTGAGTTTCAGATTCTTCTCTGCAAGTGCCCTTGGCTCTGGATTCGAGAGATGGAGATCCCCCGCGCGTGTTTTTCGGATCGCTACAGATGCTCCTGACCATCAAGGGCATAACAACCATGGCGTGGATGATCTCGCCGTCAGCCACCGTTCAGTCCTCCCCCTCACCTTACTTGATGGGCGTCACAGTGAGGTTCAGAGTCAACTCCTGGACACGATGGGCCAATCGCCAGGGCCACAGGATACGCAAGACGGGTAGATACATCTTCATGTGCCACACCCTTTAATGACAGCGCGGTAGGCCACATCTCCCCTCGGGACGCTGCTGGGCCAAAATTTTCCGCCCTGGGTCCAGCGCTCGCCCGTGTCATGTGCAGTCGCGGACGTTTTGCTGTCCTTGACACGGCGGCGGAGGTTGAGGTTTCGGGCAGAGGACCTGCGGGGCGGCGACAACAACAGGGCATGGAAAGAGAAAAGAAGAAGGACAGAAGCGAGCCTATGCTTGACTAGGAAAGTCCGTTGGCGATGTGTATGTTGTCTCCATGCCAGGGGAGAGACGGAGGCTCGATACGAGGAATCTGGTTGCTCATCGATGCGAGGTTCCACTCTGGAACCAATTGAAACAAGCCGGGCTCAAAGAGACGGCACTCCTATGATGCTGTTCGTTTGTTCACCGTGCTCAGTCTCCCAGAAATGCTGAGACAGACAAGTTGAACTCGAGATGGTGTCCGTCCTTGGTTGTAGGGTCTGACAACTGATACCCCATGCCCCTACACTTTGACGAATTGGGGACTCAGAGATACCCCCAACCTCTCTTTTGGTCTCTGCCATGTTGTTTGCAGCATCTGACCTTACTCTCAAGATGTCGTGAGCGGCCGTTCTTGCTCGAGGGACACACTGCGCAACGGAAGTGGCGCTGAAGTTGATTTGGAGATACCAGCCCTAAGAGAGACAGCCCCCTGAATTTGATGGAGGCGCCACACGGGGAGTCGAGCAAATCAGACAACCTCGTCAGCGATCTCTTGCATGAGCCCCTTGAACATGGCATGTGGCGCTCCCAAGCTCGTTTTACTCGAACAAAGCAGGGGTTTAATTCCTGTCCGTCAGTCTGCAGCTTCCATCGGAGTCTTGCTCCTATCAGTTTGGCACCTGGGCGACATGTTTCTTGTTCTGCCTCTGCGCGGCCGTTTCCAATACGGGCTCTGACCTTGATTCTATATTTACACCCACACCAACGCGGCCGTTTGGCTGTCTGTATCCATGGCGGAGAAACTCGTGTCCTGCGTCTCGCCTTTGAGCATTGGCGCCCAAAGAAGAGGGCACAGCTTGGACCCAGCAACGGGATCAAGGAGGATGAAGCTCTCAACCCAACACTGTACCTTTGTGCAACGGCCGACACGGCGGTATACCTCTTCAGTCGACATCTATCCCTATTGGTTTTTGCCGTGCTAGAGAAGTGCTCGGATCAATCTACAACGGATCTTGTTCGTCTAAGCAAACACCCAACGGAGGGGCCCACAGCCTGCATATTGAAGTGGGACGTCGCGGGGAAACATTGCACATTGGCACCTCAGGTTTGGGGACTGAGAATAGAAACTCGAGAGAGACGAAGAAGAAGATGAAAAGGCCCGAAGGGGACAACGGATCATCTTCTCGGCCATGGCTTGCTCTCATCTCCTTGTCTTGCTTGACGGAGGCTTGGGGTGTCAAGGCGTCCTGACCATGTTGCAGATGACCACAGTATGGGTGTTTGCTCAATCGAGTTAGACACTGCGTTTGTTCTGCTATCGAATCACGGGCCTTGTGCATCAAGATCATCGCTTTCGCTTCGATATGTGCCGTTGTCCTAGCAAGGGTCAGCTAGGGGCCCAGGGTCTCATCCCAGCTACCGGGTTTGAGGAACTCTCCCCGAAGAGTGCTGCCGCTTGATCTGAGCCGCATGGAGCTGTCGACATGGGTCTCGGGGGCTTCGTTGAATCAGGAGAGCCAAGGCAAACTTGGACCCCCAGGTTCTGGCCCTCAATGTGCTGTGTTGGCTTCTCTGGTCGCAGCGCACTGGTGTTACACGACGACAAGAAAGTGTTTACAGCATCTGTTGACGAGTGACCATGCGCTGCCTCACAGCCGAGAGGGGACTCTGCCCACCCCCCAAGCTCTTCTCTCCTGGACTTGCCATGGGGACGACCTTCTCATCATGGAACCATCATGTCTTGTGACATTGTCTTACTGGCTGCGAGTTTGCTCACTCAGCCGACGCCAAGATATGGGCGAGGTTTTGGCAAAAGACACGTCTGTTTGCTCCCGCAGTCATCTCGTCGCTGCCCGTTTCTTTATGACCCCCTTTCTCCATACAGACACGGGGCCGAGAAAGACCGTTTGGCAAACAAGGTCCTGGACATGACGGTGGGCTGCTTCGAGATTGCTGCCGCACGGAGATCCGATAAAGGGTTGAATAGGCGGCGCAACGTGGGGAAGAAGAGCGTCAGTCTCGCCTCAGATGCTGTGCCAGAGTCATGAATTACGCCAACTCTACGGACTCTAGACATGCGGCTGAGTCGAAGACAGAGATTAGCATGTCTCAGAGACATGTCTTGGTCCCAGCGGCGTCCTGAGGGCTCACCTTGGTACTGTCAAAAGTCTCAGACCAGCAGGGCCCGCTGTACGATCCGGGGAAGACCTCAATCTGATCGGGGATCCAGATCTAGGCGCCCCGTCTTCTCCTGCTGGGGTCCATCCCTGGCATGTTTGCAGTCGCCTCACCCAGATAGCCATGGAAGCTGGTGCCGCATGGCATCCCCATCATTCTGCAAGCTACCTGTGGGCACCCGAAGACCGGCGGCCCTCGCGTAACTGATCAGCCGGCAGCCACACAGCGTCCGCGGCTTGCTCCACATCCTTGCAAGGTCATAGAGAGACGTTGACGTCTGCTGTGGTAGGTGTGTGTGCTTGCAAAGCTACCGGAGGATGCCTCGACCACTTCCCCTTCGCCGCCTCTCTGAGTGGGCACGGTGGTCTTTCCGGGGCGAGAGGGCCGTTTATTGGACGGCGAGATAGTAGTGAGTAGGTTGGGCAGGCAAACAAAGATATAACGTCCTGTACTAGGACTGGTGGGAGAGTGGTACGGACAGAGTATAACAGCATGGCACGGCTGCAGATCTTGCTGCCTCTGATTCTCTCCTTCTTTCAATCTCTCGACTTTGTTGAAACCCACCTTATCTGAGCTATCAAGTTGAGAGGTGATGATATTTGTCTTTTACTTCAAATCTCGACTCAGCTGCTTGACACAGCTGGCGATAGACACTCCCCATCCTTGACTGAACAAACCACTTACACTTCCCGAGCCCCGACGGACGAGTGCTGGCAAACCGGCAACAGCTCGTATATCACACACCTTGTCCCTTGGACCAAGACTCATCAGAGTTTGCCTTTCAATCGATCCAGGTTGACTCGACAAGACGGTTGTTGGCACTGATGAGGAAGCCTGAGCTGCAACCTCTACCAGTCAGCCGTTGAGCATCTCCCCACTCACCCTTTACTCTTTGAACCTCGACACACTTGGTAGTTTTACCATGGTAACTCCAACCTGTTACTCGCCCGCCGACGTCCGACGGTATAGCAGGATGAATGCCTATTCATCCTACCCAGAGCGTCGGAGCCTGGCCTATCCGATCCACCCAGATACGCGAACCACCATCATGACTGAGAGAGACATGATTGATGATGTGACGCCTCAAAGGAAGCGTATCGCAGTCGCTGTAAGTATATATCCCTGCTTTTCTTGCCCTTTACGTCTTCCCCCTGGTGTGTGTGGTGTGCGCGAGACTTACATAGTTGTGTAGCGGGCTAACAACAGATCCAGTGTGGGCGGTGTCGAAAGAGGAAGATCCGGTGCAGCGGCGATTCTGGAAACGGGGGACCATGCACAAACTGCAAGAACGCAGGCTACGAGCCCTGTCAATTCCTAAGAGTATGTCTTTCAGGGGGAGGTGTTTGTGATGATCTGCGACTTACACTACCGTTTAGGTTGCTTCCCAAGAGACACCGATGAAGCAGGAGTCGTTTAACTATAGTCTAGAGGCTTCTAGACAATATCAGGCGCGAGGGAGCTCCGTCGTTCCACCTCTCCCACCAACTACCTCTCATTACCCCGACGGTCTTCCGATGCATGCCAGCGACCCTTTCACCTATCGAGCTCCTCCGACGTTTGCGTATACCGCAAAGTCCTACTACCCAGTCTCCACCTGGAGTCATGGATACACTGAAGATCAAGGCATCAACTACAGCATGTATCCGCCAGCGTACCCTTCGATGCATGACTCAGACTATGGCATCAACTACCGCATCGCGTCCGGCACGGTGGGAAAGTCTGAGAGCATCTGCGTCGACACGGAGCCCAATTATGCCTATAGCAGCGGGGCACCGACCACAAGCCTGGTACACCGACCGGCTCCGGTGGCGGCCGATTCAACGAACATGACGTTCCAGAACATGGCCGCGGGCGTCAACATGGGCGACAGGGTGCTGCCCATGCCCGTGGGACGGTCGTCAGTACCTAGTTCAATAGGATCCTCTTCTTCGTCGTACCGGAACGATTCAGGCTGCAGTTCGGCGTTTGGGGGCGGCAGCAGGGGCTCCTCGGCGCAGACGTTGACCACGACGGGCACGTCGCCTGCGAGCCCAGATTCCGAGACGCCGTCAAGTTACACAAGTTACGAGTCTTCGAGCATGGCTTCGGCCGCGGGTCTCTCCTCGTATCCTCCGATGACACTAGCTTCGCAGCTCACCCGCACGAGCAATGATCTCTACACACATGCTAGTTCCTCCGAAGCCTCTCTCTATACTCCAGCCGACTCGATGCGCGTCGGAGGAGGAGGTCCAGCACCCGACCTCACATACCGCTACACGGACACTACAACGGCGGCGAACACGGCGGCTGCTACGACGTCGGCACGCCGTGAGCTGCCCATGATGAGTAGCGGCAGCGGCAGCGTTGGGTCGTCGTTCTCGATGGCACACGGCGCTACGACATACATGGCGCAGCCCGCGTCGTACATGCTCCCTCCTGGAGAGGTCGGAGGTACGGGAGCAGAAGCCGGGGCGGATAGCTACCGCAAGACTGCGGGGACACTTCGAGGATGAGGGGAGACGTCTGAGCCGTCGGTTGATGATGCTTCTCTTATTGAGACCATGGACTCCCTCCCTCCCTGCTGGCTCTCGGTGTTTGAAAGTGTGTGTGTTTTTTTCTGGCCTGCTCTCAGCAGAGGAGTTGCAGTGTGTTTTTATGTTTTCGGACCTGAGCATCGAGATGTGAATGAGTCAACTGCCATGGTTTCGCGGTGGATGACGATAATACTATCGTCGTCGAGAGACTCGCGAATGCAGGGGTGAGAAACCTCTCTGACCCTTCCCCGCGCGGAGCAGAACGGATGAACTGCTCATAGACTTGCTTGGGGGACCCTTTTTTCTCACATGAATGAGGGGTTTTGATGGGGTGAAGTTGTGAGGCACAGCGTCTGACGGGGAGGCAAGACGAGAGCGAGCGTTGGTGTTGTGCCACCCTTGGCGTTGAACTCTTCTTTTCTCGTCTTTGAACGACACCGAGTCGGGTCGTTTTTGCTTGGTCCTTTTTTCTTTCAGTCTCTTTTTGTTCTTACTCTTGTTTTAATCACATTGTTGGTCGTTATCATGGCGCATTGCATCTTGAATTTTTTTACTCCCCAACGTCTTTGTCGAGATTGGGTTGAGATATTTACTCGTTGCATTTTGGGCGTTATCAGACACAGCCAAACGCATACGGGATATGAGAAGGCGAAAATGGATATTGGGTATTGGGTATGTACATTTTGGGCAGGCGAAAATTGGAGTGAATTGGCAAAGGGAAAATGACATTGGGATGGAAGATGGACATTGGAATGTTAATGGGTTTTGGCTTGGTTGGTTGTCTTTTTTGATGGGATTTTGACGAGATGAGACTCTGCACTCCTCATGGGAGACAGTTGTACATGAAATTAACTACTTGAAAGTAAGTAGATAGCTAATGGTCCATCTCGAGTTGATAGTTTGGGTCTGGTTGGAGTGTTGGTGGTCTATGAGTTGGCAAGGTAGTGATTAATATGAAGCTATTCTAATATCTGCTGGAGCCATTGTTTAATGAGCCATTGTTTAATAGTTTATCCAATGGTCCACCCCAGCTTAGCCACGTTTCAATCTCTTTCAATTCATCACCCCTGGACAATCACATTGAACGAGATGAATCTAATGAAAGCCCGTCATCACATGGCATCGAGACATGGCCCCAAACAGGTAAACCCCAGGTCCACAGCGGGGTTAGGTCGGCGGCGCTACTCCGGTATGGCTTCAGGGGGAAGCTCCGCTGCGGGACAATGACCGGGCTGATGCCCGTAGAAGATGCAGGCGCTATAGCTACAGTGGTTTGCAGCTGGAGGCGGAGGGCGGCCAGGGCTTCCGGGTTTGGCATCTTCACCAATCTGCATCTTGCTGATCTATTTCGAGCTTCCCCTCCTGCCTCCACCTCGTCATCCCACGTTTGACCAGATATTTTCTTGTGGCGCGGATAAAGTCTTGAGGCGTCACCTGTTTTTCTCTTTTCTTCTGCAGCTCTTGCAACATTGCTCACTTGCTCTTTTTGCGCGCTGTTCTTTAGACGACCAACCTCCAACACGCACACCTGGCATCTACTTCCCCGCCATTTGAAGCTATACCCAGCGTCGCAATCGCATTCCAGAGTCGCACTACCACCGACAACCTTTCAAGATGCAGGTTCCTCTACTAAGACTGCAATGCGGCGTCAACTCGTATGCCTGGGGCAAGAAGGGCAACGAGTCTGCTGCTGCTCGCTTTGCTGCTGCTACGCCATCTGATGACCTCAAGATCGAGTCCGACACTCCTTACGCTGAGGTATACTCGAACACTTCATGATCTTCTTCAATGACTGACATGTTAGTAGCTCTGGATGGGCACACATCCTTCAAATCCCTCACGAGACGTCAACACCGGTCGATCCCTCCTCGAGCTCGTCCAGGACAACAAAGCCCTCCTCTCGTCCACCATCATCTCCCGTTACGGAGAGAAGCTCCCCTTCCTCTTCAAGGTGCTCTCGATAAACAAGGCCCTCTCGATCCAGGCCCACCCCAACAAGAAGCTCGCCGAGCAGCTCCACGCCCGCGACCCCAAGAACTACCCCGATGACAACCACAAGCCCGAGATGGCCATCGCCATCACTCCCTTCGAGGGTCTCTGCGGGTTCCGCCCTCTCGCTGAGATTGCGCACTTCCTCGAGTCTGTGCCTGCGTTCAGGGCTCTAGTGGGAGATGAGGCTGCCGCAGAGTTTGCAAAGGTTGCTAAGGATGAGGAGGAGGGTGTTAGTGAGGATAAGAAGGTGCTGCTGAAAAAGGTCTTTGGCGCGCTCATGAACTCGCCTGCTGAGGCGATTGCTGAGCAGACTGCTAAGCTGGTTGAACAAGCGAGCAACGAGGGTGCTGATTTCGCTGCTGGCGGCGTGGCTGCTACATCTGGTGAGAAGCTTTCTGAGCTCGTCCAGCGATGTCACGGCGAGTTTGGCGACGACATTGGCCTGTTTGTGCTCTTCTTCCTCAACTTTGTCACTCTTGAGCCTGGCGAGGCTTTGTTCTTGGTTGCCGATGATATCCACGCCTACATCTCTGGAGATATCATGGAGTGCATGGCTGCCTCGGACAATGTTGTGCGCGCTGGCTT
The DNA here is from genome assembly GCA_030779245.1 of Fusarium sp. MBC 438. Classification (NCBI taxonomy): domain Eukaryota; kingdom Fungi; phylum Ascomycota; class Sordariomycetes; order Hypocreales; family Nectriaceae; genus Fusarium; species Fusarium sp. MBC 438. The sequence continues at coordinate 118,310 of JAPFTB010000109.1, read as the reverse complement.
CACCCCCAAGTTCAAGGACGTTTCTACCCTTGTTGACATGTTGACCTATAACTACGCACCCATCGAGGAGCAAAAGATGTCACCTACAGAGTACCCCTACGCGACACTCAACCGCAGCGGCTACAGCTCAGGCTCGGCCGTCGTCTTGTACGACCCTCCTATCGACGAGTTCAGCGTGGTGCGCACCCTGCTCCGGGGCGATGGCGCAAAGGCCACCTTTGAGCCCCTCGACGGGCCCAGCATTGTCATCTGCACCAGCGGCAAGGGCAAGATCTCTGTCGGCCCCACGAGCGCCGAGATTCGCGAGGGATGGGTGTACTTTGTCGGCGCTACGGCCGAGTGCGTGCTCGAGTCTGAGGGAGGAGAGGATGACGAGTTTACGACTTATAAGGCGTTTTGTGAGATTGATGACTCCAAGGAGAAGCTATGAGTTTGAGTTAGGAGATTAGATGGATGAAAAAGAGCGTGAACAATGTCTTTAGCTTTAGGCCATTAAATGACGTGGCTGCATATACTTTTTAATATCACGTTCATCTACATGCCATTTTGATGTCTTTCTCAAAGTACTTGGAGTAGGGAGTTTATTCATGATGGGAGACTGGTCTCATACACTGTCTTTCCTGTGATAAGCCAACTTTGGCTGACAGGCCTTGTGCTAACTAGGGTCGCACTTAATACTTTACACAGCATGTCCTGTATATCCGTATGACATGGAATCCGTAATTAATTTGAGGGTGGACGTTGTCAGGTTCCTCAGGAGCTGACTTCGCTTCATGGTCGATAGATATCGTCACTTGGATGAATCGTCGACATCAACCCTCTCGTTAAACGGCCAGGTATCCTTGCCCGTTCCCCTGCTGATGGATAGTTAGCATCGTGCCTTTCAGATAACGGACTTTTCTTACCTTGACTCTGGTCTGTCGCGTTGCCACCTTGACCCGTAGTACCTCAATCCCCTCCAGAACCACGACTTGCTGGTACTCCACGTCGCCGCCACCTCCGCGAGACTGCCCATCTTCTTGGATCTCGGCTCTCTAACTCGCGCATACTCTTCCAATGCAACTCTAATACCAGTCTTTGTATCTGAAATTGCGTGCTTGAGTAGTGATCTAGCCAACACTGTGGCATCTTCGATGGCGAAGCCTGTTCCTTGACCACTTGTCGGCAGCATCAGACGTGCCGCATCTCCGATGAGAGCTACGTTTCCCCATTGGATCTCGTCCTGTTTCCATACACGCTGACGGAGAGGCGTGCGGATTATGCGGTCTGCGGATGAGAAGAGGGCTTCGAGGTTGCCAGCATAGGGATGGAAGGCGTTGCGGTGCTGACGGAGGATGTCAACTGTTGAGGCGAGAGGGTATTGGCTTGGGATTATTGAAGATTGCCATGGTTCTGCGTCGGGTTTGGGGTCGGATTCGATTGGTGAGGAGGATGACGGAGGTGAAGCTTCAGGGAGGATGAGATCCCAACGTGTTCTGCCCTGGGGACAAGGACCCGTGGCAAGAAATCCGTCATTGAGTAACATGAGGTGGGATTCGCTGAACTTGGCTGTTGAAGACGGTGCTTGCTCGCTGGTAGATACGCCGTAGATGCCGGTTAAACCCATAAAGTCGGGTAGCCATCTCTCTTCTGCAGTGGCCTTGTCTCTCTGGTCGAGGATGAACCTTCTGACACCGGAGTATCCTCCATCAGCACCGATGAGAAGATCTGTCGTGATGGTTGTTCCATCCTCAAAGGCGACCTTCATGGTTCCATCGTCGAGGGAGGTGAAGTTGACAGCTTTTTTCTCCCAGTTCACTTCTCCGCCAAGTTCTTTGACCTTTTCAACCAGCAGCTTCTGTAGAGCCCATCTCTCAAAGTAGATAACGCCCGTCTGAAGATCACCACTCCACATAGCATCCCCCAGCGAATTCAACCTCTCAACTCCACCATCATAGTCACAACTCCATGTCGACAGTGCACCACACTCAAAGCCTTGTGCTTTGATTGAAGACTCGAGACCAAGACGGTGTAACGGGTAGAGGCCGTTGGCGAATAGGCCAACTGTTGCACCGGCACGAGAACCAGAGTCTGACGGGGAGGGGGATGAGTCGAAGAGGATGGGAGTAAAGGTGCGGCGGAGGACGGGGTGGGAGAGGATTTGGAGGGCGAGAGTTGGGCCGGCTATTGCGGAGCCGATGATGGCTACAGTTTTCGGTGAGAACATTGAAAGAAGAGCCAACTGGTAATAAGAGGGTGTTTTGAAGTGGACTATCAAGAAGTGGCCAGTGCTGGCGTGTAAGTGAAGGTATCACAAGTTAACACGGTTGATGCTGACTTGAGGTCGTTGGTAAGATCCAGTAATAGATCATGCAGTAAACATTTCACGATGAGGCAATTTAGATCAGATAACAACATTTATATAAGACTCCCTGTTCCCGAGTAAGCCTTGCCAAGGCAAAGACCTGACCTGACCTGTATTGCTGCCTCAACTGTGCCTCAACTGTGGATAGTACAGGTCAGGCGGGATACGGAATACGGAATACGACAATGCTGAGACAGTGCGGATACCTTCGCGATCTCAATTCGCACATGGCTTATCGGCGCTCCGATAACTGGCCGCACTTACCAAATCAGGCAAGCTTGTACCCCTCACCGCCTTGATTTCTGCCGGCTTTTACCTTTCCCACCGCATCATCGGCCTCACTTTCGGGCGGAGAGCATATTACGACAGCCAAGACAGACGACATGATACCCTCTCTCTAAGCAAACTCTGGGAAATATTTAGAGGTTTGCTTTGGCGCATACAATGAGTTGATACCCACCTACCCTGGTCACGTTGTTTATGAAAGCTTCTTTTCCTTCCCTTCCTTCCTTCCTTCTCTGCCGATCACTTCTTTCTTGTCTGCGACGCGCTTTCTGTCTTAGTCGCCTTTCCTTCCCCATACCATCCCGCCTCGGCCGCTCAATAACTGGGCCTACTCTCTCAAGGTTAGTTGACTTGAACATTTTCCTTCCTCTACGGTCATCTGTGTCAACATGGATACGATACTCTTCTCTATCCGGCATCTTTACCATACCGTCTGGACCCCTCCTTTCTTGGCCTGATTCTTATTGCGACATTTTGTTTAGGCGGGTTGGTATCGGGGCAGGATGGCTAACGGGAAGAAGCCTGCGCGGGACGAATTGAAGAACCTCCAGGAGGATCTGGGTCCCTACTACCAGATCCCGCTCAAACCGCGACGCAGCGGCACCCACTCGAGGGAGAACAGCTTCCAGGAGTCGCTGCGACAGTCCTCGGGCACCCCGGAGCCGAGACGATCTGGCACGAAGCGGCAGGACCCGTCTAGCAGAGATTCGACCCCGAGCCGACCGAGCAAGTCGAGGACCAAGAACCATAGTCGGGACATAACCTCGGACGCATCCACCCCCAAGAGGTCGCCCAGGAGCGAACCCCCCGCGCATACCATACCGAGGGCCGACTCCGCCAAGCCGGAGCGTCACAGTCGCGAGATGTCGCAACGAAACCGCAGTGGGCGGGCGACCAACAGGAACAATGGTAATAACCATGGTGAAGAGGTGCAGATATGGGAGCTCTGCAAGAGTCAGATTGGAGATATTGTGTCCGGGATAAATGCGGAGAACGATAGTCTCGGAGAACTTGTCAACCTGGATAAGCAGGCGGGCACCATGGAAACTGACAAGGTCCCGGGTGATCTGCTACAACAGATGGAGCAGCATTGCCGGACAGGGGTTAAGCATTCCGAGGCGAACATGGCCAACATCAAGAATACGATCGAGCAGCTGAAAGTGCTCCGCGCTGTAGTGCAAGCTAAGGAGCAGTCCGAGGCCGCGACCGCAGGACCGGGCAAGAGACAAGCCAGGGACAACACGGCCTCGCTCTACGATTTTGACGGCGCCGGCGACTCACCGGTGCCGAGCCCCATCGGAGGGTCCTCGCGCAAGTATGGTGACCGGGCGAGAGACCGAGACAGGGATCGGGACCGCGACAGCATGCCGCCCAAGGCCGATAGTGTCGAGCCTCAGGGGTCAGTTGGGAGCGGGGTCGGATCGGGATCCAACAGCAAATTCAAGGTTGTCTTTTCCAAAGGCGATGCGGTCGCCTTCAAGCCCAAGGCGGTCAACGGCGACCAGACGTCGGACTGGATCCTAGGCGAGGTGGCTCAAGTAATGGGTGAAGGTAAGAGTCGGCGGTACAAGGTGCTCGATATCGAACCAGACGACCAGAGTAAACAGAAGGAATACCGATCGAGCGCCAGCAGCATGATCCCGATCACGCCCGAGAGCCAGGCGGCGTCGCTGAAGGACTGGGAGTCAGGCAAGGTGGTTCTTGCGCTGTACCCAAACACTACTACGTTTTACAAGGCCGAGGTGCACAGCATGGACAACGGCAACAAGGTGAACCTCAAGTTCGAGGGGGAAAATGATTCGACGACGTTGCAGCAGGTTGAGCGGAGATTTGTGATCGAGTATAGAGCTTGAGGTTGGTTTTGCATAGCGGGCGAGGGAAGTGAGAAGCAGTTATCTGTGATGGAGTCATGGGAAAAGAATTGGATGGATTCGCTTAGAGTCCCATGACGAGTAAGGCAGTACGCGATAATAAGGATAGCCAGCGCAAGCGATATGGCATCCATAGCAGATCTGATATAATAAGTTAGGCGCATGAATGGCCTACCCATTGGCGTGCAATGCAATGTCCGTTATCAAATGTCGGTCTCTTATACTATGACGACGGAGAACCAGGAGGAGAAGTGTCCCCGGGCGTCGGTTATGACGAGTGTCCGTCGTGGAGTGACCTGCTCGTCGCGCTTAGAGACGGTGGAGCGTTAGGTACCAGTGGGACAGCCGCCGCTCATGATGGGACTGAACTTGAATTTCAGCCGGGGGTAGAAGGTAAGGTAGACGGATGCGCGGGTACCTTACAGGCACACGGGGCAGCTCATTTCAGGGACCACGACTGGGGGTTTAGGGGCCTCAGGGGCGGGGGGGCCCAATCCTCTAAAGGTCGTGGACACTCACTGGAGATGCCCCGTCAGTGGTGGCCCTGCAGGCCGACCGTTGCCCCGTGCGGCGCTAGTCCGAGAGAGGCTCAGACCAGGGGGAGAGGAGGAGAGGCAGAGAGTGCTTCGCTTGGCTCATGGGGGGATAGGATGGATCTCTTTTTCTTTTTTCCCCTGACGGGGGAGACGAACGAACGAACGAACAAAAGTTGATCGCCCTTTTTTGAACGAAACAAAGTGCCATACTCTTCGAAGGATTACTTCTTTTTCCTTATCAGCGAATCCGAGTGGAGAGAGAGAGACAAGGCAGCAACAGAAGTGGGAATTTCTCCAAGCTCAAACAAGGAGGGGGGAAAAGAAAAACACCAAAAAGTCAACAGCCACGTTTCCCAGACCCTGGACCGTTTACTCTATTCGCATTTGACTATCAACCTGGTGAGTTTATTTTCATTCTTTCTACATGACGATGCATTGTTGTATTGTACGATTGTTTGTTTACTGACAAATCTTGCTTGCGCCGCAGCAGCTCCCGTTCGACTTGAAACGAAACACCAAAAGAGTGTCCACCCCCTTCTTCCCACACCCCGAGTATCGGATCATCACACCACAACTAAACCGCGACGAGTACCAAAAAGAAAAGGCGCACCGACCTTGTTCCTTCCTCTGACATCTACCCGACCGAATATACATTTCGAACGCGCGATTCTACAGCCGCAATCATGGGCGGCCAACTCTCCAAGATGATGGGCAAGATCTTTGGATCCAAGGAGATGCGACTCCTGATGCTGGGTCTCGACGCCGCAGGAAAGACGACCATCCTGTACAAGCTCAAGCTTGGACAGGATGTCACTACCATTCCTACTGTTGGCTTCAACGTCGAGACGGTTACGTACAAGAATGTCAAGTTTAACGTCTGGGATGTTGGTGGTCAGGACAAGATTCGACCTCTGTGGAGGCACTACTTTAGCGGTGAGTTTGGAGATGCATATGGAGGTGAATATGATGCTGATGGAACGTGATCAGGTACTCAGGGTTTGATCTTTGTTATTGACTCTTCTGATCGGAACCGTATGGACGAGGCGAGACAAGAACTGCATCGCATCATCAACGATCGCGAGATGAAGGACAGTCTACTACTCGTCTTTGCCAACAAGCAAGATTTGGCAGAAGGTAACCAACCGCCCTCTTCTCCTGTCTTTTCCCAACGCAATGCTAACTTGTTCAGCCATGAAACCTCAAGAAGTCACCGACGCCCTCCAGCTCACCAAGCTCAAGGACAAGGTCTGGTACGTGGTGCCCAGTTGCGCCACCACGGGAGAGGGTCTCCTCGAGGGACTGGCTTGGCTTTCCAACAATGTCAAGGCTCCTCCTGCCCCTGCCAAGAAGTAGAGGACGATTGATACTCGATCTCTTTTTTTCCCCTTTGGCGGTAACTCTATATCTCGACGACTTTCCTCCCCCTTTTCCGGCGCGATACCTCCGAGGCTTCTTCTATATCTCCGACACGCGATTCTCTCTCTACTTTCTCCCCTCGAGCATATAGGAACCGATTCGTTCACTCCGATGCGAGTTTTAATAGATCTACTCTGCGCGTTTTGGAACATGGACATTTGGAAAGGAAGATACTCGTCTTCCTCCCCTACGCTCGGTGGACATCCGCAACACCCGCCTCTAGAGAGAGATAACCTCACATCCACCCTCCCCAACGCGCCTCAACCTAACCCTTTTCTCAACAACTCAAACTCGCCGCCCGCCGCCGAAATTTGCCGAAATACCCGACGTTATATCTTGCTTTTTTGTCTTTTTTTCTTTCTTCTTTTTCTAACTGCCTGTTTTTTGCCCGCTAGAGATCCGAGGAGAGATGGTTAGGATTGGGGATGGAGTGAGAGGAAGGATGATGGCAGGATGTAAAGGGGGTTAGATGAATCGAAAGGACTGGACAAAGGGAACAAGACAGAAAGCAGGCAGCGAATGAGAGGCAGAGTGTCCTCTTTTTTTTTATTTACTTTTTGTTGTCAGTTTGTTTTGCGTATTTGCAATCGTTGCTGTTATTGGTAAAAGATAATTTTTGTCATTTATGATGCCCGATCTCTCCCCTTTTTTCTATGTACTACTTCTCATAATTAACGATGCGCTCTTGTTTTATTTCTCTTAATGAATCTCTTTGTCTCTCTCTCTCTCTCTATCTCTCTCATTTTCTTAGAAATGCATGGTAGTAGAATTGGTGTTCCAATGCGACGGCGAAAGGGAGGTAGATGTTAGTGGAGTTCTGGTTTGATGTTGGCGATAAACACCAAAAAAAAAGAGGGGGAGGGGTGCAAGTCGCAGTTGGCGATAATTACAAAAAGTCATGCACCAAAACCCCCCCCAAAAAGTGGTTTGACATTAAATGTCTGGTGTGTTACAATTGCATCTATAACGTGCAAGCATTTCTACAAGCACGTATAATATTAGGAACTCTTCACGAGAACCCCCCTGTTAGAGGATTTAGATACTTAAGCCGGTCGGGCCTCGCCGTGGCGGAAATCGAACCGGCCGTCATCGGTTGCTGGCCTTGAGCTTTCGTATACGGAAATTGGTTGTTGACAAATGCTTCATCTTAACCGTTTGACCGTATGTGCCGTATGTCTTTCGACGATGAGGGTAGGGATTTACTGGTATATAAGGGTCTAAGGGGAGTGGCACTGGCGGGCAGGTGATGGGATGAAACCTTGTTTTTTGACATCTGTGCTTCTGCCTAGATGTCGGGTATCTGATCCTTGAACTCACATCTAATCCATCAATCCACCTTGAAGCACCGAACCGTGTTTATGCTCGTAATATATATCCTCAAAGCAATTCCCAAACGCCGTGCTCACCCCTTTACCAATACCCATCTACCCGATTAATGCCATCACTCCTTTAACCTTTTGGCTGGCCGGACGAGTGAGTCATCTGGCAGTCCGCTTCGCTTCGTACCTGGGAGACTGCTGGTTCGGATGTCGTTGTCGTCCTGGCTGACACGTCGATGTGGATACTCGTTCTTTAGCCCCTCGAAGCAGTTTGCACTGACGCGATCACCTGTGCTGAAGAATGGCGACTGCAAGGCCTGTGCGGCTGTGAGACGCTTGGCTGGGTCGTATTCGAGAAGACCAGCCAGCAACTTGTAGCCCTCTGCACCTAGGGAGGCAAGCGGGGGGTTGGCGTTAGACCCAGGAGGGCCTGCATGGGAGATGGTGCTGTAGTACCACTTCTCGAGGTTCGAGCCGCCAGGGGGAGGTGGAGGTGGATTACGAGAGCCGTAACCGTGGTGATGAGGGTGGTGATGATGACCGTGATGACCATGGTGAGACGACGTCATCGAGTTGGCGAGCGTGTTGAGTTGATTATACTCAGGCATAGTCGGAAGAAGTGGCCATTTATCCTTTGTCGGCACGCCCATTATCTCGATAATCTTCTGCATCTGGTTCCGCTGGAAGGGAACCGTCTTCTTGCTATCCATCTTGGCTTCCTCACCCTTGAATATAGGCCGTAGAGATAGCAGCTCGGCAAAGATGCAGCCAACAGCCCACATGTCGATGGCCGGGGTGTAATGATAGGAACCGAGGATGAGCTCGGGGGCGCGATACCATATTGTCACGACCACCTTATCACCACTGAAGAGGGAGTGCAGAGGCTTGTCGAAGCGACGGGCGAGTCCGAGATCTCCAATCTTTACCTCGCCGGACGAGGTCACCATGATGTTGGCAGGCTTGAGATCGCGGTGGAGTACCCAGTTGGTGTGAAGGTACTGACAGCCGTTGAGGAGCTGGAACATGATGCTCTTGACTGTAGCTGGAGGTATCGGGTGTCGAGGCTGCTGAGTGTGATGATGGATGATCTGTAGCAGATCGTGTTCGGCATACTCAAAGACCATAAAGATGCACTTGTCCTCGAGCATAATCTCACACAGACGGATAACATTTCCATGGTTGAGCTCACTGCAAAGACTCATCTCACGAATAGCACTCTGCGAGATGCCCGTGTAGCTGATCTGCTCACCCTCCTTATCCGGCTTGAACTTTTTGATGGCGAACTCGCCAACAGGCTTGCCATTGCGGCCGACAGCTTTGTAGACGCGTCCATAGGTACCAGAGCTGATGAAGCCGACGATACGGTAGCGGTCTGTGATGCGGACCTTGGGTTGATATCCAGTGGAGCGGTCGTGAGGTTCTACACGGCGTTTTTGGTAAGCGTGTGCTGGGAAACCGACGCCAAGGTGATGAGGGCGGAGAGGCATGGCCGAGGTGTCAAGTGCCTCTCTCTGACCTCGGTATCTTGCTTGAGATGGATGAGGTGCTTTTAACCACTTGGCATTGGCACAGCTGAGGGGTTCAAGAGGTAAGGCGTATGGACAGTAGAGGACAGATGCGAGGCAAAAGGGCGAAGAGAGACGAAATATTTGCAATGCCAAGGCCCGTGGGAAAAGGACAAGAAGAAGAAAAGCAATAGCAAAAAAACGATGAGCAAATGATGATGACAAGATGCTCAACAAAAAAAAAAAGAGGATGAATGTTTGAATCCTTAAGGTTGTCAATGAAGGCCGAGTCAGGCAAGTCGTTAGACACCACGCCAGAGGCCAAGGCCACGCCACACTAGCCGACAATCGTTGACACCTCAGGTTGCTCTTTTTCCGAGAAGGGCAAGTACGCGAGGCGACCCCGATTGAGGAGGAGGCGAATAAGCAGCAGCACGGCCAAGAACCCCTCAGCGGGTAAATGAAAGATTGGATACACGGGGAGCAGGCCGAATGGGAAAAGGTTCAAAAGGGAGAGTGAGAAAAAAAAACGCGGTCTGGGGAAACAGATATAGCCTGATCCTTGACCGGAATAGGAGAGGAGTAAAGCAAGATACGCGAGACAAACAGACGCAGATGCAAATGCAGGATAAGAAACACAGCCAGCCACTTGATAGGTTGCAAGGGTATTTCAAGTGTGTAATGACGAGAGAAAGAAACAATACGCCGTCAATAAACGCAACGCACCTTCAAATGTCGCCTGGACACTCCGCTTCAACGTCCCCCTGGCGCCGCCCAAGCCCACGGATCCCGGGCCCGACGCCCCCGAGGGCGGATTCGTTCTGCTCATTTAGCGAAAAACCCGGCCCCTCCGCGTCTTGTCTTGTCAGCTCGTAATAGTTGGCGGACTTGTACGTGGCAAGCAGAGCAAGCGAGTTCTGTCTCTCTCTCCACAGCGTATCTCTCCCGCCCCTCCCGGTGACCGGCGATGGCGAAACGCGGTGTGGGATGCGGACCGTGATGATGTGGTGTGCGGCGCGTGCGTCTCTTCTCCTTTGGGTTTCTCTTGCTCACACTCTCTTCCCCGCACGTAGAGAGTATAAAAAAACCGAACGATCTAATGCAGGACGGGATAGCGAACCATAGACAGCTTCAGGATCAACGGGCCCGGCGAACCGAAACGTGGTTTTGTCCCTCACGCGCCGCCGCGTACTGTACCGTAACAGGAAATAGGAGACAAGATCCGCAGTAGACGCCGTAAATTCTTTGCTTGGCCTTTGAAGCAACAAACTCCTCCTGTAGCTTGCGAACAGAGCTGGATCCGGTGGACACAGCGCACCGCGGATCTCTTACTCCTCTGCCGAGACGAGACAAGACAAGGTGAGGTGCAATGAGCGATATGGGGCGTGCGGAGTCGAAGGGGGCGATGTGGAGTTTTTTACTTGCTGGGGGGATAAATCCTATCCGAGCTTTGTAGTGAGATGATGCTAGTCTCTTGCTGTCCGTATGGACCGAGGGGAGTGAGAAAAACGATGAAATTGGTCAAAGAATGCGTGATGTAGAATCATTCCTGACCCAGGTCGGTTGACATGGCCCATCGAGGTTGTGTCAAGTCTGCGACGACTCGTGAAGGACGGGTGATGACTAAGCTAGCATTTGTTGCATAGAATTCCAGTTGGTGATGCCTTCAAAGTTTAGAGCTTCAGTATTAGCAAAGACCATGTCCTTACTCCTTGTCTAGGACTGGAGAATAGTCTGTAGTTGATCTACGCCCAAACAAGATTCAGTCACCTTGCATTCAGTCACCTTGTACCCACCAGTCACCCCTGACACCATGCTTCTTATAACATATTTTCTTGCTGTCTAGCTAACTTCACATCAAATACCAATCCATTCTCTCCTCTAATCAACACACGCTCACCAGCACATCTATCGCGGTCCTAGCTTCTCCAGCACCCGCGGTCCCTGCTCCTCCCACTCCGCCTTGGTAACCCACATGCTCTCCTTGTCCGCCATGATGTTGGCCAGCACCGCACCACCAAGGAACACCATGTGTCGCCGTCGCGGGGGATCCTCTATCCGCACCTTGAACTTGCTCAGCCGCTCCGGGTTGCCCTGCAGTGCCCGCGTGAGCCACAGCTGCTTCAGCTCCTTCTCCAGTCGCGACGGGAGTCCAGGGTACATGCTGCTACCACCAGACAAGACAATGGCTTTGAACAGGGACGAGCGAATGTCCACGTCGGCAGACTGAATGGTGTTGAACAAGAATTCGCCGAGGCCGGGCGACTCGCTATCGACAAGGTGAGGCTGGAACAGACACTCGGGCGCCTCGAATCGCTCGCTACCCACGCGGATCACACGTCCGTCCGGCAGGGTGTAATCCTCCACAAGCACCGTGGTATCCTCGCTCAGGCGCTTGTCCAGCTCCAGGTCGTATGACACGTAGCATAGCTTCTCCTTGATCTGGCGGACAGTCTCGAAATCGGCGGTTCGGTTGAGGGCGTAGCCGCGGCGCAGGAGCAGCTTGATCAGGTTGCGCGTCACGTCTCGGCCGGCAACATCTAATCGCTTTGTAAGGTGGTTGAGGACCACGGATTCGTAAACGGGGACAATGTGTGTGACACCGTCACCCGAGTCGACGACAACACCAGAGCTAAGACCTACACCGCATTAGCTTCAGTCGCGTCCACAGCTTCCATCAAGCTTCGGGCGCTACTCACCTTGCGCGTATAGGGCCAGGACAGCCTGGATGGCAACGTAAACACCTCCGAATCCATATCGATCAAACATGACCTCGCACATCTTCTCCCGGTTCTTGAGCGGGTTCATCGGCGGCTCTGTCAAGAGGATCTTCTGGCCCTGAGGGTCCACCTTGAGCTTCTCAAAAAAGGTATAATCCCAGAGGTGCTCCATATCATCCCACTTCTTGACGATACCGTTCTCCATGGGATAGCTGATCTGAAGCATCGTTCGGGCGGCGGCGGCCTCGTCACCGCACATGATGTCCTTGATCACCAGGTCGCTGTCCGTCTGCTCCTCGGACCGGAGGATCGGCCGGCCGACGATGGACGGGTACTGGTGCTCGGGAAAGTTCTGCGCGGCATATCCGACCTTGAGGAAACCGGTACCGCCGTCGAGGACTAGGCGGTAGGAGTGAGGTCAGCTTTCCCCAGCTCAGGGGGTGTACAGGATCAAGCTCGGGAGCTCTGGAAATGTGATTCAAGCTTACCAATGGGCGGGGGGTTGGCCATCTTTGCGACAACCCGAGGCGGGATATAATTATTTGAACGTGGTGAGGCTGAGGTTGAAGGTGCGGTGTTGCTGTCGCCAGGAGCTTGGGGGAGGTTGAGGTGTTCGTCAGTGGTGGGGTTGTCGTCAGAGGTGGCTGAGGCGGATCACGTGGCGCCCCGCGATAAACTTGATGGCTTCAACAATGTCGGTGCCGTCATATAATCCTGGGGCCCCGCTCAGAGAAGACTGACTCATAGATGATTTTTGGTTCACAACAAGATAGCTATCCAGGCTCACGCCGCGTTACAATCACATATTCCAGGATCAAATCTTTATAGATTTCTTTTACATCATGTCCGAAATTCGCTTCCTTCGGCGGAGTCTCCGCATACTCGTCCTCAATGCCAATTCATCCACCACCATGACGGCAGGGGTTGCCAATGCCATTCGGCAAATGTCTCTTCCAGAAGTATGATATTTCAAGACAAACAGAGATTGAATTTCTACACACGCTGATCTTGTCAAAGTCGATGGAGATTTACACCTACACGGCCCCTCCAGGCACTTCTCCTGGTAGCATCGACGACCAGGAGGGCATCGACGCCAGTGCAAAGGCTGTCCTTGATGACCCAAACCTTCAGGAGGAGCTTGACTCCGACAAGTACGATGCCGTGCTTGTGGCTTGCTTCAGCGTGCATTGTCTCGTCTCCAAGTTGACGAGATACCGTCACCTCGCTGTCACGGGCATGTTTGAAGCCAGCATCCTCACGGCTCTCTCTCTCATCCCTGCGCCAGATGATGCCAGCAAATGGGGCATTGTCACAACGGGTAAATGGTGGGAGGACCACTTGTCGAATGGTGTCAAGAACTTCCTTGGTCAGGAACGGGACGGCGTCAACAACAAGTTCGCCGGTGTCTTCTCGTCTGGCCTCACCGCAGGCGACCTTCACACGGTATCACCAGAGGAGGTCAAGGAAAAGCTCAAGGGAGCAACTCGAGAGCTTCTCTCTTCCGGACAGGTGTCATGCGTCTTGATGGGTTGTGCAGGAATGGCGGGTCTGGAAGAAATAATTCGCTCAACAGCCATCGAGATGTACGGCAAGGCCGACGGCAATCTCGTCTACATCATCGACGGTGTCAAGGCTGGTATCATGCAGTTGGAGCAAATGGTCCGCAGCAAAAGGGCCTTTCGGTGAAAAGTCATGTCAGTGATATCTCATTATTTCTGTCAAGTCATACCTGCAAACGCCTAAACCGCTCATATCCATCAAGCATTGTGAAAAGGAACTTGCTAATAACACTCGCTGAGACCCTTGAATCTGTCAAACTCATGAAACACTCATAAAATGACTAAAGTTGCAACTCGCTTTGTGGATGTGCAATTGTCACTGATCCAGATCTGAACCAAGTATGCGTGGTGTGTTGGCCTTCACGCTGTGTTGCCCCTAATCAACCCGTCGCGTTCTGCCCCAGACCTCGTCGGCATCCTTCTTACCCTTTGTCTCTGGAACGTTCCAGGCGACAAAGATGGCTGATCCACTGGCCAGGGCAGCAAAGATGAAGTAGACCCATCCATGGCCTCCGAGAAGGTTGTTTAAAGCCGAGTTAACAATAGGGAAGAACTGGGCCACGATGAATGTAGCCACGTAGTTGGCCGCAAGGCACCAGCTCTGCGTAGCTCCAACAGCTTCCTGTCCAACCAGCTCAGAAGCCAAGATGAAGGGCACGGGGCCAAGTCCAACAGCGTAGAAACCCACGAAGATGACGACAGCAAACGCCGACAAAATCTTGACGCCAAAGACAATCGAAAGAGCAAGAACAAATGCACTTGACCCCTGTCCGATAATCGATGCGAGCAAACAAGTCTTGCGACCGAGTCGGTCAGGCAGAGGAGCACAGGCAATAGTCGTAATTAGGTTGACCACAGAAATGAGGATGGTAAGAAGGGCCGAGGAGATCGGGAGGAGGTCCGCAAGGAGTGAGACGGAGTACATGATGATCGAGTTGATGCCACATAATTGTTGCACAAACATGATGCCAACAACGGCAACAATGGCGGGCCTGTAGAGGGGGTCCTTGAGCACCTGAAGGAAGCCGAGGTGCTCAACAGGACCCTTTACAGCGGCAGGGGCTGTTTCAGCTGCTCCATCAGCCTGAAGAAGTCCCTCCTCTTCAGTCGCTTCCCGTTCATCGGAGCTCCATGTCTCGGTTTCCTCGTGGATGTCGTAGCCCATACCACGGATCCTCTGCAACGTCCTCTTGGCGTCTGTCGAGTCACCCTGTGCAGCAAGCCATGATGGACTCTCTGGCACAACCACCAGACCCAGAGTCTGTGCTGCAGCAATAAAGAAACCAGAGCCAAGGATCCACCTCCAAGCGTTCCCATAGCTCAGGAAGTATCCGAGGGTTTGAACAGCTAGAATGCCCACGTTGATGGAGATCTGGGTCATGAAGCCAAAGAGACCACGCTCCTTGGGTGGCGCAATCTCGCTGATGTACAGAGGTACCACAACAGTAGAGGCACCAGCGCCAATTCCGGAAATGAGGCGACCGAGCGCCATGACAAAGACACTTCCGGCGATTGTCTCAACGGCAGCTCCAAACAGGTAGAGGAGGGCGGTGAAGCGCATCGCAGGAAGACGGCCGCGTCGAGATGAGAAGGGACCAGACACCAGAGCTCCCAGCAAGCCTCCCAGTGTGAAAATCGACGATATGGTTGCGAAAGCAGCTTCGTTCATCGGGATACAATTGGAGAAGAGGCCGCCCGATGGCTCGTTCGGTTTCGTAGAGGTAACGAATCCCTTGATACGTTCGAGGGTCGAGATGGACTTTTTACGGCAGGTGATGACATCTTGGGGTGCGTTGAGCTCGGCCTGTAGGTGATTGTCAGCAAGAGGTCATTGTCAGAGGGCATGCTGTGCAGGAGGGGGAGGTACCAAATGGAAGCCGAACTGTAATGATCCCAGCGTCGTAATTACGATTAGCAAGATCAGATATCCGCTGATATCGCGGAGTCTGATGGGACCGCCTGCCATTTCCCCGTCGATTGCCGTGAACTGGTAAGGAAGCTGTAGAATAGCTATCGCGGTGAAGTGATGTTGAGGGTTCGAGGTTCGTTCAGCAGCTCCCATGAGCTTCGGCGGGTGGTCATGGGGGTGGGTCCACGTGCCGCAGTGGCTTGCATCCCCCCTGCGTCATTCCGAGATAGGCTCTAGGGTCAGCCATGGACAAAGAGTTACGCCATAGTTGAATGCAATCTGCATGCGGAGGAATGTGGTGAACTTTGTTTAAGGAGGAGAAAGTAGATCTATGTTCTACTGTATGTTGTCTATAGAGTTAAACTCTAAGCTTCACATCAGGGAAAGCATTATGGGATACGAATAAGGCAGCATAAACAATCGCCTTTGACCATGCAATTTGGGTGGTTCAACCCCGCCTTCAATTAGGCGCCGGGAAAATGCAAGCATTCAGCTTAACTCTCCGCTTTCGGATGAGGTTCTTTAGATAACTACTATGAGCGAGCCATTGAGTTTTACCGCAAGCATGATGGCAGTGCTTCAATTTGGTTTCCCAGCCACTCGGTATCTTAAAGATGCCAAGAAATGGAGGTTCGACGGACAGCTATTATGGCGCGATGGGCTGAGGAGCGAGGCCTGTCCGCTCGAGATGCTCAATGACCAGATCGAGGATTGGGAAGACGCGATTGAGGCCGCCGAGACTGTGAAGCCTGCGTCTCTAAGAACGCTAGATAGTCCAGGCGGACCCGTCGGCCTCTTCAAGAGGATCCTCGAAGTCGAGCTTGCGCCGTAGGGTGGTATGTGTCTTTTGGCCAAGCCTCTCACCTGGTAGTTTGTGAAGGATACTTCTGAAATGCTTACTTCTTTGAAGCAGCTCCAGACATGTTTTGGCTTGCCCATGCAGAGCGATGGTCTTTTGTATGCTTGATCGAGATTGCAAAATTGAAACGAGTTTTGTTGACTGCAGAAATGCTTCATCATTAACTGGCTAAGCTAACGAACTTCAAGCTTAACGATCTGATTGACAAATCTGAGAGATTTGAGACCAAATATCGAGACAAGAAAGCGCAGAAGATACTTAGTTAGATAAGTCTAATACCTTTTCGTGCTAAGTATGCCAACGTCTTGGAAAGTGGCTGGCTTGGGACTGGCATCTGGCTACTTGAGCATAAGACTTTCTAGAGTTGGGTAAAAGGACACACCGATATCCTATAGTTCCAGGATCTCCGTACTCGTGGTTATTTCAGCTGTAATAGTTTAGCCATGACTGTCAAGAGAAACTTACGCGAGTAGGCTCCTGGTTTTCATCATCACTTATCCAACTTGCTTCAGCTCCCTGATTTTCTTGAATGAAATGCACTCAGATGATCTGGAGAAAATCTGCAATCGAACCCCAAACGATATATATCTAGCTGAGGCTGTGCCACTCTGGGTGTCGAGTGCGAAACGAGGCCCCCTATGTTTGGAGTCGCACGCTGCCCAGGAGCCACCAAAGGACATGACTCTTGAAGATGCCGATCTTCCGGACGGCACATCCTAACTGTCACTTTTTGAGGGTCTCAGCATCTTTAATGGAGATTTATAGACTGTTTGACTAGTTTATTGTAAGGCTCAGCAATACTTTGGGGGTCTCATGGCCAAAAGCCCATGCAAGGCAGGATGAACCTTGTGAGGATTGTGTTGAAGTATCTGGTTTTGCCAAACCTTTCTGGTGGTATAGAACAGAAATGGCATGATCTAGCGGCTCGAGTAATATCCCTTCTTTGAACATGCTGCAAAGCGTTGGGGTTTGAAATCAACAAGCTCAAAGGAGCTGATTTCATCCGGTGGCTGGACAAGTTGCCTTCCAATGCTACGACAGTGGGGATTAAAAGTCAGTGTTTCAGCTTTGACGGCTTCCGCTATTTCAACGGGAGACGATAGGTCCCAAGAGGTACCCCTGTTCTCGTTCTCACAGCTGTTGGCTGATCACGGAGGTTAAGATTCCGGCGAGTCGGCTGAAGGCTAGGTTACGACCAAGGTCATACTATAGACTTGGCAATCTGAAACGGACCTGGGTGATTTTCTCGAGGTTATAGAGGGCCTGGAGAACAGTATGGGATTTTAACAACATTACAACATGGATGAGGAGAGTGCCGAAGGAAATTTCTCACAGGTCTTCACCTAGACTAACAGAGTAACGGGGAAGAAGTTACCTAATGCCGAGAAAGGATGGAATTGGCCGCCAAACTCGAGAGTGTATGGCGTGAGTCTCGGATCCTGCGGAAAGTTCAACGAGGTTCTCACAAAATATCCTGCGTCTTAATAACTTGTTTTCTGAGCACACAGACCGCAGGAGCACAATGCTTCTAGACCGCGACACAGAAGGAGAGCTTTTCAACTTGATTGTACGCAAGCGTTGTTTGAGTGGGGATGAATCACGGAGAGTCAGCTCCCATGTGCATTCTGTGCTTGATTCCTTGGTGATTTTCGTTGAACTTTGCATTGAGTAGGTAACAAGACAAAGGCAAGAAAGCATGCTTAGATGGGCACATCGGTAAATTGTGCCCGAGAGAAAGATTCTGTCTTATACGAGACCCTCTTCGTCAAAGCGGCCTATTTTGGCAACCTGCAGGATTTCATTAGTTAACAAGTCAACCTTGATGGGTGGTTTCCAAGCGCCGAGTCCCACTATCAAGCCAATAACACCTCCTCCAGAACGATCACAACATGAAGCGGAGCCTTTACACCGACATAAGGCCTCTTCCTTGTTTTCTTAGGACGGCGGTCCGCCTTTTCGGAACTCTGTCAATAATGATGCCTCGGAAAGTGGTTTTTAAAATTCATAAGCAAAATGTACGTCGGTCGTATCCGAGTGTCAACCGATTCCACCTGAACTTTGTTGTAGGTGGCAAGAAATATGACACCAGAACTTGCTACTAGTTCTACCCAGAGTTCTTGGAATAAACTCAGCCACTTCTAGACTCGAGCTCTGTTAACAGCACGCCCTCTATTACAAAGCAGTAGTCGTCAGAATCGATACTTCGGAACATCGGGAAGAATTAGTTGTATGGTACGATTACCTATCCTCCTTCCCTTCTTTGTCTCGGCCTCACCGAGCAAAAGTCCTCTCTTCAGAAAGAGGCACAGCTCAAACTTTCATAAACCCAGGGTAACCCAGGTAGTTGACAAATGGCGATTTTTGACTTTGGGCTAACGCGGAAATAGCTCGTGATAGCGGTGAGCACGGCGGTTCTAGGAATCCACTCGCCAGCCTCGGGAACACGATCCTCCCGTGTTAGCGGCAGATCCTCGTAACGTTGTCTTGCAGACTCGTTAAACGTAAACGGTGGGCGTATACGGTGGCCAATGTTACAGGGTAAGAGTGGATTTTTAGTTGACGATTACGTGTATGTAGTATTCATATCGGAGTTTATAGGACTGACAGACAATTGAGATTGAAGACACTGCCTTTGTAGTAGAAGAGGAAATACTCAGGGTGAGAACATTGAGTGATTGCGTATACTTACCTAGTAAATGGTTTAGCTGGCTGGTTTCATCTCTATAATTTCCTATGGTGCCTTGGCATTTCGTGCTTCTCTACTGACATCTCAACAAAAGTCGGAGGCCACGGAGTCCGCAAATCAGAGCAGACAGGAAGCCTAGGTAACCTATCATACTAATCCACGGACTGTCATCGGTAGGCGTGGGTAAATAACCTTTCTGTCTCCAAAATATCTCAAACACGTTGATCATTTTTCCTCCAATCGCCCACGTTCAACCGTATCCGTGCTCGCGCATCCCCCGGCACGTGGTGCGATCCCTGAAGACTTTGGACCCCGTCTAGACTCATTATCCGTAAAGACATTAGATAACAACTTGCTCACGTATTCTCCTTTACGAGGTTTTGTGGTATTCATCATTTGCATGGACTTTACCTGTAACACTAGCCTCTCTCCTTTATGACTTGAGACGGCCATGTTATTATATGATCAGCTACCTCAAACAACCATGATTTTAGCTCACTATCTAGTACCTCGTCTAGGAATAACCATAACGGTAACCATGATCCGGCGACCCGGGGTGGGTTGTCGCCACGGACATGGGACCATCTCGGACGGGCCGACCCCATAACAAAGGGACTGTAAGGCGTGGATCTCGGAACATGATCCATGAATGGCAAGGTGCAGCGCTCGGAAGAAATCCAGGGGTCGGTTCCGTGATGATGCTACGCTGGACTGGGCAAACTACCGAAAGTAAGGGTCCTGAGCCATTCCCATGGGGCGTGTGTCCGCTTGTTAACCGTATTTTGAAGCATCTGACTTAAGGTTAATACGAGGTTGTAAAGCCCCAGTGTGTTTCTAGGACTATCCTAGATTAAGCTGTGAGAATGAAAGGGGTAGGAAGTCAGCAGTAGATGTTGGGGGCTGTCAGCGTTGAGTGATGGTAAGCCAAGTAAAACCGGTAGATAGAGTAACATGCCGATCAGGATGTCAGTGGGATTTCCCTCCCCGCCTCCGTGATCCATACTGTTGGCTCTAAAGATTCGGCAAACATTCATAAGGCTGAACCCATCACCCGGCTCCATCTCGCCTGTCCTTGTCAGTGAGTGCCGACCAATGTAGCCCCATGGACATGAATAGCCCTGCTGCAGCAGTGACAGTTGTTTTACATGCCTCACGGCTTGACCGACTCGGTTTCGCTCCAGGTCATCCCTGCAACGGGGGAATGATTCCTCCATTGGGGAGGTGGCCTTCCAGAATAGGACCATGTAACAGTCTTTTGGGAGGCAGGGTGACAGGGTGGCATAGTCGCCCCGAATACACACGCCTTGACAGTTCGGCGAAGTAGTGATTCTCCGGGGATTGCATGTCACTCCGGTACTACACCGCCAAGGGCCTGGAATCATCCGGCTCCTCGGCGTTTGTCGAGTAATGAAACACCGAGAAGCGGTCCAATCTATCATCCCAACCTCGAAGAACATCAGGTATAAAAGGGTAGCCAAGTCCTCCCCTAAACAGCTCCTTCACTCCATCACCATCACGCACTCAATCAAACACCACTCAGCTCAACTCTCAAGCTCAACTCAATCATCATGAAGGCCGCCGCTCTCATCATCGCCGCCGTCACTGGCGCCTCTGCTGCTGCCACCACCGTTCTTCCCGCTTCCGCCGGTGTCCAGAGCGAGCCCACTGCCATCCCCGTTCCCAAGGGAGGCAAGTACAATGGTGGCATGAAGCGATTCGTTCGCAACCGTAAGTCAACCCAGAACAACAATCTGGCCATCATGACAACCTGGATCACTAACATCCATTTCCGCCTTTAGCCAGCACTTGCAAGGACCAGTATGAGACTGGCGAGAAGGACGCCTCTTTCATTCTTGAGGACGGTGCCACTCTCTCCAACGTCATCATCGACCGCTCTTCCGGTGAGGGTGTTCACTGCAAGGGTGCTTGGTAAGTCACCATCTCACCAACCCCTATATCACAACTAACACATCTACCAGCACCCTGAACAACGTCTGGTGGGCCGATGTCTGCGAGGATGCCGCCACCTTCAAGCAGAAGTCTGGTACCTCCACCATCAACGGCGGTGGTGCCTTCAGCGCCCAGGACAAGGTCCTCCAGTTCAACGGCCGCGGCACTCTGAACGTCAACGACTTCTATGTCCAAGACTACGGCAAGCTGGTCCGCAACTGCGGCAACTGCGAGGGCAACGGTGGACCCCGCAACATCAACATCAAGGGTGTTATCGCCAAGAACGGTGGCGAGCTCTGCGGTGTCAACCACAACTACGGCGATGTCTGCACCATCACCGACTCTTGCCAGAACAAGGGCAAGAGCTGCCAGGCCTACACTGGTAACGACCAGAAGAAGGAGCCCCCAAAGTTCGGCCCCGCTGGCGACAACGGCAAGTCTTGCCTCGTCAAGAGCCTCCGCACCAACTGCTAGATGGCTTCGCCTAGATTTTCCGGGCGGTGATGAGTCTCGATTCCAGGGGGAGCTTCTTCGTGGGGGAGAGACTAGTCACTACTTGATGATTGTGTGTGTTATCTTAAAGTTGTCACTTCTATGGGATCTAGCTGGATCGGGAGCTAGACAGGGAAAAAGAGCATAGGAGTGATAGTTCTTGTTTGTACATATTTAGAGTGATAGTATATAAAACGTGGGTTTCGATGGAACGTCTTGGCCGCTTGGGTCTTTGAACTATTCAGTTAACTGTGAAACATGTCATTAGAGCATGGGAACAAAGCCTTAGGTCTTCTAACCCAGTTATCCCATCAAGGGTCAGGCTTCAGCCATAGCAAGAAACACAACATCAACACATCATAGCATCATATCCTAATACTCTACAGGGGTATTTTGTTAGTCATTTAGGTGCCTACAGTTGAAGACTCATACCAAGGTGGGAATAAATACTTCAAAGAGGCTCTAGACTCATCGACTTGACAACATCCTGTCATACACTGCCGCGACTTGTGTCGACCTTCCATAGATGATAGACACACTGGTTGATGGTCAATGACTTCTACAAGTCCATGACATTTATGTTAAATTGGATCAAAGGCCGGGTCTCTGATGGAGTCCTAGCGAAGTAGGGGTAATCGAGCCTTGCCGTCTTCATTGGCTGTGCCATTATTCATGGCCGTTGCTAACTATATAGTGATCTGTTTGTACCGTGTTGTGCGCCAGCGCAGATAGTATGTATGTAGGTAAAAGTCAAACTTGACAAGGTATGATTCATTACCCCAAAGTAGAACGAGGCCCACCTTCTGATGCACCTCTCCCCAATCACGATAGTCTGACGAGTTGCAAGGTTTATTAGAGATTACTACATAGGGTCTAGTCGAGAATGATTCATAATGAACACACAGTTTCGGATGCATGTTATTTGAAGTTGATGGTTGTGAGGAAAGAACATAAAAGAGAATGTCAACAACTCGAAGAGAAGGGGATTGTTTAATATCCAATTCAACAATACCAACCAAGGTGACACTGGAAACACCACCAACCAGTGCTCAGTAACGATGAAGACGAAATCCACTCCCGAGTACGCCGAAGTCACGGCCGATTTCAAGCCCCTTCCGAAACACGGTCACCTCTCAGAAAAGATCCCCGAGTATGCAGCCGCCGAGGATCAGATCAGAGCTGGCTACGAGCCCATTTGGGGTGCCCCTGACTTTCCTTCCATGCGCGCAGTTGCAGGCAATGCCGATGCTCCCATGCCGCCCGGAGGACCAGATCGCTACAGAAATGTGACGACCGAGTTGATTCAGTTTCCTGTTCGTGATGGGACTTTGATTGAGCTCAAAGTTTACAAGTCGCCGAATGTTGTTAAGGATGCCACTTTAATGTATCGTATGCACGGCGGTGGTATGTTCTGATTCTGAGTGTCACATTTTATCTGCTAATCTCCGCGACTTAGGCATGGTTGTTGGAAGCCATGAAGTTGATGGCGTCGAGAATGTCTATGCTGCCACCAACCCCAACATTGTTGTTGTCAGCGTAGATTACCGACTGTAAGTTCATCCAGTATCAGAACCAAGGGCTGTTCGTTGACATTGCCAGGGCTCCGGAACACCCATTTCCAATTCCATTCCAAGATAGCTATGACGGTCTTCTCTGGGTGAGTGGCTCATATACAACAACCAAGGTAGCACACGTTACTAATGACCCTTTAGTGCAAAGAGAATGCAAAGACCCTTGGTGTCAATCCTGAAAAGATTATCCTGAGCGGAAGCAGCGCAGGAGGCAGTCTTGTGAGTTTGGACCAAGTGTTGCCTGGAATATGTACTAACATCCTATCCTAGGCTGCGACCGTGGCCGTTCAGGCGAGAGATGATGGACTCACTGGCATAGTTGCCCAAGTCCTTCACTTTCCTCTGACCTGCCATCCCAAGTTCTTCCCCAGGGAAAAATACGAGTTTGGAAGTTACATCCAAAATTCTGAAAATCCTGTTCTTAGCTCCGTTATTTACGAGCTAACCCTCGATGCGCATGCTCCTAATGCTGAGCATGACTGGAGGCATTCACCCCTTCTTGCCAAGTCGCATGCAGGCCTCCCCCCAGCACGTAAGCTTTGACTGTGCAATTGCAAGACTTCAACTGATCATCTTTTAGTTGTTCAATGTGCGGGTGGAGACATTCTCCGCGATGACGCCTTTGCCTACGCCGAAGCGCTGGAGGCTGATGGGGTCGAGGTTGAGGTGCATGCCTACGCTGGTGTACCTCACTGCTTCCCTGTTGTTTTTACACAGATTCCTCAGACTGCTACTTTCTACGAGAGATATACCAAGTTTCTAGAGAAGTATGCCAAGTGAGGGTACTGTGTGGAACCGAGGGAAAATCACAACAGAAAGATTTAGGGAGGGATGTTATGCCATTGACTAGGGCCTGGGATATTAAATTAATCTTAAAATTTCCTTTCGAATGGCACTAGTGGATTACGTAAAGTGAAGAATCTTTTCTCAAATTTATTTTCAATCAACAAAGCACCAAGTTGACGACTCACTGCTCCTTGTAAGAGCTCACCAGCAAAGAGATACCTCAATGGGCTCTTAGCTATGGTTGCTAGAAGTAATACATGCACTGAGGTACTTGATGGATTTTATGATAATGCGAGGTAAAATCGCTGCTCTTTGTAGTAAAATTCCTAGCCCTTCCCCTATTCTAAGCGTACTGGGTTTAGAATTGCTGGTCGATAAAGTAATCATACTTGGGCGCCAACTTGGCTCGGAACTGGCGGCCCCAAATCATCAAGGGAACGCATGTCAGAGCGATTGCAGCCGCGATGCAACCCAAAAGCACAAACATGTCATAAACACCCATGCCAGCCATCCAAGGTGAGACGGCAAAGACGAGGCCTGTGGCGATGATGTTGCGGACGAACACGACAGCTGTCAGAGCGGGACCGAGAATCTGGAAAAGAAACGGTGTCAGCACAGAGGAAGGGTTATGTGGTTTAGGCCAAGGGTTCTTACAAGTTGGTACGAGTCTTGGACGTAGGTGAGGGCAATGTCGCCACAGCCTCCGATGGAAAAGCCGATGAATGCGGCACCCACAGCGTTGATGATCCAGGGCATTCCCTTTATAACATGTTAGACTAAACCAAGCGAAAGGTGGGAAAGGGCATACCTTTGCAATTGTCAGGCCATACATCAGACAGCCAATGACCATGGACATGCCTGGTACCAGGAACAGCCAAAGTCGAGTCTCGGGCTCGTAGATGCCTCCACGTCGCTTCGCAATCTGCACGATCATGTAGTCCACCAACGGTCCACCAAACAATGATCCAAGGATGGCACCGATGAAAGGAGGCAGATTCATGTTTCCAATACCAGCAGGCGAGAGGCTGTAGGGAGGAGCTGCGTACAGGGCGCTCTGGGTGACTGCTAGAATGGCGAGCATGGCGATGCTCCATCCGTATTGAAGGGCAGCAAACATGACAGCGGGGAAGACGGCGAGGATGTGGAAGGGCTCGTAAAACTGCTGCCAGAATGATTTACCTGCAGCGGCTTCCTTGTCCAGAGACCAGAGTGCATGTCGCTCCCAGTATGTTTTCATCGGGATGTTGGTATCAATTTCGACGAGTCTCTTCCGTTGACTCAAGATGGCCTCTTGGTCTTTGTCAAGCGAGGCAGGAACTGGGGGCTTAGCAATGCTGCTGACTTTATTAAGTTGGTCGTCGGGCGTGTGTGGTGTGATGTCGTGACCGGTCAACGGGGGAGGTGTGTACTTGGACTCTTCGAGGAAGAAGAACATGATGATGGATAGAACTCCCATGAAGATGGCGCAGAGCCAGAAGCCCCAGCGCCAGCCCATGGAGACGGCGATGTGGCCACCCACGACGGGTCCAAGGTAGTTCTGAAGCTGTGTTAGTTGGGTATGTGTGGTGTTGATTCGGGGCACTGACTCCAATCATGACCATGATGAGATAGATACCGTTCATGGTACCCCGCTGGTGGACGAAGAAGAGATCTGACACCTGTGAGCTGGGTTAGTCAACTTTTCACCACTGCTTTTGGACCATAACTTACTGTAACCTGGAAGAGTGCCTCATTGACGGCTCCAGCAACTCCAGCAACGAGGTTAGCACCAATCATGTCTCCCACAGTCTGCATCTCAGCCTGCCACACGGCAGCAGCAAACATGACAAGAGCTGTAACGATGTAAACAGGTCGACGGCCAATACGGAGGGCCAGGGGGATGAAGATGATGCAGCCGACGGACAAGCCTGCCATGTTGGTTGCATATCCATTGTTGAGGGCGTCGTAACTCATTCCGAGCTGTTCGTTAAAGTCTTGCCACATTGGGACGCTGATGCAAAGACTGGATGCAGAGTTAATTGCGTGTAGTTTCGAAATGAGATCGGGGGCATACATAGCAAACACCATCATGGCGTAGAGGGAAAGAAGTGTCATGTGAAGAATTTTGCGTCTCGAACTCCAGTTCTATAATTGTTAGATGGTGATCCAAACGTCTTGGAGTATACGAACCAGGGGCTGATTCGGATCGGAACTCGGCTGAGGCGCAAGCAAGATGTGTGTCGCCTGTGCATCATTGATGCGCTGCGTGCCCGGAGGCAGCACGTCGCCATGCAATGTATTGACCATGATGCAAGTTTAACTGAACAGTTGAGAAGAAAGACTTGTCAAGAAACAGCCGTGATCATGGACATCGTCGTTGGAAGACCGAGGGTTTAAATGCAACACCAACCACACCCTCTTTGTTTATCAACTTACCCGCGGCTACTCCTGTCAATCTAGGTATAGTCGTATCAGCGTCGAGATAACCATCACCCCATCCTTGTCTAGGGGCATCCCAGCTACTCTTGGGCGGCGCACATCCCCGGATATCGGATGCGGGGTAGCGCTGCCTCGACACTAAACCCGAAATATACAATAGATTGCACACACGTTGAATGCACCGGCTTGGGTCCAGGGTGTTTTGCCACGGTACTGGGTTGTGCCGTCGAGGTGAGGACGACATGGTGGGCCGATAACGGCGGATCGTGTCGAATCGGATCGCTTCGCGGTGTAATGCATTGATCGTTTATGGATAAGAATCTGGGGTAATGAACAAATGGGTCTTGATTGAACAGGCCGGTGGATGTCCGAAGCTCTGGGAGGCCAAGATTTGGCTTGCTGCAACCGAGGACAGGAGCCAGGGGTGGTTATCTGTAGTGAGAAATGAGGTGTCGATATTGCGGCGCATCTAGTGAGATTTAGTTGTTATTACGGAGTACTACTCGCCACTCTTCGTGATGATTTGCTGCATTGGGATTGAAAGAGTTTGCCTCTACGGGATGGAACGGCCAGAGCATTGTTTGATGACGAGTAGGCGTAGAGACGAGAATCAAGTACATCAAGACATATTGACGTTTCAAGAGATGAGCTCCTCCCGCTCTAAGCTGGGTTGGTACTAACATCGGGTTAGGGAACCCGACGATTACGTGGAGTCGGGCTGAGGTACCCGAGCATGCCGCCGACGCTATTTCTGAGATTTGATCCCTGTCTTTGGCCCCGATTGGACTTTCTTACACGGGAGAATCTGACTTGCATGAACCTATTTCGTGAGGAACTATGCATTCAATGCCGTCACTACATAAGAGCTCTGCCTCGCTCCCTGACCCGGGGCCGAGATGATAGAAGGTGATAAGGACGAGTCTAGACTGAAACATGACAGCTGAAGCTCGGATTTGCAAGGATACAAATGATAATGTATTGGCTAACTGATAAAGAAGAATAAAAAATCTGGAAGAGAGTAAAGAAGACAATGTAGAGCAACCTATGCGGGACATAAAACAGATAGACAAGTATATGGTAGTAAAAACGCAGGGAATTCTCAAAAGCCTCGCTACAAGATCGATCTCTAGGAGAATAACGAAACATGAAAGTCAACTCTGCCTCTCCAGGATGCCAAATTTCGGCACACGCTCAGAAAACACCCCCGCTCCCCAGTGTACTCCTCAGTCTCTTCTTCTAGGCCTGCTCGGTCGTAGGCTGCTCAGCGTCCAGCGGCTTCTGCGCCCAAACCGTCTTGAGAAGGACGTATGGGTGATGCTTTAGGTTTCGCAGCTCACTTCTGAAACGGGCGAGGTAGACGTGGACCTCGTCCGACGACCAGCCCAGGAGGGCGGTGACAAAGTTTACAAAGCCTTCAGGGTCTTGAGTGCCAAAGACTTGACCGAAACGGCCTATCTCCTTTAGCTTGGGGTCCTTAGGCCAAGGACTCAAGGGACACTTGGGATGCTGTCAGCTAAATAACATAGGATCATAGGATGAATAACTTACTTTGCCGTTCCACTCCTTAATGTTGATAAATCCAGCCTCTTCGATAGCCGGCTTTTGGATTCCATCAGCAACCACGGTGAAGGTGTTTCCAATCTTCTTTGAAGCCTCGATAAACATTTTATCCCATCCGGCCATGGCAGAATCCGGCCCGACCGTGCCATCGTCACTCGTGACGGTTGGCGAGACTTCGAAACTCTCGATCCAACCACCTGGCTTGAGGACCCGATATGCCTGCTTGAACAACGCTGGCCAGTCGGGGATGCATCCGATCAGGTAGCGGAAGTGAACGTAGTCAAAAGAATTCGAGTCGAATGTCCACTCTTGGTTGCAATCTTCGATCTCGCTGATGGCAAGGTGAGAAGTGAGCAGTTTTGACAAGTATGGTGTCTTACAATTTGCAGTTTGGTGGGACCCAGCCAGGCTGGATAGGGGAGACGTCGGTGCCGATGACTTCGCACTGGGGGTACTCGTCGGCAAAGTCGCTATTTCGTAAGGTTAGGAAGAAACCAGTCATCGAGTAGCAACCAAACTCACATGGCCCATATACCTACAAAGTGGTTAGAATTATACCATAGCGACTTCACAAGCCATGGGATGTCTGGACTTACCAGTTCCTGTTCCAATATCAAGTACTTTCTGATAGATGACAACAAGGTCAGAAAACACCTAGGGATAGCTGAAGATACGTCGACGTACTTGGATATCATCCTTCAAAGGAGCCAAGTGAAGTGCTCCATCCTGGGATAGGGTCCACATGTGGTGACTGAAAAATCGTCAGGACTCGACAAAATTTGATATTCAAACTAAAAGGCAAAAATCCTTACCCAATATCCATAGCTTCGCTTTGTCGTTCATCGTTGGCGCCCCTGGCGGGAAAATCAGATGACCGTCTCAACTTCTAGACGCGAAGAGAAATTACCAGTATTGAGCGTTTCCCCTGTCGCTGTGGTATGTCCTGCCGTTGATGGTGCGGTAATCAAGAATACTCGACGAGAGGGAAGCGGTAGAGCTCTCGGCGTCAGATCCAAGGGTTGGATCCTCCTCGCCAGCTTCCTCATCTACCTCGATCACGCCCGCTTGGGCCTGCTCGGGTGATTGGGCAGCGGCCTCTGGCGAATGAGGCGACCTCGGCGATGTGGGAGATCGGCTCTTTGGGCTGCTGGTCTTTGGAGGGCTGCTGCCACTCTTAGGGGGGCTGCTACCAGTCATGTTGGGCTGTTGTCGTTATGGGCGGCGTTGATAAAGCGAAAATAAAAGAAAATCAGAAGATTGAAAGAGGGGTACGCGACGGGGACACGCGAGCCTGGGCAATGGAGCCCTTACAAAGCTCAGAATAGCGACAGGGTAGGGGACAGGGCCTATAAGTCAGGTGTCTCGCACAAGCGAGTAGCCCAAAAATCCCTCATTTCCTCTCCTTTTTAATTGATTGAGCAAAACGTCTAGTGTTTTCTGATATGTGACGTGCAGTGGTTGGTAACGTTGGTCATTGGCTATTTATTCGAGACCACGCGGCCACAGGGAAACCCCTTGTGCGGCAAGTCATGCAAGAAATTGGTATACATTTATTAAGTAGCACATTAGAGTTCAAGGCCTGTTTCTTCTTTTCATTCTGTGCGTGAAGCAGTGTCTAATAACCTGCAAGATTACTTGGGTTGCAATAATATTCGCTTCTGCTGCGGGATGAAGATCCGCTAGGTCGTAAACGTTGATGAATCCGGCTCTTGTTGCGAACCGGAAGCTCCCCGCGGCGTCTAAATTAGCTTCATGTCAGGTCAACGTGGCGCCACTAGGTTGGGTGGGCTCACGAACAGCGGCAACGGCCCGTTCCAATGAACACCCGCCTGAACAGGCGAAGGAGAAAATCTTGGGGTTTTATTTGCTTTGTACTAGATCGTTAAAGTCAGTCTGAACTCGACTCCATTGTCGTTGATGATGGACGAGTCTGGCAGTTGGTTTCTCTCTGCTGTCCTTTAGGGTCTCGTGGTGTTTGCGGGTCCCCTTTCCGACTCCAATGATATGACATGTTGCTGAGAAGGCGGTATCAAAGATCAGCCAACTATGATGGGATTGAAAGTCGCTTGAGCTGATTCGTACAGGAGCATGGATAATCCGTTCACAGCCCCTTGCCTGGACTGTGTCCTCCTCCTGGGCGCAGAGAGGTAGTGGGTTGGTGACCAGGTATCTGCATCTCCGGCACTTAACAGGATGCCGTTCCCTCAGCCAAGAGGCGCTAGATTGTAGTGGAGTAGTCCACCCAAATTTAGCTCTTGCTCACTAAATCTCAGTGGCCTTATCGATTCTTAAGGGAGAAATGCGCTAAACACCCTGTTAGAGTGTACCTGGGTCCGACTTGTGGCGATTTGCGGTGGCGGTGCAAATATCCAGAGAGCCACAAGCCACATCACGAAGACGACGACACACGACGAGGGCACGAGGTTGAAGGGCAGGAGACGCCTTATGACAATATTTTCACCGTAGAGAGCACAGTGAAGCCTGAGATATAAGCCAATGTGATATTTATACAGTACAGACAGGAGAGAACTTTGCAACATGCCTGATCTGGACGAGTCAAGGAGATGGCGATTGGGCACGTGATGCTACATTCACAACCTTTGGCGACTGCATCGGGCAAAATATTGGAGAGTCAGAGGCAAGGGCGAATTTTACATTGAATTTGATTGTTGATAGAAGACTCATCATTGGCGATACCTGCACGGGCACATTGGCCAACCCACCACCAACTTGGAGGGGCTCTCAAGAGGTCCTTGCCAATGCGACGTGCTGGGCCTTACCCAGCTCCTTGAGTCTTGAGTGTGCACTCTGGCCACCTCGAGAGGGGGATTCAACCAAAACTCACCAGAACAGAACAGGATGAATAGCAATGAAACCATCTCTGCCATGAATCTATGAAAAGGGAAGTTTCGTAAGGATGGGTTTGAGTGGAAGGGCTGCCTTTTGCTGCATCGGGAGAGTTCGCTTCGTTGATGCACACGCCCTTTAGAGCAAAGGCTTTGGGTCTAAACGAGGGGATCGAATTACTGAAGAGATGAGAAGAGCCGAATTAGGGGATATCGTGTAATGTCAATTGCAAAAATCCACCTTGATTGACTAATCCGGCTTGACAGTTGCGGGCAGTGCCAGAACGGGATGTTTATCATTATACCTCACATTCATCCCCCCTCTGCGAAAAGAGAATTATCAACAATACAGAACCACCATTCAACGAATCTTCCTTTTCTGTACATCCTACTTATACATAAGAACCCAAACGCCAAGATGAAATCCCATCAACGAACAGTTTGTCTCCTCGACAACTTCGAAACAAACCGACCAGCGAAGAAGCAAACGACAACGCCAACGGCAGCGACTACAAGATCTCCGAAATCTTCAAGATGTTTCGCAAGTCTCCCCGATCTTCTTCTCCCAAGAAGCCTCGACCTTCCACCCCGAAGAAACCCTCCCTGCGACGACTCTTCTCTACCCCCGACAAGATGGAGATCCCTACCAAGGACGAGACCACCCCCATCGCCAACGCGGAGTCTCCTCCCGCCCCTGCTCCCCCCGTCGATTCGGAGCTCGCCAAGGCTGAGACTTTCAGCATGGAGCAGATCCGTCGCGCTCGCAACCCCATCATGAACATTGCAGTTCGAGGCACCATCAACCGCTTCAGCCTCGAGTTTTTCCTGCTCCCCGGTGAGCGTCGCAGCCGATCCCACGTCCTGGTCGAGCTTGATGAAAAGATTCGCTTCCGTGATTCTGAGGGTAACGTCGCTGACATCAAGGGTCTTGCCATGTGGATGAAGAACGTTGGCGACGAGTTTGACGGCGAGCTTCATGTTCGCTACGTCGTTGAGGGTCGTCACTTTGTCGAGCCTCTTGCTCGTTTCCAGTTTCCTCTCGTCAACGCTACCAAGCCTGTTTCTGAGCATGTCACCACCATTGATGTCATCAACGTTCTTCAGGGACTCATTGGCGAATTCCCCGCCATTCATCGCAAGACTCTGACTCAGTTCACCTTCCGCCTTCACAAGGGCCGCCTCCTTGGTTGCCGTGATGCCATGTAAGTTCTCCTTCGTCCGACTTTGCTGAAAACACAAAATGACCATTCATCAGTACCCAGTGGATGATCCGCCTCAACCTCGCCGGCATGGTTGATTGGCACTACACCCGCCAGGAGGTCGGGAACGTCGAGCACATCGGACGCCAGGCAGTCAGCGGCCGCGGTTTCGACACCATGATCGACCAGAACTTTGCTTCTGACATGGTCCGCGACGAGTGGGGTTTCCTCTCCGTCATCGTCAAGATCTCGCCCGTCTGCCGCGCCATCTGGCAGCCCAACACGTACCGCGTCATCAAGCACGCTGGCAAGGATCTCCCTTACATGAAGGACGAGAACGACAAGGTCATCTGCGCCGAGCAGTGGATCCCCAACAAGGACTAAATGACTGTCCGACCCGCGGACAAGGATGATTTGGCATTGATCGAGGTACAATTTGCAAGGAAAGGATGAAATACAAATGGTGGATCTAATGGATCAGGGATTTTATCGATGAATAGGCACGACGGATGGTGCCAGTCTTATGTACCTCGGATCTGAGTTATCAATGCCAAACATAACAGTGGAATTAGGATCCCGTGACTTTGTGATGCCCCATGGTTTGTATCCTCCCAGCTCGTAGTCCCACCACGGTCCACGTACAGCGTGTGCGATTGCCAAGAAGTCGGCGGGTAGGTAGGGGAGGCCTCGTGTCTGGTTGCGGATGATGTCGAGGACGGAGACTGTGACACAGAGGCCGATCATGATTGTCACGGCTATGAGGACGCTGCAGCGGACGATGTAGACTTGCTCGATGACGCGGGAGAGGGTGGGAACTTCTGAAGTGCCAAAGTAGCCGGCGGTACTGATGGAGACGATGGCGTGAGCCATGTTTCCAAAGAAGTGACCCAGGTCTTCGGAGGTTGGGATCGAGTAGAGGGCGTCTAGAGTATCGTCGACGATGGCGAGTTGGTTCTCAAAGATAAACCACGGGATAGCCGTCATGTATACAACGAGTGCATCCAGTGCTTCAGTGTCGAGTGCAGAGGTGTTGGATCTCGGCGATGGCATGCAATCTGTCATGATGGTTCCGTTGAAATGGCAGGATCCGATTGACCACTCGAGGGAAGGCGTGCATTTGGTTCGAGATATCCAGTCTCCATCGTCGGTCTGAACAAGACTGTTGTCGGAGCCCTTGGCCCGCAGCGCGGTGGCGTTGATGGTTGGGATTGTTCGAGTAGCCGAGAGGAAGTATGTAGAGCCGCCAGTTGGGATCTTGTTGGTGCGCTCACTCGAGGCGTTGTTCCATAGCCTCAACCTCTGCGAGCCATGCGACTTGCCCCGAAGCTCAATGCTCTCGACACTTCCATCCGGGAGGGTAAAGTTGTAGGTGGTATTGCTGCCGCTCTGGTGGGTTTTATACGTCACCTCGTCAGCAGCCTCGCAGTGTGCGTCCCAGTGAAAGTACACAAGGCCGTCATATGTAGTGTTGGCTTGGAAGGTCAGGTTATGTGTGGGGACTGGACCGAGTATTCCGGAGTCGACATTGACGAGTGCACTCTGGCTAACGAGGTTTCCAACGAACGTGTACACTGCCTGAGTAAGGAAGGTATCATTCTTTGCAAGCGAAGGTCGAAACTGGGTTCCGTTGCTTGTACCCATGGCAGTCGAAAGGGATGTGATGTTGTTCATGGCCGCGTCAGCTGGTGCCAGGGGAAGACCGATAACACCAGTGCCCTCTTCGTAATGGGTGTACGGCCCAACTGTAAGGCTGAGGGTACCAACAGGTACAAGGAGGGTTCGTGTCAAGATCAGGACGGTCTGCATCAAGCCATACCACCAAGAGTACCTTGCTACAGTCCTCAACGTCCAGACGCTAAAGTTGTCGCCAATCTCGTCCAAGTCTCTGATCCTAACAGGCATCTGCGTGGTCAACGCAAAAAGATGCAGACGACGAAAGTCGTGCACAACCCATTGCACAACCACACCAGCAGGGGCCAAGAGTGCAGATAGGGCCAAACCGGAGTATAGTTGATCGACGGGGAGCTTCTCGCTTGTGCGAAACACGCGTCTCTTGGAGGCGTCATTGTCCAGCAAGGCACCCGTGTAGGACCACGCCACAGAAAACAAAGCCGCAGAGAGGTACAAGCCCAAGATGATGATGTAGGCTTTCAAGTAGTTGTCAAGCTTGTACAAGCCCTTTGTGGCGTCGTTCTCGACCGTAGGTGCAGGAGGACGGTGGTTGGCGTCTTGACGAGCAGCATTCTCGGGCCGGTCCTCTTTTTCGAGAGACGAGTAAACTGCAGGAGTCCCCATGATCTGTTATCTCTAAGCGAGGTGTAAAAACTGGCACGGGAGAGGTATGTGGAAGAAACGAAAATGTCGTGTTTTCGGGTGAGATGGGTGTAGAGAGAGACGGACACGGACACGGACACGGGGAACGGACATTGTGAAACCGGCAATTGATCGCTGGGGACCCGCGATGCCCCCTGCACTTACAGATTGATGTTGCATCGAGGTTGAGCATCGTTGATTTGCTAGTTTTAGTGTGGTTGGTTTGTGAGTCGCAATTGGCCCATAGTCCGAGGTGGTCTTAATTTCAACTGTCCTCGACCACTGATGATAGCCGTAAATACTAGGTAATCTACGACTTCCTCAAACTATTTGGTCACCCTCATTGGCCTCCAAAGAATCTAGCCACTCAGAGACTTGCAAAAGACAAAGAATGTGATTATGATTAACTATACTAAGCCTGGACCATATCGCTTTTCAATACCCGCTCCTAGAAACGCCTTTGCCGATCACACCAGTGTTATAACTCCGCCCAACTCTTTAAATGATAGATGTCGCCAGTTGAGCACTGTCATCTATGAGCATCGGCCACCAGTCATCCATCGTCCCATCTAAGGGTTGAGAATCCCAACCTGCCATTTCTAGAATGTCACCACTGTCGCAAACATGCTGCAACCAGTCATTGACATCGCCGTCATGGCTGAAATCATCCGTTTTGAAGTTGAATCCCTCCCCAATAGCGCTGTAGTCGTTGGCGAACAAACCTTCGGTCATGTTTGGATCGAAGAACTCGGAAGGCATCGCAGCCAAATTTGAGAGATCAGGCAAGAAAGATGGTGAGCAAGATGCCAGGGTTGCTGAATCACTGCCGAGTAGCGACGGAGTTTCCCCGAGGAGCGAGTCTTCCCTGGGTCTTGACGGTGTGTCGCTAGTTGGTTCATCGGGTTTAGGTGGCGGGATGGCCGTCTGTAGGTGCTCATGTGGGTGCTGCTTGTCTGTGTTCTGAGATGTAGGTTCCTGGGGCGGCTTTTCCTCCTTCGGCATTATAGGAACGAGCGGCTGGTATTGCTTGCCGAAATTCGGGAATGCCTCTGCGAATAGCCTGTTGATCTCGCTCTCTCGCCACTCCTCTTCTGTCTTGGCAAATACAGCAGAAGCCAGTGATTCCTTCGATACCACTCCCGCACCGATGCTTATGTTCGACTTGGGAACAACTGGATATTTTTGTGGCCGCGGCCAAGTCTCTTGCTCCTCCTCATATGGTGCATCACCCATGACAATATCCTCGGTGATATGCAAGGGTTTCCCGGTGCGCTTCCTATGAATCTCGCTTGCCATTAGAGCGGATTCCATACGGGCCTTGACGTTTCGGTCGGTGCGACGGGAGGCGGCTACATATGCTCGTTCTCGGTAATCGTCACGAGATCGCTTCGACTGCAAGCCTTGTCAGTGCTGTGTCGGGACTGTAAATCCAAGAGGGTCAAATGCGTACCGAAGTCATGGCTATAACGCGGGCGCTTAGCTGTTCTGCTAGTATAAGAAGGCAAGTCGAGCTTGAATACTTGTAGGTTAGAAAGTGACTGAGCGAGTCACTTAATGGAGCGTTATTGAAGGCACTGGACGAATTCTTGGATTCAAGGTCTATCAGGAGCGGCGAGGGAACTCAGAAGAGGTGATGGCTTCGAGTCTAAATGGTCGAGCTCTTACTCGCGGGGAGACGGTCTTGAATCCTACGAAGGAGGGTCCAAATGCTCTGAAGATGACCGAATAAGGAAACCAAGGTTTTACTTCAGCTGGACCCGCACGGGAAGGAATTCAATGGTTCGTGATCCGCTTCCAGGTTGCTATGGTCGCGGAATCGGGCCGTTAGCTGATTTCGGGGAGGGCTTACCGTTCCACGCCGTTCTCAGCGGCAGCGAAGCTAAATATTTGGCCGTTCTCTTACTGTAAAGGAAGTGGAGAGGGCGGAACGCTCTGAAATTAGCTTTCACGGTTTCAGGGAAACTGTGCAGCCAAGACGGAATTCTTCTTATCCGCCGAAACTCAATTAACCGATGTCCCCGATATGGACAATGCCTGTACGTTTTTCTGATCGTTGTTGAATGCGGTTGATGGGATGCATGTATCTCAATTAGCGTCCTGGCTGTGGGAACTTTCATAGATATTATGGCAACTCCTCACGAGTATGGACCACAATGTTGGCTATGACTGAGGTCAGACATATTCTTTGCGCAAGGAGCAGTAAGACATTGATTGTTGTATGTACAGATTCAAAGCCAAGTCAGTTCGCCCTGTTCCTGGTGCTCGTCTAGTCGGACGGGTTTCGCCGGCTGTAGGGGTGCCTCTTTGCGGAACACTAATATTGCTTGAAAGAAGTCCAGTATCGCTCGGCCAACATCTTTCTAGCTCCCTGCTGAAGAAGCATGGGACCGTTATGGTGTAACGTACCATTGGGAAGTTCAGGCCGATTCGGTCAGTATAGCTGCCTCGGATTAGCTCAAACAGATCTCAGTGATGGTATTTGCCCCAACTCGGCGGTCTTGCGATCAGTGAAGGTGCCATGTTGGAGCGAGGACCAAGCTGTAAACTCTCAAATGGTATTACAGGAAATACGTTTTTGGATAAAGGAATAGCTATCTCTGGGGGATCGAGTTATTTACCTAGTCTCATACATGGCATTATTCAAAGACCCCACCCACCTCGTCCTGTGCGCTATAGCTTCACTGCCGGAAACGAGCAAGTTGTGTCATGATGTTCTGTACTTGGATTCTTTGTAGTAGTCTTCTTGAGAGGATAAACGTACTTGAATTCTAGAAATATGCGTGCGGCTGTTGAGTATTTCAGATGGGAGCGGGCACCCGTAGAAAGGTTTGTTATCATACATGTTTGCGTTGCAACCGAGCGAGTGTCAGAATTGCCGCTGAATAATTAGCTGGCCTGTCAAACTGGGACTTGTTGGAGGATGCCCTCAGAAAAGTGTCCATCATCACTGCGAAAGCAGGTTACGCAATTCAGATACGATCAAAGCCGGCGCGTTTTTGCATCTGAATAGGCCATAGATAGAGACATGGGTCGTGGTACATCGTTCTCACAACACTGTTTCACACAAAAATTAGTTTTTGAATCACAAAGAATTCACAAGTGACTCTTAAGTTGATGTTTATGTATCTAGTAGCAAAGTCTGAGGCTATCAGCGATCAAGCGTTGCGACCTGGCATGTTAAGTCTCGCAATCAGACACTGTTGCGAGAGAGCAACAACACTAGCATGTTTGGTGCTTTGACAACCACTGCAGGGGACACGGTGGTGTCACCAAAGTCATGGACAAGAACGTATCATAGTAGTATTTTGAAAATTAAAACCTGGTCCATCAAGTGGGCAAGATTAAGTGTTCTCCTGGCTTATTATACCATATGAGAAGGACTGACAGCTCATAAATATCTCTGTGAAAGTGACAAATCCAGAAGCATTTTAGCTCAAAGCACTTGAAGGTACCAGCTGACGAAACGCCGTTGAATGCGATGAAGCACTGGGTTAAGGATAGACCGGATGGTCGATTTAAAAGTATCTGCAACTAATCCTTTTGGCTGCTTTAAATTGATGGTACCCCTAAGAGCCTATCTCGACTCTTACTTCTGACTGCCCCGATTCTTCTCTTCATCTGTCTTTGCTTTTGCTGCTTCCATTTTTGCCTTCTCTTCTTCCTTCTCCAGTAAACATGGACCGCAAACGAATCTGTCTGAGTGCTCCAAGACCTGGTGAACGCAGGCCCTTCCCTCAGCGGAGTCTCTGCACGCCTGACGCCAGGACGTACCGATAGTTTGATGGTGGCCACATTCAGTGCAGACCAAGACGTAAAAAAGAGTACGGCACATTTTGGCGGTGTTCTCGGGGTGGAATGTCTGGGTATACTGGCCTTGGCAAGTGGTGATTTTTCAGCAGAGAAAGAAGAACTCGGAAGGAGGGTATTCTTATAAGTGTTTGCAGCTGAAGAATCGTGCCTGAACAACTGTAGCTCGGGAATAACTGCTCGCTTGGCCTGTCCAAGTCATTGTAGGTGGTCTGTTATGAGTTTGAATCAGAACATCGTAAACCATCGCCGTGTCTGACGCATGACGTCTTTGACCGTTCATCTTGAGTGCTGTGGCTCAATACAAATAGGTCAAAGGGATGTGATTGAGCGATATGAATGTCTCTAGATTGACTCGCAGCTTGTCATGCTAAGCATATAGACCACATGGGAATGTGATGCGAATGGAGGATACGCTAAGCCTGCGTTTTCAAGTCACGGAGCAAGCTACGAGAGTTTTTGTTCCCATCGTTAGTTTGGGGCACCACACATAACCCGTCTCAAAGAATCATGCACACGGCGAAAAGGCAAGTCTTGAGACAACAAGAAATGCGGGCATACACCACCATATGCTTGAATCGCAGTGCTAGAGCCGAGGGGCATGACTGCAGTGGGTGGGCAGATGCGGTGTCCGTCATGGCTCACGACGTTGCGAGTGTTGAGCACGAGGAACGCTTTGATGAGTATGGGTTCTTCTTTTGCCCTCACCAGTCAAAGGTGGCGGACTTTTCAGACTCAGACATCATCCAGCAAGAGTAAATCCCTGAAATAGAGAAAGTATTGACGCAGGATACGCGCAAGCCGGCTCAAAAAGACCAGTGCATGTTCACGTCCCGAATCCGATTGCCCGAAGGCTTTCCCCTATGCTAGGAAAAGCCGCCTAGGGTCCCGTTTCACTGGTTCATGTCGGCCTTACCCTGAAGGAGGCTGTCGAGGGCGTACGCTTTGACATTGGCCCGCTTCCGAGGCATTCACGGCTGGCGACCTCTAAAGCCGATCTTCAAAGACCCTTTTCGTGGTAGCTGATGCCCTCTTCATCCCCCAAGAGGATCTTATTCATACAAATGAGGTCATTTCAACCGAGAAGGATGAAGGTTTAACGTGATATCGGGCCCAGGGCATAAGTTCTGCTATCGATTTGGCTTGACACCTGATCTCATCACATTTCTCAAGAGCCTTAGTTCAAAGGAGGGAGTTGCTTGTCGGAACCCTCGCTCGACTTTTGTTGACTGTGGGTTATCTCGATCGGAAGAGTGTTGAGTGTTGAGCATATGTTCTTCATGAGCCTGCCAAGGATTGAGCGGCTCGTTACGACAACTTAGCATCGCGGCATATGATAACTTCTTCGTTTTTTCGCATGTACTCTCCGTATTATCCACGGCTCTTCCCGTCGGTCAATCGGCCTCGGTGAGAGCTAACTTGCGGTGAGCCTTGCCTAACGGCTGAAGTCAGAGTATTTACTTTCCTTACCTATGTAGAGGCGGTCATAGCGGTCGTAGTCGAATTCGCTAGTGATTATTATGTGTTGGTAGTATCTCTGGAAAGGTACGCCACGCTAGCCCATGCAGTCACCTGCTCTGCCTCCCTCGCGTCTCGCTACCAACTATCCAGCCTATCCCTGATAACGGCTTCAGGCCTCAGAAACGACGCCGTTCGACATCTCCCATCGAAGCTTCACCCATCCTTCGGAACAAGAACGGTGATCGAGTCGATCCACCCCTCCCAGTGTTTTCAAACGAAGCCTACCAACAAGCCAATGGCTGGAAACTCTGCAATTCCTTCTATCTACCTGGGAAATGCGCCGCCCCAGGAACATGCATTCACGATCACGAAAAGGTGCTAACCAGCGACCAGAAGGATGCCCTTCGCTCCATCTGCCGAGGGTTACCGTGCCGTCACGGGTTGAAGTGCGACGACCCGTATTGCATTGCCGGGTACTCCTGCCGTTATCCG
The DNA here is from genome assembly GCA_030779245.1 of Fusarium sp. MBC 438. NCBI lineage: Eukaryota > Fungi > Ascomycota > Sordariomycetes > Hypocreales > Nectriaceae > Fusarium > Fusarium sp. MBC 438. Next base: position 78,406 of record JAPFTB010000109.1, on the reverse strand, counting down.
GTTTGTGTTCGCCCAGACTGTCGGTTTCTCCCTGAAATGCATCGCGTGGATACAAAGGCTGTGTCCCAGCCTAATGAGTACAATGAGTACGATTTTAGAACAAATTGGCCACCAGCGTGGAACTAATCTTTATGGGAGTTGGGAGCTATGAAACTTAAGGGAATGTAAATTGAATTGAAATCGAGCAAGTTACGCTGAGTTTTGTTCTATAAGGTTCATCTGAAAAGCTCTAACATGAAAGGTTCTACGTATGTGCTGTCTACCTATTAAACGACCCGATCCGAAACAAGATTCTTTTCACGAATTTGACCAGTTTTCCACAACTCAATGTTGACTCTCAGCCCCAAACTCTTCCGCGGTATGGGCTGTTCACTTCTTTGATTCTTCCTCCCTGTTGAGTACGGCCCCCATCTCGTGCGATTCTGGTGTTCCCACCCCCTCCTGAGGCTTGTCCACGGGCATGTCCTTCTTGGACTTTTTGGTCAAGAAAGGGAAGTAGAAGTGCGGGTGGAATATTGTGAGAAGCCACACGGAGGCGAGAATCATGGCACCGTCGAGGATCATAAAGGTGGTTTCGTTTTGCATTAGGTCGCTTCCCCAGCCCATCTCCATTTCGGGGATACTGTAGCCTTGTCAGTCAACTGTGAATACTATGGACGCGAAGGAAGACCTACCGATAGATACAACGGATGATGATGGCAACGTACGCCACAGTGATGACATAAACAAAAGTCTTTGTCTTCTTGTCACTTGCCCTCGTATGGACGGCGCCAGTCGAATCGTCGGTAGATCCAAGTTCGCCCTCGGATGATTGCAACCTCGCAGAACCATTTTTGATGGCGCGGCGTCTTCTCCAGATGTACAAGAGCATGAGGCCACCGCAAAAGATCATGTTGGCCATTTGAAAGACAACACCTGCGATGAGCATGGACGAACCTGCATCAAGCAAGCTCTGGTTCGTCTCTTCTCCTCCAGTAGCAACAGACGAGACACCACCACCGGCAGCCTGGATGACGATGGAGAAGAGATCGCTGCCAACGAAAACCCAGGGGTACAAAACCGGCTTGATGAAACTGTATTGCCGTCCGTACCAGAGAACGAGGTGCTTAAACGTAACCGAGATGGCGGCTGCGACGAGCGTAGGACCGAGGATAAGCAGGACCAGCTGAATGACGAAGGCGTTGTATACCCAGGGATTTTTACTCATGACGGCGCGACCGGCATAACCGATGAGCTCAAAGAGTGTACCGATAGCGAGCCAGATGGAGTACGACCAGGTACGGCCCTTGAATCCGAGCCAGACCTGAGCGATGAGGGCGATTCCATATGCGACAACGAAGAAGATGCAGCCTCCGAGGCTAAAGTAGTCACCGTAGAGGGAGGCCTCTACAGGACAGCGATCGGTCACTTTGTGGCATGTCGCGTAACTCGGGGGCTCGTAGCCGGGCGGCAATGTGGTGTTTGTCGACATGGCGAGCAGTCTGAAAAAGACAACGCTTGGGATGATGACGACGTAAGGTCGATGTCGAACCCTCTGGGGGAGGCTCAGATTTAAAAAAGACGTGTCCCAGGAGATAGCGGGCTTAAAACCTCGCCAAGAGCGACTTGTGGGGTGACGAGGAGGAATGATGGTATGGGTCAAGTAAGGTTGTGGGTAGCGAGATGAGGCGCAGTAAGGCGTGGTAGGGATCAATGATGGTGAGCCAAGGATTATTGATATACGAGCGCAAATCAGATCCACGGATCATGTCTTGGCTTCTAGACGAGTAAAGGGTGTGTTGTGTTTGGCATGGTCTACAAGAGAGGGGGAGATTTGTCAGTATTCAAGAAGCCTGCTCTGAACCTGTTAAACAACCTCAAACAACACAAACACTCCTTTAGATGACTCAAACGTGTCCAAAAGAAAAAACAAGCATCGAAATCCGCGTCACCTCAAATCTCGGATCGTCAAGGCGAGACGAAACGCCAAGAGGGTCAAGGGTGGTGTGGGCTGATCGTTTAGCCTCGGTTCCCCATCTGATTTGTCGAGGTTTTTGTGGGAGCGTCAAAGCTTGCTCGGTCTTTTCGGTCTTCTCGCGTTGCTCGGGATCAGATGCAGGGGTCGTTTATTGGCATCTTTTTATTTCCCCGGATAAAATGCTACGGCAGCTCGGTCTTTAACATTGATGACGTGGGGGTTTCCTTGCGGTTGTCTTGAAGCTGTCGGGCGTTTATACGGATTCCTCTTCGTTACTCCTAGAGTTGTAAAGATCTGAAGTGCGTCTGGCACTGGGATAAATTCCATCATCAATTACAGTAGAATCCTGCGTAAAGTCCACGGATATGGATTGATACCCAACGTTTTCTTCTTTTCTCTTTGATCTCCTTCTAGTTCTGTCCCAGAGCCGTGGGTGAAACCAAAGCTTCATACAGGGCTGTTAAATCATGCGAAGGATACAAATTCACGATCACAATGATTCATCTTGGACACGACAGGTCCTTCATCAATAAAAGAGAGACAAAGATAAACTCAAAATGGTAAAGCCATAGAGATGAAGTATAGAAGGGGCAAGCAGTATTGGGTTTTGATACTGCCGTGTGTCTTTAAGTGTGTCCTTTACTCATGTGGCTGACAGCAATGTCATCAAAAAACTAGAATAGAATAGAAGGGGCAATGATGAATGATCAGTAGTCATTAGCCTGCGAGTCGCACTTTTTCTTCACAGGCAAATGGCCGCGGTTAACCTTGGTTAATCGTTGAGTGCAATAGCCCCCAGTGTTCAGCCCTCCTTGGTCAAAACATCACCTCCTTCGGCGTAGGCGTCGACGCGGTAATCCGCGAATTCACGAGCCTTGACGCCGTGAGCAAATAGAATATCAAGCTCTTCAAACGTCTTATCCTTGGTCTCTGGAAGACGGAAAAAAGTCCATACAAAGAAGACAAAGGCGCACCCAGCCCAGAAGAAGCCAGTTTTGCCCCGCCAGTTACCGGCAGTTGGGTTCAGCATGTACGGGTTGATGACGTTGCAAATAATCTGAGCGACATAGTAGACAATACGGCTGAGGCAAATGCTCTTGTTCCGGAGACGGGTCGAGGAAACTTCAGAGATGATGGCGTAGCAGACAGGGCCGACAGTTAAGTAGTAAACGCCAAGCCACAGAAGCATCATGCTAGCCTGCGCGTAGTTGCCGCCTTCTGAGTTACTAGCCCCGACGCTGATGAAGCCGACGGTAAGTAGAATGGCAGTTAGGAGACCGAGACCCCAGAGGTACAGGGTACGACGGCCAAAGGGGTGAATCAACCACCAGGAGATAACGGTGCCGACAGAAGCGATTCCAAGTCCACCCACCGACATGCGGAATGAGATTGACTCGGGAAGACCGGCTTGAACGAAGAAGTATGTGGGGGTGCCACCCATAGCCGAACCGCAGAAGGGCTGAGCAGCGAATGCCATGCAGGCGATCTCAGTTCGGCGGAGGTCAACGCCACGGAAGCAATCGATATATGAGGTGCCTTGGTCGATAGACTTCTCAATCTCGTTCGTGTGGATCATCATGGCAACGGTCTGCTTAGCATTGACACCTTTAGAGGCAGAGCCAAGACGAGTGACAGACTTTTTTGCCTCGTCATAGTTTCCGGTGCGGATAAAGTACCAAGGAGATTCAGGGGCAAACCAGAGCACGATGAACAGGGGAACAGGCCAAGCCCACTGGATGGCGAACGGAACGCGGTAAGACCATTGACCTTGCCTATCAGAGAACCCAGCCTGCACCCCGGCGGATACGAGTTGGCCAAGGGCCCAGCAGAGGTTCACATAAACAGTGAGATAGCCACGTAGGACCATGGGGCAGACTTCGGATGCGTAGGCCGGGGCCATGGTGGCAAAAACTCCCCAGGGAATTCCGCAGAGGAATTGTCCGACCAGTAGAACTGGGAGGCTGGGGGAAAAGAAGGAGATGAAGACGCAGCCGCAGATGGCCACAAGCGAGGCGAGGAGGACCTTGCGGTAGCCAAACTTGTGAGTGAAGAAACCGTTGGCAAAGGCGCCGATGATGGTTCCCACGCTAACGGCATTGCTGAGACCGTTCTGCCAGGAGGCGGTGATCTGGTACGTGCCAGATTTGGGAATGTACTCTCCGTAGTGCTCTCTGAAGGAGGGCTGGGCGAAGAAGGAGGAGATCAGGACGATGTCGTATCCTTCCATGATGATGGAGGTCGATAACAGGACAGACCACATGACGGCCATAGGGTATCGCCGGATAGCTTCAACAAAGGTGAGTCTGTGTTCTTCCTCAGCTGCCTGCTTGGCGATGGCTAGGTCCTTGGTGTCATGATAGTCGTGAGGGTGATCATCTTGACTGACCCTGGTCACCTTGTCGTCGGTGAGAGCCATGGTGAAGTGGATAGTTGTGCCAAATGTGTCTGTAGAACTCTGGGATGGTAGCGACAGAAACCATTAACATGAAGGAATGGGCGATCGTATTTAAGCACTAGGCTGAATGTCAAGGGTGAAGTATCTCGTGCAATTGGTTCTTAGCGTCTACTCGCCTCCGGGAAAGGCTCACTGGCCATGATCACCCCACAACCCCAGCTCTCCACACATTGGACATTGCGGGGATGAGAGGCAAATGGAATAAACCAACGGCACATGCCATTCCATGCTCTCATTTGGCCTGTTTACCCGGCTCAGCTGAGCTCCATGTCGAGGCCGGTCGTATGGTTTCCCCGCCGGAGCGGCCTCTCTCCACCGGAGGTTCATGGTGGGTCTCCGGCGGGGGCCCCACAGCACGGCAAATGCTGTTGCTGTACGGAATGGATGCCCAGCGTGAAGAAAGACAAGAGCATTAGGCTGATAGCAACTTTGATTTCTTCATGCCTACGTAAGGAAATGATTGATTAAAACTATGAGGTTGTTAAAAAAGCTATTCCCCAACGGCGACGTCATGTGTTGAGTTTCCCCGAATGAGCTGAATGTTCTCAATGGCCAAGCAATCAGTTCAGTTCCATCTGGGGAAGCTGCGACCCCGCTAATGACTGCCGGGTTGGCTTCCCCGCGGTCCTGGTGCAGGTGCGCCGCTCACGCGATTCTAGTCAACTTCATCTCGGCACCACCAACGTAGTCTCTCACATTCAGTGACACAAACATACGTTTCTCTCATGGCAAGGCTGCCCTCGTATCTATCCGCCTCCGATTATCGCGACCCGATGCCTCCTGTCTTCTGATTGATATGCAACCTCGTAGGTCGACGTCCGTCTCGGCCGCACAACGCAATGGCCGAGGCTCAGATCAAGTGCAACATCTGTAGTTGCACCTTTGCGCGCCAGGAACACTTGACGCGTCATAGCCGCAGCCACACCCGTGAGAAACCCTACCGATGCATTCAATGCAGCAAGTCCTTCTCGCGCCTGGACGTTCTCCAACGGCACATCTCATCCCATGAGCAGAGCGCTTCCGACCTGGCTGGTGTCTCCGCCAGAGCCTGTCGCGAGTGTGCTGCCGGCCGAGTCCGGTGCTCCAAAGGCACACCCTGCAGGCGATGTCATGCGAAAAACCTCGAGTGCACCTATCCCGTGCAACGGAAGCGCAAAGCCTCCGCAGACCACCATGATACCTCAAGCCCAAACCCCATCGGCCTTGGGGACTCAGTACCGCAGTCCAGAGTGCCTAGACCCAGTGATGAACCAGTCGCTGAGAACTCACCCATGGACCCGAGTGTGCCTCCGACATCTCACCAAACCCTCTGGGCATCAACCATCAACCTAGCGAGTAACACGGGCTTTCCACTGGAACCGAGTGGTGCGACCTTTCATTCAGTCGACACCAGCAACGTTGCGCTTGGTCTAGGGTTTCCAGAACCCGTACTGGGCATGTCTGCATTGAACTGGTTATCACCTCAGTATCAAGACGTGCCAGAGTGGGATAGTCAGCTTATCACAACATCTGGCAACGGCATGGCATTGGATAACTTCGAATTTGCTCTGGGCTTCTCCCAAGCTACTGTCTCTCCAGACACTTCGCCGCAGGGCTACTCTAGTCAAATACAGAGACCTCTTGTCGAACACGGCTCTTGGGTTTTGCCTGAGCAACAAGACGCGGAATTCGTGGCCATGGGCAAACCCCGCTCGGTGTCCGCTAAAAGTTCGACATCTTCACGAGATTCGAGGGCAACCGAGGGAAGACTATATGTCGATGGCGCTGCCGCGAGGGTCCCGTTTAGAGGCTGCTTGACCGAGACACACTCAGTAACGGGCGTGTCCCCTTCTGATAGAAGTACAGATACCCCCGACCATCCAGCCAGCCCTCTCTCCACGGGCTTCACGACTGGACGTATGCCAACGTCTGGGGAAGATTTCATTCTTGAATGTGTCTACGATGCCTTGATACTACAAGTGCAGTCCGCCTCTCACATTAAAGCGCTCGACCTTGCGCCGACTACGATACCTCCGTTGCCGCATATTCAGCGTTTCGTCAAGCTTTACTTTGAGAAATTCCACCCCTGTTACCCATTTGTTCAGAGGAGCAGATTTTGTACAAGCCATCGGCGCGCGATACCGCAGGAAGATGACTGGGTTCTGCTTCTCGCCGTCTCAGCCGTCGGCGCCTGGTACTGCCCGGAGTCTCAGAGCCGTGGGTGGAGGGACGCAATGTTCGAAATGGTTAATGCACATATGGTGTTCCGCATTTCTTCACCCCCTCAAGATGACCACGAGATTCTCTGGCGACCATCAGGACAGACCTCTACCTCTGTTCGCTTTGGCCTACCAACCCTTCAAGCTAGCATCCTCAATCTCATCTGGATGGTCCAAAGCGGCAGGGAAAACCTAGTACACCGGGCTATGGCTAATAGACATCACATCGTGGAGCAGTGTAAGGCTCTGAACCTTTTATCCATGCGGGAGTCCGACTTTAGAATCGACACTTCTCCGCCGGAACCACTGGCAGAGCGATGGTCAGACTTCCAGGCCGAGGTCCGCACAGGAATGATGACATGGGTCAGTAATTGGAGGGACAGACGGTCATTATTATCAACGCTGCTGACGAATTCGTAGCTCCTGGACTGCATCTTTGTGTTCGAATTCAACTGCCAACCTCTGATACAACTTGCAGATGTCTCTTCGCCTTTACCATGCACTGAAAGCCTATGGGAAGCCCCGACTTTAGAGGAGATCAACAGTGTAAACAAACCTGGTCAGGGTCATCCGAGTCACTATACCACCAAGCATACTGACACCATTCACCCAGGCCCAATGCCCGAATCAATCGAAATCCTATACATGGAGAAGCGATTACCGCCACACCTCGGCGAATTCGGCTACTTGTTACTCATCTACGCGATACTCGCGAGGACGAGTGAGGCCATGACGCATTATCAAACTCGACTGTCAAACTGGGTCCCCAATGCCAGAATTGAGTCCCGGTCAACTCTTCAATCTGTTGCCGAAACATGGCCACCAGCGTTGCCCATCATGTCGAAATGGAGAAACAGCGCCTGCGACTGCCTCGATATTCTGCACTGGTACGCAAATGGAACTGTGGCAAGGGCAGGTGGGATGGAACATCCAACTATTTTGCACCTCCATCTCTCGCGGCTGCTACTGCTAACGCCAATCAAGCACATGCAATACGTGGCTGCGTTGTCTGATGTAAGAAGCTCCGGCAGAAGCTTTGACAAGATCAAGTATAAAGAGGCGTGTGGCCATCTACGCAAATGGGTTATTGCCGATCAGTTCAAGGCGAGGCTCTCACTCGTCCACGCCGGGGCCATTCTGTGGTATGTCCGTCGATATAGCGTCAACGACTTCATGGAGCCTTTCGCGGTTTATGCGGCCACCCTATGTCTCTGGGTGTACAGCGTATCCACGGCGTCCACAGTGCACCAGCAAGAGCCCAGGGCTCAGCCATCAAGTAGAGCACCGGACTTGGGCGAAAAAGTGGACAGCGCACACACGGAGGAGGGTATGTCAACGGCCGGTGTCGAGTCGGATGAGGACCCGGAACTATACTTTATCTACCTCGATCGACCCTGTGATGACGAAATGGTGCAGACGTATGTAAGACTGGGGCACAAGATGTCAGCAAACTTGCTTCGAGTAGGAAACATCTGCAATGTTGGAGCCGCTCGGAAGATTTTACAGGAGGGATTGCGGCTGCTGTCGGGCAAAGGCAGACGAATGTCAAGGCTAGCACAAAGTCCAGCAAAGCAGTGGGGTATTTGCAACTCGTTCGGCGCGATTCTGGAATCTCTAATCCAGGCCACACCAGTAGAATGCGTCTCATCAGGAGAGAGAAGGAAGGACATGGGGCATGGTCTGGATGAGTCTATCTATGGATGAAGTCTATTTATAGATGAGAAAACTCCCCTATTTCCCCAAAGGCAAAGACAACCTTTGAATACCTTGATAGAGTCCCTTTGTACTCCAGGAGTAGGGTTTCCCCCATCTCGTGTTATCCTACCATTGTTCCATCAAATGGCCACTACCTCATAAATACTGGCATCTCATCGAGTGGGCAAGCAACTTTGACAACTTGGCCTCCGGAGTATGTCTCACCACCGTTCAAGTGAGTCCACTTGGATCCATCTTCCAAGGGCGGAAGGTAAAGTTTGAGAGTGCGGGTGTTAGCTTCCAGCACTGGGCAGACGAGGTACTTATCCCCGTACATGTACTGAGTTGATGTCTCCCACGACCTCTTGTCCCTAGGAAACTCGTAGAACAGTGGCCTCATAATGGGGCTTCCTTTCTCGTGGGCCTCCCTCATCAGACGTCTTGTATAGTCCCGCAAACTCTCACGGAGCTGGATATACTTGCGGCAAATATCATAGACCTCGGGTCCATACGACCACACCTCGTTGGCTGCACCACTGCAGCAGGTGGCGCCGCCTGTTGTGCCTTGCTGAGGCTGCCGTGGCTCCCGATCACCATGGAGCCTCATGACGGGACAGAAAGCACCCCATTGGAACCATCGCACAAAGAGCTCACGGAACTTGGGGTCATCCGGGTTACCCCCGTGGAAGCCCCCAATGTCGGTCGTCCACCAGGGTATGCCGGCGATGGCCATACTGAGACCGGCTGCTAGTTGGTTTTTGAAGCTGGACCACGACGAGGCTATGTCACCGCTCCAGACTAGGGCGCCGTATTTCTGGCTACCGGCCCAGGCGCAGCGAACCAGGTTGACGATGTTTGTCTGCCCTTCGCTTTCTTGTCCCTCGTAAAAGGCTTTGGCATACTCTACGGGATAGACATTGCCGATGGTCGAGTTGGATCCAAGGAAGTACCGGTAGTTATCAAAGTCATAGACTGCGTACTCGGGCTCGGCCTCGTCTAGCCAAAAGGTTTTGATGCCCTTTGAGAAGTAGTTCCTCTTGATGACCGACCACAGCCACTCCCGTGCCTTGGGATTTGTAACGTCGACGTGAATCGTCTCGCCCTCGAAGTCGAGGCCAGTGCGCACACCGCGATCCGTTCGGATCAGGTACCCATGCTCGAGCATGTGGTGGTAATTCTCTGACTTTTTGTCTACCGTTGGCCAGATCGAGACCATTAGCTCAACGCCCATATCCTTGAGCTCTTTAACCATAGCGTCTATCAAAGATTAGCTTATGTCCCCTCCTCTGAAACGACCCCTCACGGGTAAAGAATGCAACTTACCGGGATCGGGCCAGTACGTAGAGTCGAATTTCCATTCTCCTTGCTTAGGCCAGTGGAAGAAATCGACAACAATGAGATCGAGTGGTATATTGCGCGTCTTGTGCTGTCGCGCAACTTCGAGCAGTTCTTCCTGCGATTGATAACGAAGTTTGCATTGCCAGAATCCCAACCCGTACTCGGGCATCATTGGAACTTTGCCCGTCGCAGCAGCATAAGTCTCGACTATCTCGGCTGGCGAGTCCCCAAATACGATCCAGTAGTCTACGACCTTTGTTGAGAAAGCTTCAAATGTAGTAATGTTCTTTCCAAACACGGCACGCCCGATGGAAGGATTATTCCACAGGATGCCGTATCCGAGTGACGAGAGGGCGAACGGGACGCTAGCCTGCGAGTTGCGATGGGCCAATTCAAGGTCCTGGCCCTTGAGGTCGAGCCAGGGCTGCTGATACTGTCCCATGCCAAAGATCTTTTCGTCTGGGTCGGGGCTCTCCCACCGCATGGTGAGTCGGAAGTTGTCGGTGCCGGGGATACCCTTGAACTCGCGGGCTTCAACCTCGATGGCGCTGCACTTTGGATCGAGTAGATCGCGTCTGTTGCGGACGTACTCCTCGATCGACACGGTTCCGCTGGTGTTGCCGAGGATGAGCTTGCCCAGCTTTGAGATGTGGACCTTGGCCTTTCCGTTGGTGATGACGGCAGCGTCGTCCGAGATTTGAATCTTAGGTTCGACGGGCTGGGCTGGGAGGAGAGCCCAGTCCTCGGTTGGCATCATGCTCGACTTTGTGGACCGCACGCGGAAGGCGTTGGGACCCCATGGCTGTACCCAAAGCTCTTCGGCGTCATATTTGAAGACGAGGGTGTTTTCCTGACGAAAGAGCATGTTTCTTTCTCTTTCTTTGATGGATTACTCTGAGGAACGATTCAAGGGCGCTTCTATGCAACAGCTACTCTTGACCTGCTCGTGACAGTGCCAGCTTTTAGCCACAGAGCATCTGCTCAGTAAGTTTCATTATTCCCTTATCTCCGCCACCGGAGGAGTTGTCGTCATTCACGTTTTGGGCGCCCACCGGAGGAGGATGTGATACCCACCCCCACCGGAGAGATGTTCGTCTAAGCCCCGTAGCCAGAGACACGGACCTAACAGGGGTTTGAGCTCATCTGACTCTTCTTGAACCTTGTCCTTCATTGGAGAGTTTGAGTCAGGGCCGCATTATAGCAGCAAGGGTAGCTCGGGATTAATACAATGTCGTAAGTGGCATGCCTTAGGCCTTTGTCGTTTCGATGAAAGTGAAAAGAGGGATAACCACAAGGGCTAGCAAGCACCACATCTATCTGCTAGGAAAACTCTGCTATAGCATTTCAATATTTTCGTGCATCTCCCACTATTTGCACAAGACCGCATCCAACAACCAACACCTTGAGCATCTATCAGATGTAATCTTTGGTAATTACTGCGTAGCAAGGTTCGAAATCGTTCAGAAACGAAATTCTACTTGTTCTTGGGAAGAATTATAGCGTCAGCTGTCCCTTGCTAGCCATAAAAACCCCAAAGTAAGCTCGTTGAGCAACGTCTAGTCCATTCCACTTGAAGCCAGGCTTGATTTTACCATCATCCGAATCCGGGTAATCTGCTGCCATGAAAGCATTGAACTCGTCCAAAGCTGGGCTAGCGTCGTATTTGTTCGACTGGTAATACTCCCCCAGTCGTCGTAGCAGCTCGCTAGTGTCTGCAGAATGAATGATCTCGTTGATTATGTATGTGCGGATCTTTTCGTTGTACTCCCTATCTTTCACAGGATCTTTGCCGGTATGGGTTTCGGTGGATGGGTTCATGAGATTGTCGTATGCAACCACATCAAGGTCCTTGATCAGGCTGAAGAGTTGTATGACTCTTTGTTGCTGTGTTGACGGCAATCAGAAATCTGTCAATACAAGTTTGAGACATTGGGATACTTACATTCATCAACCTCCATAAACGATGGTCTTTGACGGTACTAACCCAGGCAGCGGGACTACGAGTGTACATGGTTAGTCACATCAGAAGAAAGCTTAGCCACCATAAAGGATGGAGGAATGAAAACTTACTTGGACGCAAGAAGCGTGTCACCGCCGCAGGCATCCCACGTCAGTCGCGCTTCTTGATGGAGGACAGCGGACCCTTTGTCATTTCCTGTTCCAGTTGTTGATGCGACCCCAAATGAGCCACCGACCTTTGGAGTCTGTATGCTGAGACCAGCGGCTTTGCGTGCCTGATCTTTGACTTGCTCTAGATTTGCCGTTTCGCTTTTGGAGACACTGCGTGTGCTGTACAAGTAGCCCCCAAGGGTGAAAGAGGTAGCAAAGGCATTTCCTGGCAATCTGAATTAGAAATATTCCTTTGGGATTTCCCAGTGCAAACCTACCATATCGACGTATGAAACGATCAACACCAGACTGATTGACCAAGTTGCGTGCTTCGGAAGCACATTCTGGAGTCAGTTCAAGGCATTCGGAATCAAGTTCAATCACAACTCTAGGAAACTAAGGATGGATTAGTTATTCACTCAAAAACGCGATTACACAGCCTGAAGGATAGACAAACATTGTAGGTGATGGCGAGAGAGTCCACGTTTGTGGTATCTTTCTGCTGATTGGCAAATGAATGTTCTTCGTCGAAAGCTGCCGAAATAGAAATAGGGAGCTTAAGTGGACCGCCTCTGTTGACAGAAATATGTTAGAAACCATTATACGAGGTCCTGGAAGGGAAAGGAGATTGACTTGGAAGATAGAGAGGCGACAGATGACTGGGGATACGTACATGCTACCACCAACGGCTAGAGAATTGAATCCTTCTTTGACCAGCAGTTTACTGGTCTGGTGGTTCATTTCGGTTACCTTGACTGTAGAGGCATCATCGATATAGAATGGTGGCACCGGGGGGTTGTACGTCTATTATCAAGTTAGAATTTGTCAGATGACTTGTTCCAGAGAAGATTGTATATCTCGGCTCCGCTTGGCAAAGGACGTCTCACCATGTGACTTTCTGTCCCCTTTGCTGGTACGCCCGGCTTGGGGATACCACGCAGTCGGAACGCTGGTTTGGGAGCCTTCGCCAAGATGCCCTTTTCGTAGTCAAAATAGTAGCCATGAAAAGCACGGGTGTTTCTCAGCACAACATCCCAATCTGATTCTTTCAGCTCTGCTGGCTCTAAGTATTTCGTGGTAGTAACAAGCCCAGCGTAGTTTTGACTCAGAGCAGTAAGATCTGTGTTTGCAAATGTAGGCAAAGCCCCTCTTTCCAAGAACTTGGCTTTGCTTGCCTGTTCTATGAGTTTTGCAAGGGTGGCATTCTCGGCAGGGAGTGCCAGCGGACCAGGTGCAGTAGGGGTACTGTCAGTGACTTTGATCTGGAAAGTCGGTATTCCTGGTTCAGGTGGGGGAGCTTGAGCTGGAGCTGGAGCGGCAGCCCCTCCTGCTGCGGCTGGTGGAACGACAGGGGGTGCAGCAGGCGGAGCAGCAGGCGGAGCAGGTGCAGCATCAGGTTTCAAAATCTTTTGTCCCTTAGATAGTGTTAGTCCAAGTCCAAGCTATAGTCACACATGTCAGCGACTAACCTCTGCAGTCAAAGTCATGTAATACATCAAAGATGTCTGATCATCGATGCGAGTCTTTCCGTCTACAGTGAAGAACAACTTCGTAGAGCTAAATGGCGGGTTTAATCTATCAGTATAGCTCTCTTGATTTGTGTAGACAAGGGATACGGGAGTCGATATTGATACTCACATGTTGCATTTGCTTCGAATATTAGAGAGCGTGACAGTTTCAACATCGCCGTCGGCCAGCTCATTGCTTGGGAAAGACGGAAAGATTGTGCCATCAGGACCAGAAATGGCAATCTGAAATTTCACCTGTGAAGCAGCCATTGTGCTATCCAGAGCTTAAAGGTAGAACAAATATCAGATGTGTGGGTAAAGATAGTTGTGCAACAAAATTCGGCGTAACACAGACTACACTGGTCTATATAGCCTTGAATCATACAGTACAAGTTCTATTCTGACATGAAGATGGCCCGATGTAGATTTCGTGTCCCTCACCGCCAAACAACTGATGTCGATTCCGGGTGAATGAACCCGAAGATGTCGGGTTTTGCTAGGGTTGACCTTGGCAGTGCGGGAACTGAAGCTACATCAAGCTTCAGAGTCCACAGTCGAGAACCAAACTATCGGAAGTCTGCATAGTAGCTGACACGGCAAGTCCATGCCAAGGCGCTTGTGGTGATAAATCAGCAGAATGAGTCGATAATGTATTGCTTCAGCTAGCCACAACTCAAAGAGTTTAAAATCTAGACCTGCAGGGGTAGCCAATATTTATGAGACCGACTGAGACCTGCATCAATAACCGCAACGCAAACATGCTACCCCGCGCTGGAAACCCTTACCTTCACTCAGCCCTGGACTTCAACAGGACCCTGTCAGAAGCCCTACGTAGTACGCATCTGTTCATTTACGACTCCCATTTGGCGGTATCCTGCAATTGTCAGCTAGCCACCCGGCCCTCGATGGGTTAACTGAGCCCGAAGATCGTCAGCCAGCCACAGTCAACCACAACAATCAATAAATCGATGCATCTTACCGTAACGAGCCCGAACGCGGAATAAGTGCTCCAGACTCCTGTAGTTCTTAGGACCAAATGTTGCGTGATGTGGATTACGACGAAGGCTGGAACGCTCACTGTGGATGTTCATGCTTTCTTCCAATCTATCATTGTGCTGACAGAGCGTGATTATAGCCTGGAGTGGCGTTTCCTTTGCAGTTTCAGGATAGAGCTGGGGTCTATATTCTATTTTTGGTAGCGCAGAAGCTTTTCTTTCAGCTGCTTGTGATCATGTATAGAGGAGCTTCAAGATGGACCAGTCCAGGTGACTGTCGAAGGCCACGAAGTTGATAAATAGTCTCATCCCACACGATTTTATAGAACTCGCAACACCCACCATTTCAGTACCTCAAGGTACCGCTTCAAACAGAAAGAACCCTTTTTACTCTACTTGTTCATCTCGCAAACAGTTTCAACTCAAAATGTCAAACGACGTGGACAACTGGAAGCCTACTAGCAGGGAAGACATCGCCTTGAAGGAGGCGTTACTAACCCTCCAGAAATCGACTGACTCTGTCCTTCTCTCTCCTGTCCAGCAGAAGGATGAAGAGGAGCAGGAGAAGAAATTTCTCCTTCAAGGCCAGAGCTACTTTGGTAGGTCAAGGGCCCCCAGTCTATTCCAAGTGAGACTACTGACAGCAGTTGTTACGCAGCCTTGAAGGCGTATGTTCTGACCGGAAAGGACTTTCCTGTCAATGACAGCGCGTTCAACGCGAAGTACCCAGAGAAAGCCTTTGCGCGACTTCTTCCGCTCGACCCCGGTATTCAGAAAGAGACTCAGAACAGCTTGGTAGCTGTGGGCTCTTCTTGCAGCGCCTTCTACAACGATAAACTGCACAATATTGGTGAGCAGTCTGCGTGCTTCCCGTGCAGGGTGTAGTGACTGATCCATAATAGTCAGGGCTGGATCTTTGGCCGTCACCTGGAGTGCCTCGACCTTGGAATATCTCACAGATAACGAAGACACGAACCTGTACGATTATCTCATGGTTCTTTCAGATCCCAAGTACAGGAAATTAGAGGACAGGGACGAGACTTTCCACGAAGCTATTCTTGGAGCTCGGGGCTGTCTCATGCTCCTTTCACGTCAAGCTGAGGATGGAAGAAAGGAAGCTGACAAACTCAGAAAGGATTTAGATCAGGTTAGTATCCAACCCCAAACATCACTATTTGTTGGGATATGACTGACTCAGTCTATAGTTCCGAGACACGACTACAAAGCTACGGCCTGACATGATCGCTCTCATTCGAAAGTATACTGCAGGCGACAAGCCTCTTCTGCCTTTTTTGAACGCAGACCACCAGAAGAGGGTCCAAGAGGAGACCAAGGCCTTGGCTAACTACAATACCGCTTACGGCCAATGGAAGACTGCTACCGGGATGGCTATCGGAGTCGGCGTCTCCATTGGTTGGATTCCAATTTTCGGTTGGGTTCCGCTTGCCCTATTGTCGCACAATGCCGATAACTTGTCGGGCTCGTATAAAAGACTCTGGGAGAGTTACGAGAAGCTCAAAAAAGAGAACGCAGATGAGGCCTTGCTCATTGATTCAATGAACAGCATGGGCAAGCAATTTGATGGCTTGGAAAAGAAGATCGAGGACGCCATCGCGGCAGTGGGAGTTCTGAGTCTCATGTTTAATCAGCAAGAACAGTCCTATAAGCAGATCAAGGACTCTCTTGATGGAATGGGTTTTATGGCGGATCACAAGGATGCCGGAACCCGAAACATGTTCATCAAAGGCCAGGTCAAGGCAACGAAGAAGAAGCTGCAGCAGTTGCAGAAGGCAGCTGCTGGTTTCGTCGAGGCTATTCTGACTGAAACAGACATGAAGACTCTGGGATAAAGACTATCTATTCAGAGGCTTACAAGTCTAGAGAATGTACTCACTTCACTAGTATTGTCCTGTCATTAAGCATAATCCTTTTTAAGTCTAGAATACCATTGTTTTATCTGGACCACGATCTGAAAGTAAGCTAGCGGCGGATGAAACCTTCACGGCCAAACGGCATCTAAGTCTTAGACAACGGAACAAGGGATTGTAGGGAAAATGTGTACCCTGTGGAACATGACTCAGCTCCTGCGTGTTGTAGAGTCCCAGCACATGCGTTGCTTAATTCGGATTGACACCCCGGTAAGGTCTGCAAATTTGTGAACTATCGAAACATGCATGCGGCTGAGCTGTGAAAGAGTAACGCTGTGGCTGGCCAAGTCGAGAGTATTGACTCCTATCACATCTCTTTTCTTAACCAAGTCCGGCGTCAAGCATATCTATTTGTCCCGTGAACAATACACACCCCGGTAGATGCCACTGTCGTAAAGCATGTATCATGGTATCATGCTGCTAGTGCCAATAATCTTCGCGTCTAGATTTTGTGATATGTAGTGCACTGTCTCAAACTTTCGACTCAGACATCCATTGTCATCACATTATTTCTCTGTATGCATGAACTATTGATGCGAGCTCGGGGAGGATTTACCAACCACCGAGAAATCGTCCATGTGACTAATCGCCGAGAGAGCATTCGACTTCGTTCGACCATCCACCACCTTCGGCACAGTCGGCCGCGCCTTCATAAATATATAAATGGCTTCTGTCGTCTCCAAGTTCCTAAATTCTGACGATATCATCAATCTTTCAAACGGCATATAACCACATTCTTCTCTATCTAGATCTGCGTCGTTGTGACAGCCCCAAAATGTATTCCTGGCGCACCTTCTTCCTCTCCGCTTTTGTTTTCACGGCGTCTGTGAAGACTTCCTTCGGAGCGATCTTGATCAACGATGGTTCGTTACAACCAATCTGAAACACTCATTTCTTGCTTGTCGGCTAACTCCAGAGAAGATCAATACGAGATCGGACTCAAGAAACAGGCACAACCCCACCAAGCAAAGTGTGACCCTGATGCCTGCGCTCAACAGTGCGCCCCCAAGGTCGGGAGATGCGATCCGTTAGGACAACACTGCTTTTGCGAGCAGAAAATACTGTTCGATGCGGCTTGCGATCCTGATGCATGCACGCAGCAGTGCCGTCCCAAGGTTGGACGATGTGATCCATTGGGACAAAAGTGCTTCTGCGAGCAGTCCCTCATGTATCAGGCGGCTTGCAACCCTGATGCGTGTGCGCAGCAGTGCAAGCCTCTTAAAGGAGCATGTGATCCTCTGGGCCAGAAGTGTTTCTGCTATAAGAATTAATTCTCTGCCGGCTAATATTCCAATCCCACCGCTTCCCCGCTCTCCACCGGAAGCATGAAAAGAAGCCTATTTGCGCCAGAGAGGGGCGAGCTTGGTGAAAACCTGGGGGAGGTGACTTCCCGGTGGGGTACCATGTAATGAATGGTCTTGGCATCGAGAGGGAGACTTGTGTTGACAGGGACTTGAGGGAACTGGGATTTTGTAATGCCAATGTGCCGTATAAAGGTGGCATCGCACGTCTGTTGTATTTTCATGTCTTTTCCTAGACAAACAACAGCCAGAGATGACAACAGCCTCTGCAAAATCTCAACCATCATCATATATCATGACTCTTTCCAATATTCTCGTGTCAGGTCTGCTGGCGACCTTCGTGTCCGGTGCTGCCTTGGCTCCTCAAAAGCGCCAGGGGGCAAGCTCTGGCACGGCCACTGTCAGGCTGGCCGAACCATCTGGAGCACCTTCTCATCTAGCATCCGGCATCATCTACGGGCTCCCTGACAACGAAGATGGGTCCGCAAACACTGATATACCGGAAAGCTTTATCACTGGCATGGGCCTGAACTACTGCCGAGCTGGCGGTGCCCAGCTACCTGACCCAGCCCTTGGCTGGGTGGCTGGACAGTACGAGGTAAGCAACACGATTGGTGACGAGAAACAAAGTTAATATGATGCACAGGGTCGTTGGATGTCGGCATTGTCCAACTATCGCACCACTAGAAAGTACGGAGGCCGGTTCACCCTCCTAATGCACGACCTATGGGGTGCAGATGGTATTCAAGGCAACGAATTCCACTGGCCAGGGGACAATAGCAACTGGACAAGCTACGATGCCTTCCTCGACCAAGTGTTCTCCGATATCAAGTTGCACAATGCCATTCCTGGTCTTGACATTGATATCTGGAACGAGCCCGACATTGGCAGCTTCTGGGGTGCCTCCCAGGAGCAGTATCTAGCGACTTGGCTTCGGACGTTTCGCAAGATAAAGTAGAAACCAAAAGTCTCATGTCAGTCCCAGGTTTTCTAACAAATTCTCTACAGTGATGAATTGCCCGAGGTCCTCATCAGCGGGCCCTCTGCTGCTGAGCCTGCAACGGAGAGCAGCCCATGGTGGCAGAACTACATGAGGTTTATTGCAAAGAACGACGCCGTGCCTGATATCTACACCTGGCACCTTCTCCGCGCCAACAGAAATCTCCGGGAATCCTCATCCCAGTTTGACGAGCTGCGACGTCTCAACAACCTCCCGGAGCGACCGGTTGTCATTAATGAGTATGCAGCTGGAGACAACTACGAACAGAGCCCTGCCGGCGGCGTATTCTACATCTCTCAGTTTGAGCGACACAACACGCACGGTCTACGCGCCAACTGGGGAAGTGCGTCGAAGCTGCATGATCTACTAGCCAACCTCCTCGGGAAACGGGATGACGAGTATTACCCCGTCGGCGAGTGGCACGTCTACAACTACTACAAGGAGAAGATGACGGGTGAGCGAGTCGCGACAAGCCCCTCGGAAGATGAGCTGTTTGAAGTCTATGCCACCCACGACGGCACGGTCGGATCGGTCAAGATCCTTGCTGCCGTGCGTCCCGTTTCCGGGAGACGGACTTATGACCTGACTGTCACGGGCTTGGCCGATTTAGGTTTCCGCGGCACCCGCGTCAATATCAGGACGCTGAGATTCGACGGTCCGGATATTTCCACAGAGATTGGGGATCCCGTAGACCTCGGCGTTGTCCAGCACGAGGTAACTGATGATCAGGTATGTGCAAGACCAAGAACAATGGAAACAAGGGTACTGATACATGCAGGTGACATTTTGGGTTCTCCCTGAGGAAGTCACGACGGCTTATGCCTTTGAGTTTGTCCAGTAAAGCCTATGCTTTCTGGATAGATTATGGCGAAGGTGCAAGGCAAAACTGTCGGCAGTAGAGATTCATCCTTCAAGGGCATAGTCAACGCGGAGAGTTTCCTAGGTTTTCTATTGGAATCCATCTAGATCTATTACAGGTCAACATACCCAACTTGATGAAAATGTATACATGAGTTCATAACCAAACCACGAACGCTAGCTCCCTCAACCCCCTCTGCTGGCAGTTCCTCTTTCCCTCCGACATCTCACACGCCCAAAGAGTAGCGCTGCAACGCGGTGTGCAAATCCGCCCATAAGAGAAGAACAATTCACGCCATCGCGGCCAATTACAACTGAATTAGTGCAACCACACAAACGAGGGCTATCAAACGGGCCATCCCAAAGTAAGGTTGTAACTCGGTGCCAAGATTGGGTTCGTCAGTTGTCGTCGTCGTTGTGAGGGATCCTGTTGTGGTGGTTGCATCTATAAACATGCGTGAGTATGGCTTCGTTCGTAATATCGCTGATAACCAACCTTGATCACCCGAACTAGTGGATGTCCTTAGGAGATTCATTGTGCTGGTCCCCCTGCCGCAACCTAGGAATGGAGTCCATGTTGTTACATCAAGGTCTTGGTAGATCCTGTGCGTAACGCATTCCACATCACTGCAACAAACATCAGTACCCAAACAGCGTCTCCGAAATCTCGAGATGCCCTACCATAGAATCTCACCACCATCGATTCCCAACGCTGTTCTGCCTGAGCATCGGGTGTACACGTCGTCTTGTCCGCATCCGCCATAGCTGCTGATCGTCGTGAAAGGTTCGTTGATGCAAGATACCCAGTCTGAGAAATCTTAGTAACTGGAAATGAAATGCACGAAGAAACATCAACTAACAGTAGTTTCCCCTGGTCCCGTTCTTGCCCATGCCGACGTAGTATTCATCTCTCGGAACTTCAGTGGTAGCGAGAGCGTAGTATGACGTGCTGACTCGTGTCGAAGTCTCGTCTCGTTCGACCAGATTCGCGGGTGGCAGAGTCGCTGTTGGGCCTGGGTTTGCGCGGACGGTGGCAGTGAGCGCCAGCAGCTGGGCGGCGAAGAAGGAGAGGCTGCGCATCGTGGGTTTATCGTGTAGCGGTGAACAATATCGAGAGAGGAGTCGGTATGACGGCGTTCAAGTCGCTCAAGAGGGAATGACCGAGGTTTAAGTATTCGAAGGGTCCTAAGGTCGGGGTTGAAAACAAAGGAAAATGAATGCCTCGATGTCTTGGCAGGAGATGCTATCCCAATTGTGGCGGGCTATTCAAGCCATGACTGGTCGAATCCAACACAGCTGAAAAGACCCTGCATGAAAATGATGTAGGCCAAGCCAATAGTCTCTAGAAGTCTTTTGCCTTCGACTTTCAGCCTTGTCTATCTCACAAGCGCGGGAACACGATATAAATCATGTTGAGTGACGTTGCACCGTGGTGATTGCCTGGCGGTGGCGATATGTCGAGAAAGGGACTGTCAAGCAAAAGTGTCGGTCAGCTTTCTATGCAGATTGAGCAGACTAACTTGCTTCGCGCAGCATCAATGCACGATATATAAGCATCAGTCGCACTCTCAACGCCATATAATGACGAGGTGTCGGACTGGGCAAGTTGCTGCGTGTGTCCCACAGAGCCAAGAACCCAGACGCCGGTGGGCATCCTTGAGAGCTGGTCTCTCATCTCGTGACTCCAAAAGATGGGATTTGATGATTGTGACAGTTCTCTTCTCCCACTCACAGAGAGTGATGGTCATCGAAGTGAAGAGTTCGATGTTCAGCACAATAGTGGCACAAGGAACGATGGTAAAGAGTCGCATTGAAAACGGAAATGAGGCGGCCACCAGAGGGCAAAAAACTTGTCTGTGGGTCACTTGAAGAATAATGAGAATAAAATCACTTAGCTACTAAGTGTAAAGGCCTGGAACGGTCTGTCTTTCTCTATTTTTGTTCCTTAAAAAAACGCAATTTGTCTGACGTTCTTTTCTGTCATGTTTCATCGGAGCCATGAGTTGTTTCATTTGACAAACATTGATGGAATGTGTGCTTCTTGCGGCAGCATTGCTCGCAATGTCCTTGCGATAAATAGATGTTGAAATGCATTAATTTTTTCAATAGAAGAAAAACAAAAACGGTTAGTTGCGCTATTTGGAAAATACCAATTCTGAGAGGGTGCCAGACCAAAACGAGAGACGCGTTGACGTGTGGAGGGGGGCAACCAGGAGACCGTACACCCTATGGCAAAGAATAGGTCGTCAATCGTCACTGATCTTGATGTCGCACTGTAGCAAAAATAAATCTCCATTTCGGAACGGATAGGGGAAAGCCATCTCTTTCGCGATTACCCCCTATTTATATGTTCATCTCCATTCTTACCCTGCAGTACCTGTACGCGCGTCGCGTCGCCTTCGGTTTGGAACTGCCGTGAGCATGGCGCTCGTAGTTCTGACTGGCGGTTCTAACCTTTGATTGGTCGTCTTACATGATACAGGCTCGAAAAAGCTTGTGGCAATCGGCAACTTTCTTGTGTGTCGTCATCCGGGTAAGCGGCTCTTGACGGGCCAAGAATCACGAGCACAACTGGTTGAGTTTGGGCGTGGATGGCGACCAAGCAGAGGGAGTGGTCGGCTACCCGGGAGTTGCAGAGGGAGCGTGGCGGTGAGGAAAGGGGGCACACGTGAAGTGGGCATTGTTTTCCTTGACACGGTCACTTGGGGGGTTGGGAGGGCTCCCTCTTGAGGGCTGTCGCGGCTTTGAGATGAAGGACGTGAGGACAAGGGTCATGGTGATCCTTGGGAGCGCCAAGAGATGAACATCTGCGGAGACGCAAGATTGGGAAACCCGCTGCAAGGACTCTTGTCTCACCCCGCTTGCGATGTGACGAGTTTGTTTTCTCATGCGCCTGTGCATGTCTGCATGCTGGTGCGTGCTCAAGCTCACACAGCTGTCCAGAAGACAAGTCAACCATAGCCACCCCCTCTTCCCGAAAACCTGATTTCTCGACCGCCTTCTCACGTTTGTATGAGGCATTTGAGATCTGAGGGCTCTCGTTCCGGAGGGTGTTGTCGTTTCGAGCTAGACACGCGGAGCAGCCAATGACGGAGCCCAATTACGCCGAGCACTGCCACTGCCGAATTTGGCAGCTTCGGTTACACACGCTATGATGATGCCAAGACGGCTGCACCCACGTTTGAATACCTTAATTTTTTTTACCGTCTTGGGGATGTCACCTCGATCAGGGGCAGGGTCTTGATGAAGACCAACATCAACATTATTGTATTCTTTGATTCAAATGGACTTTATACATCGTATTCATTCTCAAGAGGTGTCTACTGTCTACGGAGTACCGTCTTCACGTGTCAAGCTGCAAAAGTTCCCCCCGCTCAAGTCGCACCAACGGATGAGCTTGACCCAACCTCGTAAGAGGCGTCAAACCCTTTTCCCCCCCATAAGAAAAAATTTCTCAGGGTGATATTATGAGATAATTACTTACTTAGCCGAAGCACACGTGGAGTATACAGTACAAGGCCCAGATTCGGCAAACCGAGCGCTCGCACAAGTCAAAGAGAGATATCAGAAAAACCGCGGACGCCCACATTTGGTTAGACATGACCGAGTCGTCATTTCCCACACCCAGCGCCCGTCAGCAGGGTCTAGGCGAGTGTTTGTTACATTATTGGGGACCTTGTAGTGGCTAGTCCTGTGAGACTGCTCGGGACATCACCCACACGATCATCTTGCTGTTGGTGCGTGTACCGCTCGTGTATAGCATCACTAACCTCTACTCACCATTTCATAACGGGTTTCCACTCACCCATTATACAATATGTATGAGGGATTTTCGCTATGCGCTGCATCGTATTGTGTATTTGAGGCAGGGAGGCCTCCTCGTCAAAGGGAGGAATTTTGAAAGAGTGTACCTATATCTCGCTGTCAATCCATACTGCAATCCTTCTCACTCTACCTTTACCGGCTGTGCATCTCCCCCTTGTTGTCTCTGTTACCCTCCTCTTTCTTCTCCCCTGCTTCTGCCGCAGATTCAGCGCCCGTCAAGATGCCAGATCCAGACATCCAGACCAACAAGGAGGTCGATCTCGAGGCCGCACAGAACCCGAGAATCACCTTCCAGGATGGTAACCGTCACGGTCGTGGTCGAGACGGTGCACCTGATGAACAGGATGCACCTCTCGGTCTGACACGTACCCTTTCTCGTCGTCGCTCCCGCTCGCGATCCAGCACCCGACCTGCCGCTTCGCCGTACTCGGGCGTCCAGATTGAATACCGCACCTTGTCTATTCAAGTCACCGAAGCGAAGCAACAGGAGCCTGAGCTCGAGGATGCAAAAGATCCTAAGGCACTGAAGAACAAGGAAGATGAAGATTACTTTGCGAATCTTCAGTACCATGAGTTGCAGGTTGAGCAGCTTTGCCAGCAACTCAATGTCAGCCCTGGTGTTGGCCTCTCTGAGCATGCTGCTGGAGTCCGCCTGGAGCGAGATGGAAACAACTCTCTGCCTCATCCAAAGACCAACTACATCAAGAGAACCTTGAAGTACATCTTTGGTGGTTTCTGTTCGGTTCTTTGGATTGGTGCCATCATCTTCTTTCTCTGCTGGCAACCCCTGAGCAACCCTCCTTCGGTGCAGAACCTATCCCTTGCTGTTCTCATCATCATTGTCATCTTCCTCCAGGCTGGCTTTTCCGCCTTTCAGGATTGGTCTACTGCCAAGACTATGAATGCCATCTTGGACCTGCTGCCTTCTTTTGCACTGGTCAAGAGAGATGGTGACCTCAAGAGCTTGCCTACCATTGGTCTTGTGGCTGGCGATGTTGTTCACCTCCAGGTCGGCGACAAGGTCCCAGCTGATCTTCGTCTCATCAGCCACTCTGGCGACATTCGATTCGATCGATCTGTCCTTACTGGAGAGTCTGATGAGATCGAGGGTGCCGTCGACCAGACTGATCGCAACTTTCTCGAGAGTCGTAATATTGCCTTCATGGGTACTACTGTCATGAACGGTAACGGTGTTGGTGTTGTCATCCTCACTGGTCCCCGATCAGTCATGGGTCGCATCGCAAGTTCTACCGCTGGCGTCAAAGACTCTGCTGCCCTGATCCAGAAAGAGATTACTCGATTTGTCAAGATTATCGTCGCCATGACCATCTTCTTGGCTCTCCTCATCCTCTTCACCTGGGCTGGCTGGCTTCGCGTCGACCATCCCGACTTCCTTAGCGTCCCAGCCATGTTGGTCAATGTCATGGCATGTGTCGTCGCCTTTATTCCCGAGGGTATGCCTGTCGCTGTCGCCCTGACACTGATGATGGTTGCCCGTCGCATGAAGGCTGTTAACGTCTTGCCGAAGGGTCTGTCTACTGTTGAAACTCTTGGCTGTGTCAATGTCATTTGCTCAGACAAGACTGGCACTTTGACACAAAACCAAATGTATGTCAACTCTGTGGCCTTTGTTGACCAGAAACTTGACTCTGCCGACGACTTCCACCTCCTTCATGAAGCGACCGAGCCAAACCAAGCTGCTGTGGCTTTGCATCGTGCCGCCCTTCTCTGCAACGACGCATCCTTCGATCCGACTACGATCCATCTTCCTATCCACGAGCGAAAAATACAAGGCAATGCCACTGATACTGCCGTCTTTCGGTTTGCTGCATCTGGTTCTGCTGGTGACAGCTTGAAGAAGACAACTCAACGAGTCTTTGAGGTTCCATTCAACTCCAAGAACAAATGGATGCTTGCTCTCTTCCAGTCTGATGATAGGCGTGGAAAATACCGTGCCATCATCAAGGGTGCTCCTGATATTCTTCTTGCTGGCTGTACCAAGTACTGGTCTTCGGAAACCAACTCTGTTGAGACTCTCAACCGTGAAGCGCGCCAAAAGTTCCAGGAGATTCAAGATGACG
Source organism: Fusarium sp. MBC 438 (assembly GCA_030779245.1). Classification (NCBI taxonomy): domain Eukaryota; kingdom Fungi; phylum Ascomycota; class Sordariomycetes; order Hypocreales; family Nectriaceae; genus Fusarium; species Fusarium sp. MBC 438. The sequence continues at coordinate 53,158 of JAPFTB010000109.1, read as the reverse complement.
CTTCGCGTCGCGCTGAACGAGTCATTGTTCTTTGCGAGAAGCTCATTACTCCTCGTGCTGTTTCTGGAACCAACGCCTTCAGTGATGAGATTACCCATTCTGCGATTCACGACCTCACTGTTGTTGGCATGCTTGGCATCATCGATCCTCATCGTCCTGAGATCCCTGCTACCGTTGAGCAATGCCGTCGCGCTGGAACTCGTTTCTTCATGGTTACTGGTGACTATGCCTTGACTGCCGCTGCGATTGCTCGCAACACTGGCATCTTCACTGGTACTAGCGATCCCGACACCATTGACACGCTTCACTCTACTGGAGAACCCATCTCAGAGAAGAGCAAGTCCAAAAAGAAGGAACGCGCCCCGATCGTCAGCCGAAGTCTGCTTCTCGAGGGTTCCAATCTCAGCCGGTTGAACGAACAGGATTGGGACGTTGTCTGCGCCTACGAAGAAGTCGTCTTTGCCCGAACTACTCCTGAGCAGAAGCTTCGTATCGTCACTGAACTTCGTGCTCGCGATAATGTTGTCGCTGTCACTGGTGACGGTGTCAACGATGCTCCTGCTCTTCGAGCCGCTGATGTGGGTGTTGCCATTGTTAGTGGCAGCGACGTCGCCATTGAAGCTGCTGATCTTGTCCTCCTCGATCGCTTCGACTCCATCATCGATGCCATGCGTCTCGGCCGCCTTGTCTTCCAGAACCTCCAAAAAGTCATCTCCTACCTTTTGCCCGCCGGAAGTTGGTCAGAGATCTGGCCCGTCATCCTCAACGTCTTCTTCGGTGTTCCTCTCCCTCTGAGCGCATTCCTTATGATCATCATTTGCGTCTTTACCGATCTCTTCCTGAGTCTCTCTCTCATCATGGAAAAGGAAGAATTCGATCTCTTGTCCCTGCCACCCCGCAATCATAAGCACGATCACCTTATCAACGCCAAGATCTACACCCAGGCTTACCTCTTCACTGGTTTCATGGAGACCATCACTGCGCACTCCATGTTCTTCCTTTACATGTACAGACACGCCAAGATGCCTGTTTCGGAGCTCTTCTTCCTGTTTGAAGGCTACTCTGCTGGATATCGTGGCTACACTCAGGAAGAGCTCATCAACTTCAACAACACAGGCCAGTGCGTCTACTTCGTCACGCTCGTCTTCCTCCAATGGGGCAACATCCTCGCCGTGCGAAACCGTCGTCTGAGCATCTTCCAGGCTGATCCCATCACCAAGCCCCACCGCAACCCCTGGCTGATCCTTAGCATGCTTATCAGCTTGGTCATTGCCATCTTTGTCACTGAGGTGCCAGGCATTCAGAACCTGTTTGACACTGCTTCGGTGCCCATTGAGTTTTGGCTGATTCCTATTCCTCTTGGTCTTGGTATTTTGTTTGTCGATGAGATTAGGAAGCTCATTGTTAGAAAGTTCCCTGGGTCTATTGTCGCCAAGATTGCATGGTAATGGGTCGGTAGTTGATAGGTGTACATAGCATAGTAACTGGAAATCTTTCAGATATTCCAAGAACCTTCTACGATCCTGTGAAAACGTGACCACGACCTGTCTTGTAAAAACTATCCAATAGCTTGTGAACTCTTCTCCCCTGCCTTCCACTCTTCAAGAAGCAACGCAGATACATTCGTCAAAGGGTGAGCAAGCCCCAAGACCTCGCGTCTTGATTCCACGCAGCTCTGCATATACTCCATCCCCCTTAGAGGACGACCATTCAGATGGACAATGACAGCAAAGTCATGAAGAGCCTGTAGCGTATCCGGATGTTGGTCGCCCTGAAATCTTCGATGCAAGGTCCACGAAGTGTCCAATTGCACCTCGGCCTCTTCGTATCGGCCCTGCATATAGTAGGTCCAGGCGAGGCAGCCGACGATCAAAGGTCGGGTCGTTAATTCCAGCTCACCCCCGTGGGTTTGAAGCCTCAACACGTCGATGTATGCGGACTCAGCTGCATCGTATCGGCCTTGTTGGTGATATATCATACCGATCGCTACCTTGCTCTTCATGGTGTATGAGTTCTGTTCCCCCCAAATCTTTTGTCGCATCTCCAGGGCTCTGATGGCTAGCTCCATGGCCTTGTCGGAACGGCCCTGTTGAAAGAATGTTGCCGCAAGTGACATGGTACTGCTGGTGGTTTCAGGGTGCGATTCACCAAGCACCCTCTCTTGGAGCGCCAGCACTCGTTTATCCACCGACTCTTTCTCGAGCCACCGTTCTTCGTCATCAAGAAGACTCGACACTTTACGAAGGAGAGCAGTAGCTTCACCTTCTCTTGCGCCTGTTTCCGCCCGCTTACACACACTCACGGCGTGGCTCACGGAGAAAAGACTTATTATCAGGCTCAGGGCCCTTGCGAGGAAGATGGACCAAGAAGCCGGTCCTGTATCATCCTGACAGTCTCGCACAGCGTCCTGCACAAGCTGATGCATTTCAAAACTTTGACGTCCGCTTCCTGCTGGTGAGATGAGATGTAATTTTCTCAATTCCTCTGTAGCTCTTGATAACCTCTGGGAGTTTTTCTTATTGGCAGCGTCCGCCGTATTCCGGATGAGTTCGGACAACAAGGCGAGCGTAATGTTGCGGTTGTCTAGGTGGGCAAGAACATGAAGCATCTCATATGCATCCCTGTTCTGCAAGTGCATCCGATCAAGCGAGATGGCTGAGGTAAAAAGAACAACACCATAGCTCCACTTAGAGACGACAAATCTTGAATGATGCTTGTTCTCAACAAGTAGAGTCATATAGTGGTGGATAGATGTACCAGTATGCCGCATGTATGATCCAGCCTGCACAATAGCAAGTGGAAGACACTGCAACTCATCCAATAAATGATCCCTTTCATATCTCATGTCCGCGGTATCCTGGTGCCTGGCCATCTGACCTCTTGTTGACTCGAAGAGTTGGCAGGCTTCGGGATATTCCATAGCCCTGATATTGAAACAGAAGCGGGGCTTGGAGACCGACCGCCCAAGGCTCTCATCGCGAGTCGTCCAGAGCACAGTTCCCCTCGGCCCCTTCGGGACGAAATCAAGCAGGCTGCTAAAGTACTCTGAATCTTCTTTCCTGCTGAACAGCGACAGATCATCTGCACCGTCGAGAATAAGTACCCATGGTTGGTGGGCCTCGATACTGGTGCAGACCGCGGCAAGCAGGTCATCACCTTTGAGGTGTTGTTCTATCTCAAGGGCTTTTGCGATCAGGCGGTAATCTTCCGTAAAAGTTGCCGCACTGTCAGCACGCACCCAAAAGATAGAGCAGTTGGGGTCGTCACAACGTGTGTATGCGTATTCCAGGGCAAGTTGAGTTTTGCTGTAGTCAAGTTAGTTGGCCTTCAAGACAGAACAAATTCGGAGACTAACCCGCTCCCACCCACTCCCCATAGTGCTCCGTTCCGGGATCCCCGTGAAGAAGTAGGAATCATGCCAAAAATTTTGTCGGAGAGTCCTGGCCGAGCGATGAATTCACTGTTGCGCTCGTATGGAAGAATGCGCTTAACAGTCGGAGCATCAGCACTGCCCCGGTCGCTGGTTTCTATGTCCCAATTCTCAGGATCTCGTGCTTTCTCAGCTCTGAGGCCGTCAGGTAGCTCGGAAACTCCATCGTCAAAGCTCAATGTTTGCAGCGAGTCGACTAGTGAAAGCCTTGCTACGTGTTGCAGAGACCTAAGCCCCTCGGTAAGGTCTTGCTCCATGTTGTCAATAGAGGTCGGGTCTAGTAAATCAAAAGATTCGTCTTCCCCTCTTTCCATGGTGATATTGAGGCGTGCTAGACAAAACGAGATCTCGGATCTGATGGAGGGGTTGGACTCGTTCAAACGCGCGGATAGCCCCCCCTCCCCAAGGTATATACTCATCTCTGTCAACAAGTCCTTGAGACTGCTCCGAGCCCGACCAAGACTGTATAAAGAACTAGACTTGCTGATGGCTAAGATAGAGTCAAAAGGGTTTATCTCGTCGTTATATTCTTGATGTTTCGCGGGTGTCGACTGCTCGCTGCCCACCGAATGATTAGACTTCGCGATGTCTGATCCCATGGAGACTTGTGTTTCGTCATCATATCCCGTCGCCTCCCATGGTAGAGCTTGGAGCGCGAAAGAGTGAAGATGCTCAGCCAAATGCTTGTCAGTCTCAGGGTTTCGAAGAGACACGTCTTCGTAACATAATGGACACGCGATGGGGGGTACCCCTGTGCGCTGACTGAGCTCAGCCAGGTCCGGCAAATCGTCTTCTTCCACCTCATCTTCGTGTGCTGTTTGAGTATGCCTGCGCCATTCCACTTCACTCTCGAACTCAAATTCTTCAGGACACTCGGAATCTAGCCAGCATGGATCACAAATCCATTGAGCTCTGGAATGTCTTTCCCGGATGTGCTTCTTCCATTCGAGCGTTGTGACATACATGGCGTCCGGGCTGTCGCAGTCCTCATACAGGCACACATAGGGGCTTAAGTCCTCAACTACATGACCACTAAAGGAGTTAGAATGTTTTGACAAGGGTGTGGTGCACTTACCGCCAACGTTTGTTTTTCTTCGAATCAGAGTATGAAGAATCCAGTAGTTGGGCGCAGTATGGGCACCAGAAGCTTTCACCCTCAGTTCCCGGACACTTTGGGTAGTCCTGCTTGAGGACTCCTTGAGACAACTTTGTGCTAACAGATCTGGCTTTCTGCTGTTGAGGGCGCTGAGGCATGACAAAACTGCCGATCTTGGTTGCTGACTGCGAAGATCGCTGAGAGCCCTCTAGCCTCGAAGGTTGAATGGGAATGGTCTCGTCTCGCTTTGATGAGGGCTGTGAGACACGGCTCTGGCTCGGAGCTGGAGGGGGTGGTTCTTTGGGCGGCATTGTAGTTATTGTTGCGGCTTGGACCGTGGGCAACTGTGGGCCTTTCTGGACTCGCATCTTTCGATAGTATCGCGCAAGGTATAGGTCAAATCGATTGCGTCTAACCAAGTTTGCCTGTATGAGACGACTCTGCACTGGAGTCAGTCGCTGAATGTCCGTGAAGTAGGCCTTGAGAGTGATCCACAAGATCTTCCAGGTTGGATCTCCGGTCAGAGAGTACTGATGCAAGATTCCATGCAAGGTGTGAACCTTTGTAGGGCTCATCAAAAGGAAGTGCCGCATATAATCCCCGAATTCCTTCAGTTCTGGCTCCCTAGCGGCCAAGAGTTTATCCACCCGCTGGTGTCTAAATTTGGTCCCTGACTTGCGGATGGCCATAGAAATCTGTGATAGGAATCGGATTGTCGTTTCGATATAGTATCTCTGCTCATCAATCATTGAGCCGTCCTCAGAGGCTTGTGACTCTGAGCCATGTGCTGCCGAGTCCTGCAGATCTTTGTCTTGTACCGGAGTGGCAGTCGAGGTAGAGGGGTAGCAGGATTCAGATGCTAGTCGCTTCAGTTGAGAGGAATATGAGAGAAGCAGGAAAATGGGCTCACCTGCATCAATATACTTTGCTATTGATGTAGCCAGACTGTCAAGAAGATTGACCAGTACGTTGCGCACGTCATCTCGCGTTTGGACGCGATAATCCAATGAAGAGTGACCTCCCTTTGCTGCTCCAATACCCAGAGACCACCAGTTGAACTCTGCTGACATCTTGTCGATCCAGTCATCTCCAGAAAGATGCGGATTTCTCTGACATGACTCGAAAAGCGCTTGGCACTCCAATGTCCGACGCTGGATGCCTGCAGTGTCCGTCGCTCGACTGTCTGAGCTGGATACGTAAGCGTCGATCTGCGCCTCGGCCTTTTCCTTGTCATCTTGAGAATCTACAGAGTGATCATGCTGGGACTCTGTAGTGACGGAGTGGCCTATAGCCGCTGAACGCTGAGCGGCTAACATGACAAAAAGATGCTAACTCGGACGTGAAAGAAGCCATTGAGATGGGATGGATATCTGGAACGAGGCTGTCGTGCTGTTGGTGAGCGGGGTTGGGTGCATGCGCCTGCATCGGAGTAAACCTCTTCCCGAAAATCGCCGGGCTGCCAATGGCGGGATTCTGTGCACCTTCCCTGCCTGGGCCTGTGTGCATGACCTAACAGAGAAGGAGCCAAAATGACCTCAAGGTGTCATGGACGACCGCAGGCAGAGAATGAAAATGATAGTATTTGGTTTAAAGTCTATTTACATGATGTATACTAGGCCAATCAGGCCTGAATGAATGGATGCGGCTCTGTCTTTGGAGGGCCTACTCGATATTGGCTGCTAGCAAGCACTCGCGACACTGATGGTCTGGCCGGCGCAGACATTGGCGGAGAAGGCAACTTGGGCATTGACGCTTTGCTTGAGGTAGAAATCCGTGGCAGGTTCAACGGTTTCACGTTATTCGGCTTCCTCTTGGAAAGATAAACCTCCAGTCGATTGACCAACCCGTACAATGCTTCTCGGATGCCTTCCTCGTCCCGAACATGCGGTGGCACAAAAAGATTATTTGGCTGAATGCAGCTCTTGATGAGATTTTCCAGAGGATCTGAGATGTCTGCAAAGAAATGTGGCTTTGCGATGAGATCCCTGCAGATCTTGAAGTTGGTGTTTGGGTTTGCCCTTCCTTTGGGACAATACTGAGACCATTCGGCCTCACCGTAAAGGCTTTCTATCGGCCGCCCAAGTTGGATCTCGATCAACATGACGCCAAGAGCAAGAATCTTGGGTACTGGGTGAAGAGGCCTTCCAAAGAGTAGTGGGCGACCTGGTTTCTTCGCGCCCGGGGCGGATTCGGTTTCGCGTGGGTTGGGAACGATGGAGACGGAAAGAAGAGGTTCGTTGACAAAGATGCCTGTGAGCTCTTCACCTTCATCGGTTCTTCGTTTTTCGAAAAGAAAATGCACGCTCTCCTTGTTCCATGGCTCACGCATCCATGGAGAGCTGTAATACTGCCAAACAGCTTTGACTAAGAGCCATGAGAGGACCTCTTTCATCTTTTCGGTCAGGTCATTTCCTGACTCGCATATTTCTGCTAAAAGCCGACCGAGGGATATGCTGGGTCTGTCGAGCTCCCAGAGTTTTGGGGGGTCATCGTGAGTCTCAAAGTAGAGCCTCTGCCCCAGGACCGAAAAGTACAACAGAACCAGACCTTGCTCCTCTTGTGTTGAGATGTATGTACAGAATGAAGGATCTGAATCAAGTCCAACTTGTTCAAATTCGCATGTAGAGTGGTCTTCAAAAGTTCTATCGCTAGGTTAAAACATGCCAATCCATTAGAAAGATCTTTTTAGAACTCACACTTTTCGCTGGACAGCTATCTGCGTGTCTTGCCACCAAGGTGAGTAATCAGAAGCACACCCATCGTGATGTGGATGCGCCTTGAATATGACCCCGAATGTTACCTTGCTATCGTCTTGAACACTGTTGTGCAGTCTAATATGGGCAACGACTTTTTCGGACTTGGCACAGCAGCAGTGTGTAAAGAGAGCCCGGTGAAGAGACACTATCTCTCTACCATACTCTGGTGGATCATCGCTTGCGGCACGAAGGTCGGCATCGGAGGGTGAGACGGCGAACTTTTCTTCGGGAATTTGAGGCAGGAATGACTCGAGACAAGCTAAAACAGTCCGCCGCTGCCGTTGACATGCCTTGGAGCTGGCCAAGTTGCGAATCGTCGGTATCACAGCATCAGTGTCAGCCATAAGCAGGTCAAGGCCTGAGTAAGGACCCTCCGGCAAGGTTGTAGTATGTGTTGCATCTTGCGGCTACATGTTTCTTATAGTTAGCCATACTCTAGATGTGAAGCATGATGGCGCGTCTTAATCACCTGACAGAGACCCTCTAATTGATCAAGGAGAGCGGTCGCCTCCCGCTCCGAGTCTCGATCGTCGGGCAATGTCCGGAGCCACTTGACGATATCTGTCAGCACGACTTGGAGGGTGGCGCAGAATTGGACGCAAGACGTGTCAATGCACAAATCTTCAGCAACAGCTTGAAGGAGGCCTGACGCCTGGATGGCAGATTGGAGAGAGGACATGTTTGCCATGGTGGGCGGCCTTGCAGGTTCGCGGGGCATTCTTGTCCTGAGGGTCAGGGGTCTCATACATGTACGGGTAGCCGTACAAATAAGATCACGTGATATTCTGTACGGCTACCCGTACGCATAAGATCCGTTATGTAAGCCCTTGCGAGTTGCGCTGAAGGCCCTGAGCGTGATAAATTATAGGCCTTGATTACACTGAAATATAGGCCCTGAATGCGCTGAAGTCGGGCAACGGCGGGCAGCTTTAGTTCCATTGCAACGGCAGCTTGCAACAGCCTATAACCGGCCTTCAAAGGCAGCTTGCAAAGGCAGCCTGCAACAGCCTTCAAAGGCAGCTTACAGCGACCTTCAGCAGCAGCTTCAAGGTCCTGTGGCTAAGTGTGGCTCTGGTGGCTGATAGGGCCTGGCTTTTGATTGGCCTATCTGGGGCTGAGTCATCAGATTCTCATGTGTACGGGTAGCCGTACAGAATATCACGTGATCTTATTTGTACGGCTACCCGTACATGTATGAGACCCCTGAGGGTCAAGGCAGATGACATGATTGCGTCGGAGAAAGAAACGCCTTGTGCCGAGCCTGATTGATTTATGGACCAATAGGGAGGCGACAAGCGTTCTTGGTTGGATGGGCTGAGTGAAGCTGAGCAGGGATACGGGCATGGCGGGGTATCATTTCCATGCTGGAAATGCCGCTACCACTCATCAGAAGATACATACCGGAATCTCTCAAACATGGAGATTTTCTCTGAAAAGAGAGCCAAATTAACGCCAGCTCACGAGAAAATCTCAAAACAAGTAAGTAACTCGGAGCACAGCTCATCAAGTCCCGAAAAGAGTAGATTCGGCGCTACTCTGCCTGCAGTTGGGTTGTTAAGACAGTACATCGTCTTCATGGACACCATGCCTGGTGAGCGTGCAAGTCCTGTCCGCTATTCCCACGATGCGTAGTTGGAAGGAGCAAGTGGAAGTTAGTTTCACACTGGCCATTGATATGTGGGAACCCAATCTATTGCTTCAACTATCCAGCCTCAAACTCAAATTTGGGTGGTTTCGCCTCCTCAACATCCACACACAGCCTCAGACCCCTCATCACTTCCTTGACAGCCAAGAAAATGCCAGTCAGCCTGATTTGCCCACCCCTGCAATCAAAACCAATGAAGTCTTTGCAATGTCCAGCCACAGGGCTGGTCACAGTGACAACCCCCACAGCTGAGCCGACATTTCAACTCGACCCGACCACCCCATCCCATCTTCCTTCTGTCAACTTCCCCCTCGCTGGCGCCTTTCTGCTTGGGGCCCACAAGAAGAAGCGCACCAGACATCGAATATGAGGATAGCGTGACCAGAGGGAAATCGGAGCTTTGTCCCATCAGACCAATGCAGCATTTATCCTCGGCCGTCGGCTTCGCGGCAAAGCTGAAGCCAGGGGTCAGGCTCGCCCAGGCCATTTCGGAGTTCAACGCTTCCCTCAGCAACGAGAACCAACGCACCAGATTCAAGAACTTGCAGTCACAAAGCCCCCCTAGTCCAGATGACATCATTAGGCTCACTGAGGAGATAAACACGGATGGTGCTCGAGCTCACCGATCATGGAGACCATATGGCACTCGACTTGTGGCCATCCTGGAGCGCATGCGCCAATTTGCTCCTATCGGCGATGTTCTGGTGGGAGGCTCACAGAACCTTATTGCTTGTGGTGTTTGGGCTGTGGTTCGCTTGTCTCTGGAGGTAGGCCTGATCGAATCATGAAAGTGTCTCATCTACTAACGGACGCTAGACATCGCTCTCTTTTATGTCATACTTTGAAAATGTCACGAACATGATGCTAAGACTGGATCAAGCCTTGTCTCTTCATAAAGATTTCGCCATGTTGTTTCCTAGCTGCCCAAAACTTCAATCCTACATGTGCGAGTACACGATCGTCATGGTCAACATCTGCAAGAAGATTGTGCACGATTGTGCCAAGTCTGTCCTAGCCCAGCTTGCAGCGTCGTTTACATCTACCTTCGACGCGGGTTTTAAGCCGTTAGAGTCAGACCTCACAACCTGGGCCCAGTTAATCGAGAAACGTGCGACAATCCTCCTTGCCAAAGCCGATCTCCAAAGCCACTCATCAGTCTTGGAGCGATTCAATCGACTGCAGGTCACTATGTCCCGAGAGTCCACAACTCAACAAAAAGACACGCGCAAGCATCAGCTGCTTACCTCCCTATGCCCGGACCAGGGCGAGTTCAGCCTCATCTGGCGAAGGGAAAGGAAAAGGGGTACGTCAAGCTGGAAGTATGAGACAGATGCGTACAAGAGCTGGTTATCCTCTAAGGCTGAATCCGTGCTTTGGCTTAAGGGTAACCTTGGATCGGGAAAGACAGTAACAATGGCTTCTGCCGTTGCTCACCTGACCTTGACCGCGCCGTCCATGGACCCCCAAGGTTGGTTCTAACCTGTCTATGATCTTACAGATGCTAACCTAGATCATAGGCGCTGTAACTGTGTCATACTTCTTCTGCCAGAGCGGCAACCCAAAGACCTTATCTGCCAGCACGTTGCTAGGTAGCATCGTAGGACAGGCACTGCAAAGTCCTGTTCTCGAGACTTCACTCATTCCATTCCTCAAGCAACTGGAAAAAGTTCCATATGCTCACGCAATGCCTGAAGAGTACATTGACATCTTGCTGAAAGCAACACCCTCCAATTGGAGAGGAATCTTTGTGCTCGACGGGCTTGATGAAATGCCCCAAGAAGAAGTAGACGACATTTTCGGACAATTGCACCGTCTACGAGAGTATCGATGGGTAAGCCTTTTGTGCTCCTCACGGCCCACGTCGGCCTGCTACTCGATAGCAAAGTCAAACCTGGATGAGATACGTACTCTCTCCATGGAAACTGCAGAAAGGTCCGAAGAGATCCGCGCCTACCTTGCAGCAGAAATATCGAGATGGAATACTATCAGGCCGTTAGAAACAGAGCTGAAGAGTTTGGTGGAGGAGCAGCTCCTTGCAGGATGTCAGGGGATGTTATTGTGGCTCTCCCTTCAGATGGAGGACATATGCCCTAGATATACCCAGGAGCTGCGATCAGACGCGGAGATTCTCGACATATTGGGTAACCTACCAAAAGACCTACCGGGAGCGTTCGAAAAAGCACTGTCGCGGATGCACGACGGCAAATACGGCAGTAAGCTCTTCAAATTGGTCGCGTCAGCAGAGCCACCTCTGAGCATGGACGAACTACGCGTAGCGTCCAATGTAGAGTTAGGAAACACCAAATGGGACGATTCAACACTTTCAAGGTCCGGGAAAGCGCTCATTTCGGCTTATGGAGGCTGCCTGCTGGATATTGATGAGGAGGATTTCCGGGTCAGGTTTATCCACTACAGCGTACTTCTACACCTCACGACTCCTTCTTCGGATGTCAAAACTGACGCCTTTCACTTTAATCTTGAAGAAGCGGAAAAAACCCTCGGAGCCGTCTGTGTCACCTACTTAAACTACAGTATTTTCGAGACTCGAATATCGACAGCGCAGAAGGTCTCTTTTGGACAAGTGCCTCAAGCGGCGGCTGGGTCGGTCATGTCGTCAGAAGCATCCCGCAAAGCCTTCAGTCTCCTAGCAAAATACAGGCGTCCCCGTGATCCCAAAGTCGACTTGGAAGGGCTATCGTACAAATTGCAGAGCGAAAAGTGGAGGGTGCGTGACGTTGTTCACCTCTTCCTCGACTACGCACGGAACAAGTGGCTCTCATCAACTCGAAACATCTGGAGTGACGATCAACATGAGCTGCTCCCGCTCTGGAGGAGTTTGATAACTCACCCAATTGTTTCGGATTCGTTGCCCTGGGACTCGGTGCCCAAGGCAGCGGCTTGGGCTCTTAGCAACGGGCATGCAACACTCTTCCAACACTACCTGCACTCGGACGATCTAGGTCACCTACGGGACGTTCTTGTAGCCGCAGAGTGGGCTGTTTCATCTGAAGTTTCCAACATTCAAATCAAAGGGGAAGGTTTTGGGTGGCTACTACCTCTCTATCTCGCACATTCATTGTATAAGGCACCGATTCTACAAGCCTTCATCGACTTGGGTTGCCAGCCTTTCGACCCAACCATAGCAAAGTGCCCTAGCCCGAACCTCTCAAAGGGGGACTTGCAAAGCGCTGTTAAAACTTACATAACGTCTGCTTTTGAACGGGGCGAAAGCGAGAGGTATATCCTCTTTCTTGCTAACTACTTGGATGATCCTAACGTTTTCTTGGGAGATGGATCAGTAATCCTGCAGCACGCTATTGCCCGCGAGTTTTTACCTACGGTTTTTGAATTACTCTCAAAGGGAGCAAATCCTGACGGTGGTCGTGCAACGTCACTTGGAAGTCCCCTTCAGCTCGCTATGAAACGTGGTTTAATCAGGCTTGCACAGCGTCTGGTCGAGTCTGGGGCCAGTATCACCATTACGATGGATGACGAGATTCCTCCTCTATTCTTTGCCATCGAAAAATCAAATTTCGACCTGTTCAACGCTCTGCTGCTTCGAGACGCATCTTCCAGTAGCGTGGGGTACGGCCCCGAACTGGAAACCGCCTGTCATCGTCTTTGCACAAGACAGGCTTATGGTGACCCGAGCTTCGCAGAGACGGCTATGGGGGCCCTGATGGAGCACAGTACCACCGTGAACTTGAGGAACAAAGCCGGAGAAACCCCTCTCCTATTGGCTGTCAAGGAGAAAATGTTTCGGCTCACAGAAATACTTCTCAAAAATGAGGCGGACCCAAACATTGGGGATTGTGTTGGAGCTCGTCCATTACACTATGCTCAAGACACGAAAACAGTAAAACGTCTCTTGCGCAATGGGGCTGATCCGGATGCAACGACGGTCCACACCCACGTCACACCTCTCATGGTGGCGGCGTATCAAGGTCAAGCACACGTCGTGGAAGCTCTGCTCGATGGTGGTGCTAGTCTCGACTTGGGTCTCAGTTCGAACCTCTATACAGAGGACGCCGTGGTCCTCGATTGGCGATACAGCCGGGGTGTTGAGCTGGAGCCTGGAGCAACTGCCTTTCATCTATGCTGTTGGAGATTGAAAAGAGAAATGGAAGATTTGACAGAGGATTACACCCCGGGTCAATTTTCGCACAACACAACTCGTTTATTCGATGACCGCCGCTTATGTTCTGAACTGATATCCATAATCAGCAAGTTTTTGAAACGTGGTGTCAGTTCACAGGCGCAGTCCTCAGACATGCTCACCAGTCTTGGAGATGCCCTATCATTGGCAAAAAAGAAAGGCCATCTTTCCTTGGATATACATCGTGCGTTGGGTCTTACCGCTCTTACGAGGGCTGCAGTAGAGACTGGGGCTATGGGGGGTGGGTTGTCATGTAGAGATGAAGTATTATTCGAGGAAAATTGACAAAGAAGCAATCTTGACACGAGATTGTATTGCACAAATCCTACCACTACGAAATAGATCAGGTAATATATGCAGGGAAACTTATGAAGAAGGTGCCTGCTTAAATATTGTACCTTTTCAATGACGTAATTTCCATACAGTAGATCAAAGAAAACGGAAAGAGACAAATGGCAACATCTAAGCCCAATGCTGTAAAACACGGCAGACCTCAGCTACTCAAACATGCAGTTAGAGAACCCGACACATTTCTTCATTTTCAATAACGTCTTGGTCGTACACAAGATAAAAAAACACACCAATAAATACATCAGAACATTAAAACCTGATGCAGTTCTCAATATGTTCCATTTATCTTGGCACTAAGCTCGCTTTGTAGCAGATTGGCTTTGATTTCCAGCAAAGCGGCAATGGGGGATGAGTTGTGGGGTGCTTCACAAGTTACAAGCTCAAAAGATTGCCAATATAGGGTAGTTTGTATTCCATGTGTGTTAGGGAAGAGAGCGTCTCCTGCTGCTCATCTGAATTTGGCTGCATCATCCCATGAAACCCATGAATTCGCGTAGACCCATTGACACTCGTTCGGTGCTCGGCTGTTTCGGCGCCGGTGCCGGCACAGACCAGGGCTTATTTATCAGATGATCAGATAAGATTAGATGTGACCAGTCTAATACCCTAGCCTATCAACCAAGGGTGGTCCACAGCCTGGCCCATCTCTAGTACAACTTGGCTCTCGCAATCGTTCCTGAGCCCCTGTCGAGCCGGCCTTCGATGGCTCCAAAAGTCAATAGTTCCACCAATCCAGGATAGCCTTCAGACCACCACGTGGATGCCCCATCAAACAAGGAACGGCTGCAGCCAGGTACGGCTAGTAATGTCCGTGACTGCAATCACGAAGGGATTTCCGTTGGGTTGCTCAGAAGTCTAACCCCCACCCCCCCTTCTTCGAGCCCTTGACCAAGCAATCACGAAGGGCAGGTGGCTCGAAGAATAAGTTTCTTGGCAATGACCAATTCAGCCGCTATCATAAACGAAGCGGATACTAGAGGTGATGTGATTCCGAAGTCGGCAGATAATACGAGGTTGAGCGTTTTTCTTGACCTGCAGGATCCCAGAGGTTCCGGGATTCATAAAGGCGGCTCAATGCCGAGATAAATTTGACAGTCTTAGTTTGGGTGATATAGCATCCTAGCCGTTCGTTTGCTCTCCTACCCTTTTTCACTCTTTTGAACAAGTGGGCCAAGTCAATCACTCTTGAGCCGACAGGATGGTTTCACTCTGGTTGAGGGGAGCCGCCTTGGCGACTCTTATCACTGGGACCCTTGCCTGGGATGCTGATAGCATCAGAGCTTCACGAAAGCCCATTGAAGCACCCGGCCCGGCGATCATCCCCGGAAAATTCATTGTCGAGCTTGAACCCGGCACTTCCCTTCAAAGCCGAGACATTGGCCGCAGGGGTTCCGCTCTCATCGGCGAGATCGAGTCTCTTGGCTACGATGCAAGCGTGGCTGAGGACTTGACCTCGGCGTCTGGTGGTTTCCAGGCTGTTTCTGTCAAGATCAACAATGATGGGAACATGACCCTCGGCGAGCTGAAGGATGTCCCAGGTGTTGTCGATGCCTGGCCCGTCTACGCCATCACTCTTGACGTCGAGTTTGACACCAACAATGCCAGCCCGCAATGGAACCCTCATGAAGTAACCCGAGTTGACGAGCTTCACAAGAGAGGTATCAAGGGCCAGGGTCAGCGTGTTTGTGTCGTCGACAGCGGTGCAGATGCGTCTCATCCTGTCCTCTCTGGCAGAATCGCCGGCGGCAAGAACATGCTTGACGATAGCACCGATATCCAAGACTGCAACGGCCACGGCACCTTTGTCTCCTCCGTCATCGTCGGCCAGAGCAAGGACTTTGTCGGTGTCGCACCCGAGGCAGAGGTGTACATGTACAAGGTCTTTGGCTGTGATGGGAGCACGCCTAACGACATTGTCCTCAAGGGCATGCTCGCAGCCGACGCCGATGACTGTGATATTGTGTCGCTGTCTCTTGGAGTGGACAATGGATACTCTGGCTCAGTCATGTCTCGCGTTGCGAGTGAGATTGCTGAGAGGAGGCTAGTACTCATTGCGGCTGGCAACTCTGGAGAACAAGGTGTCTTTTACGCCAGCTCCCCTGCCTCCGGTCGAGGTGTCATCTCTGTTGCATCTGTCAACTCGAAGAAGGTGCTCGGATGGCCTGCCACCATTGCCTCCTCTTCTGGCGAGACACTCGAGCTGCGGTATGTGACTCCAGACGGCCAGAAGCTTAACGAGTCTACGAGCGTGCGGCTCCAGTTCGACGAAGGCGATTCCTGTGATCCCACTATCTACGGCAGTGAGGATGAAGCAGTTGTGATCAAGAGAGGCATCTGCTTCCCTCAAAAGGCGTACAACTGGCTGTCCAGCACGGGCTTCGGCTACTTCCTCATCTTTGACTCGTACAACCAAGGCGTGTTCTACAACTCGGACATCACAGTCAGCCCTGAGGTGCACCTCTATGCCACTACAGATGCTTCTGTTGGCGAATGGGTGAAGAAGCAGGTTGCTTCGGGTCATAACTTTACTCTTGAAGTTGAGGCTGATGCAGACGCTGAAGTTTCGGAGCAGGACTATCCCAGCGCAGGACAGGTCTCTGCTTTCTCCTCCTGGGGTTTGACCTTTGAGAATGACTTCTCCCCCAGCATCGCGGCGCCTGGAGGAGCTGTCTATGGCGCGTTTCCCGAGAATGACTACGCTATTGCTTCGGGTACATCCTTTTCGACGCCTTACATGGCTGGTCTTGCCGCGCTGTTCTTTAGCAGCAAGAAGAAGGATGGAGAGGAGTTCTTCCGCAGGAGTGCCTCCACTGCTTCTCTTCTTCCATCCTATGATGCGGCGATGGCGGAAGTTGTCAGTGAGATTGCGTCTCTGGCCCAGCAGGGTGCTGGACTGGTTGACGCTGTCAAGGTGATGGACTATGAGACGGTTCTTGTGTCGGAGCCACTCATCGCACTAAACGATACAGACAATCGGGTCAAGACACATACCATCACCCTGCGAAATACTGGTTCGGAGGCAGTCACGTACCAGATTTCTCACGTGGCGGCCGCTACAGTGCAGTCTAGGGATGAATACTGGTACCCGATGGTCTATTACCCTCCTGTTCTTCAAGGCCAAGGATCCATCGAGGCACCCGACAGCATCACCATCGCAGCGGGCGCAACTCGTGACGTTGAAGTTACCATCAACGCCCCGGATGTTGAGTCCGATAGCGGTGCTCTGTGGAGCGGCAAGATCGTCTTCCAGGGATCCAACGACGAGTTCATCACCGTGCCTTACATGGGCGTCGAAGTATCTACATACAACTGGACACCCCTCGAAGGTGCCCCGTTGCCCTTCCGCTATGACTCAAATGACGGTTACCTCTACCCCATCAACTGGAAAAACTTGCCGTACAGGCCCGATGAGCTCGACTCGCCCGAGATTTACTATGCCCTGCGCTACGGCACATACGAGTTCTCTCTTGACCTCGTGGGCGAAGACTGGACCGTCGACGACTTTGAATATCCCTTTGTCGCTGGTGCATCGTCAAAGACATGGTCTGGATCACTGAGAGGCCAGCCAGATGTGTTTGGAAGCTATGTGAACTTTCCTGTCACCTTCCCCGTGCGGTTTAGCAACGTTGGCTTCACAAGGTTCCAGAGCTTCGCCAACGGGACGGCGATTCCGTCAGGAAAATACAAGCTTCTCAGCAGGGCTCTTCGCATGTTCGGAAACCCCAACAATGCGGACGACTGGCAGCTCTTCCTCTCGGACACGTTCAGTATTCAGCTTGGCGATGATCCAATTCCCGGTCAGACCAGTACAACCGCGACAACAGAGAGTCTTCCCACTTCAACCGTCGCTAGCTTGTCGGAAACAACTACCCCCAGCACCACAACATCCGATGTCACCACGACATCTGATGTTGCGGTAGAGACTACTGCCTCAGTCCCCGGAATCACTACAACTCTGACGGCAAAGTCCACCCCCACCGGATTGTCGAATGCCTTTGTCGACATCTCTCTTGCCCGTCAAGGCACCGAATCCCGCACCATGAACGCCCCCGGTGATTGGATGGAGCTGCACGTGCAGATCCTGATACCCAACCGCGTCCCTGCTGATACGGTCGTCAGCTTTGCCCTCCCAGCTGAGATTGTCGACGTCGCTGAGAAGGCGTACGTGATGGATCAGGGGTCGAACCTGGTGGGAACCTCTAGCTTTGACGCAGAGACTTCCGTTTTCTCCGTCACCTTGAATGACTGGACGACGTGGCACAAAAATATGGTTGGCGACTTTTATCTCTATTGCCGGTTCAGCGAAGAGCTTCAGGCAAACCTCCAGGCCGGAACGTACTTTATTGAGATTGCGACTGTGGGCGAGAAGTTCTACCCCCCTATTTACTACAGCGCTATCGACAGGACAAAGGTTTATGAGTTCCAGTCGGAAAAGACTATCGATGACCGACCTATCTATCAGTTCGACATCGAGGTCCCTGGTCAGCTTGGACCCTGGAACTCTGTCACCTTTGTTGCCAGCCAGGCTTCAACAGATGATGGATTCCTCTGCGATGGCACTTCTGTTGTCATTGGAACTGAGTTTGATCACGAGAACAAGATTACCAAGTCTCGAGACATTACAACAGAGGCAGTCCAGCGCTGCGAAGTCAAGACGTTCCGGTCCAAATACACGGGAACAGTCGCTGAGGATGAAGTCCTGGCCTTCAGAATCGCCAACATGCTCGGCATCAAGGGTTCTTGGACAATTGACATGTCGTACAGCCTGGCGATTGAACTGACCAACGGAACCACTGTCGGCTTCGGCGCTCGCACCCTGCAGCATGCAATTTTTGCCAGAAGCAGGCCAGACAACTTCTTCTCGGCCGAGGTCGACCGCCCGGTGCCTGGTGTGAGCACTACGGAGAGCGTTTCACTCACGACTCTGACCCCGACCCTAAGCACGACCACATATTTGTCGACGGAGTACACGACAGAGTCATCGACAGAGTCATCGACGGAAGCAACGACAGAAGCAACGACAGAAGCAACGACAGAAGCAACGACAGAGACAACGACGGAGGCAACAACCACCAGCTTTGAAACCACTGAGACATCTACTCGAGCTGCAGACACTACCTTTTCGACATCGTCCGAAACAACGTCGGAGACAACTTCGGAGACAACTTCGGAGACAACTTCGGAGACTTCCAGTTTCGTTCTGCCGACTACCACTGAGGAATCCTCTGTTACATCCTCAGACACCACCTTTACCTTGACTACTGGCTCTTCTACTGTTTCTACTTCCGACGAGACGACTACCACGTCGGCCACAGATGTGACTAGTTCCGTGTCGAATCTCGAGAGCTCTGAAACCGACATTTCCACCACTACCTCCGAGTCGACAGACGCTCATCCTACGACTACCGAGTCAGACCCGGCTAGTACCGCTACCGACTCCGTGTCAACTCTTGAGACCTCCCAATCTGACGTTCCCACTTCCGAACCAACGAATGCCTATACCACTACTACTGCATCTGTCTCCGATGCTAGTAGCTCTGCATCAAGTCTCGAGAGCTCCCAATCCGAAGTTTCCACCTCTGAATCGACAAACGTCTATACCACCACTACTACATCTGTTTCCGATGCCACTACCTCTGCGCCAAGTGTCGAGAGTTCCCAGACCGGCATTTCCACCGAGTCAGAGCACACCTATTCGACGTCCTCCTTCCCGAGCCAGAGCTCTGAGGGTACACCAGTCTCTTCTCCAGCTTCGAAGACAGAATACCCAGTCCCAGGACACACCTCTGTTCAATCTGGTTCAACCTCACGCAAGCCCGGTGTCGTCACTGAGACTCATGCTGTGACGGTGATTACATCTGTCTGCTCCGATCCTAGTTGGACAGCACCGGTCACGGTGACATACACTGTCCCATGTGTGACGAGTGACGTCGAAAGCGTCACGACTGTCACATCAGTGTGCAAGAAGTGCGCGGAACATCCGGTTACGATCACGTATACACAGCCTGTCCAAGTCACACAGTCGACCGTGGATACTGACCCAACCGTGGACGCTCACTCGACCTTGAATGTTCACCCAACCTCGGATCGTCCTTTCACCCAGGGCGGTGCGCTGCATTCTGCCTCTCAGATCCAGTATCAGGGATCCTCCGTCACCATCCCTGGTCCCAAGCAGTCTCAGCCAGCTGCTGGAGGCGATGAAGAGGGACACTCTGAGTCTGCAGCTCCCCCGAGCGTCAGCGCCCCAGTGGTTTCTACCCAGGTTTCCACCCAGCTTCGGGAAGTTCCAACCACTACCCCAGATTCAGAGGGTGAGCGTCCTGCTGGAAACGGAGAGCAAGGTGGTTCCGGTGATGCCCAGGGCAGTGGCCAAGCAGGTAATCAAGCGCCAGCAGCGACAAGGAGCATTACGACGCTTTCAGAGGCTACGACGCTTTCGGAGCCAGCGGCCGCGCCACCCACATCCGCTCCGACCATGGTGGTTGTGGAGGGAAGAGGCCTTCGCCTGGGCATCGATGGATGGAAGATCGCTCTTGGAGCCTTCTCACTTGCTTTCATGTTGACTCTTTAAATGATAATGTTTAGTGGGAGGAATACTCATTTAGTTGAGATACAATAACTCTATATTCTTCTATAGTACATATTTGAACCTGATGTTATTCATCATCTTCCATGTTGTCAATATCTTCCTGTTGACAGATAGCAGGGATGTACAGAGTCTAAGGGGTCTGTCCTCTCTTCTTCTTAAGCTCCACCGGCAGTAGCACCAGTGATTGTCACGGTGTAATCCAACCCCTTTTGCACGTCCTCCGAGAGGTTGAATGCATCGTAGTTAATGAGCTCAGTGGGAGTGTTGGCAACCACGAGACTAGCCTCTTCGCCAGAAGCAACCGACGCCGAAGCCGCACCATCAACAAGCGAAACGTAGCGGGCCTTTCCAGAGGAAGTCTCGTGAATGGCCAGAGTTGCCGTAAAGGCAGCGTCGCACCCAACCTTGACTTCCACTTTTCCGTCCCCGGATGTCGTGAGGGGGATAATGTTGGATCCCATGTAGCGCGGCTGACGGTCAGCCTTGACTTTATAAGAACCACTTCCTTGAGGTTCGAGGTTATCAAAGTTGAGTGTGTCGCGTTGGCTCAGGAAGGCTTCCTTTGCAGATGGATGGCCGATATCGAGGTAAGCCATGTGTGCCCAATATCGCCCAACAATCTCGGCAACAGTCGCATTCTCGGATACGCGAGAAAGAGTGTGGAGTGGTGTTTCGTTGCTGTCATCGGGATATTGAACCATGAGCTGACGAATCGCATCTTGCCCGAGCCCGGCAAAGTCATCAGGGTTAGAAGTCAAGTACGTCAGGAAAGGCCAAGCCTGATAATAATTCCCACTGTCTGTGGACCCATCCACGATAACCTGAAACGAGTCCTCAATGACCTTTTGAAGATCGATTTCTGTAGGCGACGTAGATTGACCATGTTTCTCTCGGGCCTCGGCGCAGATATCAGATGTCTTGTATGTGTCTGAGAACCAGTTTGCGACGGTCTCCCACCAAGCACCAGTGTTGGCCTGGTTGACCCAGGTTCGTTGGTGAAAATGGACGACGTGACCGTATTCGTGGACCGTAATTTGCGGGTTTGTGAGGTATTCCTGGAGGACCTCGACGTAACCAAATCCAGCTTCCATATCGGAATGCTGAAGACCTGCGGCACCTCCATCGAGAGAGCTGACGGTGTAGAAGTTGGTTTTGTAGTAAGTATCGTCGTTGTCGTAAAAGGTCAGACCAGATGATCTCCAACCGAGTTTGCCAATGAAGCAGTCGTAAGCACCCTCGAGCATTTCCAGAGCCTCGTCAGCTTCAGCGGAGCTTGCTCCATAGACACGGAAACGAGCAGAGTCCTTGAAGTCACTTCCTCCGTTGCCGACGTTGGGGTTTGCCTCGAACGTAGCTGGTTCCGAACTGTTGTTGGTATCCCCCGAACCTCCAGTAGCGACTGGCTTGGTACTAGAAACGCTCGGGTTTGCGGTGGCCTCGGACTTTGAGGCCGAAGTGGTTGGCGCCTCAGAGGCCACAGGTTCTGGGGCCAAGGTGCTGGCATCAGCAGTAGCCACAGGGTCTTGATCAAAAGTGACAGTGGGTACCGGCTCTCGAATAAACGTGTTGGGGTCGGTGGTCGCAACAGGCCACTCAAAGAACTCGCCAGGTCCGAAACCAGCAGACTCTGACGTGACATCCTTGGGACGCGGCTTGCAAGCAGGGGCCGCTGTGCTGTTCCGGACAGCACAAAGCAAAAGAGCGACAAATAGTTGGTTAAAAGAGGGCATAATGAACGAATGGAAAGAAAAAGAAGGTAAAGAACGAAACAAATGATGCTGGAAGAGTGCTGCGGTAGGTTTAGGGGGCCATGGGGGGATATAAATGAGGTTCATCTGATCATGTTGGCTTGGCAAGTTGGTCACCCGTCGGGAAGGTATCCGAGTTTCAGAGACTAGCTATGAGGCTACGCAGCTTGAAACAATTCACATTTATTTGTCTCGAGAAATGCCAAATTCGGGCTTCTAGGCCTGCAGCTGAGTCGTTCATTGGTGCAATATTGGGTTTCCAAAGTTTGTTTCAACGTCAGTTTCAGACCCTCGCTTGCCAAGAAACACTGGGCTGTTTCTTTGCGTGAAGCATAATTCTAGTGGAGGAGGTTGAATTGACGAAACTATGCCAAGAAACGAAATTTCATCTGCTTGTCAAGCAAGGCCGCCTGGAGGCAACACAAGGGAGGCATGATTACGTGTGACCTCAGAGACAGCCGAAGATGAAAAGTCGAAACACAAGGAAGAGATAGTAGCACTGGTCAAACAACCGCAGGGTAAAAATATAGGAACAGAATGCTTATCTTCTTAATGTGCCAAGATAATTAAATACCTAGATACAATAACCTCTTTCTTTCATACTTATGCTGGCTTGTGTTAATGGCTTAGTGACCAGTATCCACGCAAGCCATGTGTGCCCCTTCAAGGCCAAAAATATCTACAACGATCAAATTATTATACAGGCAAAGAAGATGATGAATGGGGTATCAGATCTTACCAGGCTAGAATCCTTGATTCTGCGTGGTAACAGAGATATCCCTCGCCCATTGTCTTCTCATATTTATGCACGCTGAGGAATTATGCATCAGATTTCTGCGCCAAGAGTACAAACTCGGCCAGACGCCTTCTGACCGAGGCTGAGGGAATGTCAACTGAGGTTGGACAAAAATGCAAGGGAGATACACATGCAGCTACTGATTGGCCTGGCTGGTATCGGAACAAGCTCCGCACCGATCAAAAAAGAGGCGCGAGTTCTCCGATCAGGCTCACTTCCAACAATCGTCCCCGTCTCCGCACGCGTTCGGGTCGATTCCAAGGCATCGCCGCCTCTGTTGGCCGCGTATCGCTTCAGCTCCTCGCCATGTCCACCTTGCGACCTCTACAGCCGCGGCAGTTCGGGCCCGAACCCCCACCGCCAAGCCAGCCCTCGTTCAGTACCCCCGCGAGGCAAAAGATCTCCGCGGCCTGTGAAACCTGTCGTAAGCGGAAGTCAAGGGTTTCTAAATCCCAAACCAAGCTTTGTATGAAACGTCTCTAAGATGAATTTGTAGTGTTCTGGCGATCGACCGGTTTGCAGTCGATGTCAAAAAATGACCATCGAGTGCGTGTACAAGACAGCGTCAACAGAGACGCACTCGCAAGCCCTCAGGAGAAGGTTTACTCAGGTGCAGCGGAATGAGTCGCAATATGCAGAGCTATACGGGCTTCTTGCGACACTGTCAGACGGCGAAGCGGAGGACGTTTTGCGGAGGATCAGGTCTGGAGCTGGCGTTGATAGTATTCTCAGCCAGATCAGGGCTGGTGGCCTGCTGCTTCAGATGGCGCTTACGCCTGAAGCGAGGTTTCGATACGAGTTTCCTTACATCTCCGACATGCCCGAAGCTCTCCTCTCTAACAATCCGTATCTCGATTCGCTCATTTACGAAGCCGCATCTCTCTACCAGGATCCCGGCAACCAAACCAATCCCCCAAGGCCTCAGAGTCTCGCCCTTTCCACCTATCGAAGCCCGTATGTCAAACCACTTCACTCTGCAGAAGTAATCGACCCTCTTCTTTTGGCAGCCAAGCCTTCAACATGGACTGCCGTTTGCGCCAATGACACTCTGATGAGGGAGCTTCTCAATGTCTACCTGCGCTGCGAATACCTTCCCCACGTAGTCTTTCAAAAGGACTATTTTCTAGAGGATATGGCCTCCGGAAGGGGCACGTTTTGCTCGTCGCTCCTAGTCAATGCTCTTCTAGCCTACACATGCGTATGTAGACTCCCTAGTCTCTTTGCTGGGGAGCTGCAGAACTGACTGGCCACAGATCTGCTACTCTAGGTTCCGCGACCGGGCTGAGTACTGGAACCCACAGACGCTCTTGTATAGGTTCTTGGCTGAGGCGAAGCGTCTGTGGGAGCTTGAGGCGGACATTCCTCGTCTCACGACGATCCAAGCCGGCGTCATACTCAACACAGTGCACAATATCTGCGGTCTTGACAAGTTTGGGAGGGCGTATTGCGTACAGGCTTTGAACCTTGCTCACAAGCTGAAGTTGTTTGACGACACTGAAGAGATTCAAGACCAGCGCACGAGGGACGGAAGATGTTTTACAGCGTGGGTGCTATACACCTATGAGACGTAAGTTTGACTTACTGTAAAGGTGGTGTTGGCCGCTGCTAAGTATTCAACGACAGGTTCACTGCGTACCATTTCATGCACCCTCCAACTCTCAAACAACCCCCCAAAATGGCTCTTCCAGACCCAGCGGGTAATTCACGATGGTACGGTGAGGTGTGGCTCAAGTACCCTCTCGAAACGACCCTCTTCCCAGCCAATTTCGGCCAGTTCTTCAAGGCAAGGTGCCAGTTTCTTCAGATCATGAACGCAGTCTGTAAGGTGTACTTTGCAGACAACAGCGAACCTGTCACTTTGGAACAAGCCAACACCTTCTACACCCAGTTTAGGAACTGGTCATACGGTCTGCCAGACTGCCTCAAGCCCAGGTTCATTGTGCATCCAGGACACTTTAACCTTCAGTAAGTGTATGAGACTCCTCGAAATCTCCTATGCCTAACCTATCCCAGCTTCTACCACCAAAACCTCATCATGACGATCTATGAGCGATTTGTCCCCCAGCCCGTAACCCAAAGCCCTAGTCCCCAAGAGATGATGTCCATAGCTACAAAACACCTCCTGACTCTGATCCGCATCTACTATCTCCGGCACGGGTTCAACGAAACGGACGTCTTCATCTGCCAGCCTCTCGCCCTGGCCGCATTCATGTGTCTGGACGCCATCGACAAGCAGACGCATGATTTTGACCTCGAGACTACACGTTCCACCCTCTTCCTCGCCGCCAAAGGCCTGCGGGATCAAGCGCGCAGTCACTATGTGGCCGAGAGTCTCTTCCAGGTCGTCAAGGGTAGGATGCGACCAGAAGAGTTGAATCTAGTGAGGGGCATAGCAAGCATCGAGGATGTGCATGACACAGGACCAAGAGGTTCCATGCAGGCTGTTCACAGTGTGTGGCCAGTCGACATCACGAGCAAGGCGGATGATATTGAGGCCAATAGTTTGAGCAGCCTGGTGGAACAGTTCGCCATGGCTAGCCCCGATGCCTAGTAAGGACAGGTAGAGTTTTAATGAGCCAACACCCAAATTGTAAAACGGCTAGGAATTGGTGGTAAGAACGCCTCTCATTGTGGGTTATCCTGTATTTTCGCAGAGCGCGTATGTATGATGTTATCCCCGCTTTCAAGCTATCAACTATAACGAACGAAATGACAATTTTTTCCAACAAACACTCAAATGCTATGTAATCTTTCTAATGCTTCTATCTTCTCGGTATCTCGCTTTTACAATCGACCCTTGGTGGTGCAGCAAGAGCCCTTGTTCGCATCCTCGTAGCTGGTGCTCTTGTTGAACTCCTGGTTCGAGGGTGGCACATCGTTGGTGGGGTTGTACTCGCAAAAGTTGTACGGCTTCAAGTGGAAAGCGGCAATCTCGGCGGGCATGACGGGGAAATCCTCGACTCGGGGGTTGTGGGTGAAGCCGAAAGTGTGCCAGATGACAATGTCATCGTTGACGACGTAGTCTCGGTCCTTGACCCAGGTCTTGATGCCCTGTCCACCGATGGACTGGTTTGTGTAGTCACCGGCAGGGAACAGTTGGCGGTCCTTGTACTTGGTGACCCAGATGGGAGACTCACAGAACTCGGATCGGCGCCAGTGCCAAGAGCCAGGCTGAGCGAGGAGCATCTGAGAGCGAATGGGCACGAGCTTGTAGCCAGTAGGGGTCAATGACACCCTGTTCTCCACATTGGGGTTGACAATCTTGAAGACACGGCCATCGGCAAGGCTGTCCTCAACGGCGCCAGCTCGGTTGACGGTGGTCTCCTTGCTGACGTAGCCAGTACCCAGAGGGTTCAGCTTCTCGTCCCAAGGCATCTGAACAGAGTCAGAATAGACGAAAGAGTTCTGGTGACCGTCGACGGCAGGGTCGATACGGACGTTGAACAGGTGCTGGTGGTAAGGAGCCATGACGCCATCGGCGACGCGAGTTCCCCAAGGAACCTTGGACTCCTTGTCAATGGGCTGGGTGGAGAGAATACCAGTAGCGCGGGTCTCAAAAGAGATCTCTCCGTTCTGGTCAAAGATCCAGGCAAAGATGTACTCGTAGTTGGCAACAGTGATGATTTGCTGAATGACGAGCTGTCGCTTGCGAACGACGACGGCCTTGCCGGTTCGGTGGTTGGTATGCTTCCACTGGATGCCTTGGTCGACCTCGTGGATGCAGATGGCGTTGGGACGGGGAGCAGGGGTTCCATCAGCAGCGACAACGCAGCCGTCGACATACTTGATGACACCAAGGCAGTCACATCCAACTACGAAGTGTTAACGACAAACAATATTTTGCAGTCTAGCAGGGCAACTCACGCTGAAGGTTGTTGGCGGTGACACCAGCACCGACGTTGCCCAGATCAAAGGCACCCTTTCGGTAGATGGGGCTTCGAGGGTCGCCATAAGGGACAAACATCTCAGATAGAGACAGGCGGTAGAAGGCGCTGCGATCCATGAAATGGACATCGTGGATGGTGATACCCTCTCGCCAGTTGAAGCCAACTCGGAATCTCCACTTCTCCCACTCGAGAAGGTGTCCCTTCATGGTGAATGAGGCGCCCTCAGGCTGGACGACATTATAGGGCTTCATGGTGGTGCGAGGGGGGTTCTTCTGAAGACGGTGGTCATACTCGGGCTCGGCGGGATCAGAGTCCG
Organism: Fusarium sp. MBC 438; assembly: GCA_030779245.1. Classification (NCBI taxonomy): domain Eukaryota; kingdom Fungi; phylum Ascomycota; class Sordariomycetes; order Hypocreales; family Nectriaceae; genus Fusarium; species Fusarium sp. MBC 438. The sequence continues at coordinate 26,388 of JAPFTB010000109.1, read as the reverse complement.
GCTGACCAACGTTTCCTTGGGTAACGGTCTCATCGGAACCAAGGGGAAGGCGAATGATCTTCCTCACTTCCATAGCACAAAGGTCGACGGTGACCATGAAGTCCAGGGGGAAAGAGTAGTGAGAGGAGTCGACATCATTGTTCTTGGGGTTCTTCTTGTAAAGGAAGACCTTGATGCGTGTTAGAGTATGCTGAAAACAGGTTTAAGTGTTGAGAGTGCTTACCTGGGTCATGCGAGCCTGGGTATCAGTACCATCCACACCATAGTCCCAAGGATCAAGGACAATCTGAGACTTGTCAAGACCGAGACGGGCAAACTCCTTGTCAACATCAGGGTGAGCCATGACAACATTGGCCGCCTCGCTGAGCTCGGTGCGGTCGACGGGGCCATGGAAGTCCCGAGGGAGTTCCTGATGCTGGACAATCTTGCCATTGGTGACATCAATCACAGCCTCAAATAGACGAGGAGTACGCTTGATGTACCAAATGGCAAAGATGCATCGGGGAAGCACAGGCAGGGGAAGGCCCTTGTGCTCCGCATCGAGGTATCGGACCAGTTCCCTCTTGGGGGGCTCATCCAGACCAGCAGCCTTGAAGTGCAGCTCGACAGGCGAGAACAGCTTCTTGATCAGGTCAGTGGCCCGTTGAATTTCGTCGGCCGTGGCCGGGTCAAGAGGGTGAAGGTATTCAGACATTGCAAAGACGGGCTAAGGATGACTGAATAGAAGAAGATTGAAGTGTCTTGCTGGATGAAGAGAATGAAAGAAGATCATTTTGCACCCTTTTTATCTGCATTGAAGACCTTGCAGCCGAGTCAAACCCGCACCCAGTGGAAGTTGCAGATTATCGATATCAGGACCGAGATTGACAGAGGCTGAGTCAAATCAACACCGTTCTTCCCCGCAAAAGTTGGCAGGGCCCTTGCGCTACCCCACAAGGATCACATCTCGAGATATCATGCATCGTCGTCGGATAAGACAGAGATTTCGTACGAGAAAATGGCTGAGGTGCAGGGTAATCTCTGCAGGGCCGAGTCAAGCTAATGTGCAAAAGAGCAAGGATTGAGAATGCGGGGGACGAGTGGCGTCGCGAGACTGGGTCAGCTCAGATAAGGATAGTGGGGACTTTTCTCTGTGATAGGGGAAACGGCTGCAGCCTTCCGAGTTCCGGAGGTCAACTCGCGGAAAAATGACTATCTCGGCCTGCGGATCATCTCGACAATTGACCTGTCTCGCCTTGTCTCACAGCCAGCCAGCCAGCTCTGCTCTGTCGTCGCATCAATTAATGACGCATCTTTGACCTCGACAATTCATCCACCACCTTATTACTGCGTCTCTGCCCTCGTTCGACTGCCTGCTTACCCATGTCCGGCCAGGAGACTTCCCCGCAGTCTCCCCCCGCCAACACCGGCAAGCATCGAAGGCCTTGGACATCTACCGAGGACTCGGCCTTGAGGACGCTGGTAGCTCACTTTGGAGACAGCAGAGGACCCGAAGGCAGGTGGAAGGACATTGCTGCCGGTCTCCAAGGTCGGACAGCCAAGGTACGTCGGCCTTTCTGCACGCACACCGCAGACCCCACGCCGCCGTCTTGATTGATATACGGCCCGGGTCGACATCCCGAGACGTGCAGCACGCAAGAACCGAGGCTGACAAGACCCTGCAGGACTGTCGCAAACGCTGGTTTCACTCCCTTGACCCGTCGCTGCGCAAGGGTAGATGGACAGCCCAAGAGGACGAGCTTCTCCTTTCAGCGTACGCACGTCTTGGACCAGCCTGGCATGATATTGGTACATATCCTATCTCTTTAGCACATACAGCCTTATAATCTAACATCAACCTCCTAGCCCTTCTTATTCCTGGCAGGAAGGACGACCAATGTTCAAAGAGGTACAACGACATTCTCAACCCATCTGCCCAAAACCGCCTGAGCGATTGGACAGCTCAAGAAGACAACCTACTCCGCCAAGGTGTCGCTACATTAGGTCATCGCTGGGCAGCTATATCATCGCGAATACCTGGCCGCCCACCTCTTACCTGTCGCAACCGCTGGCGCACCCTCTCTCGTCAATCTCATTCCCGCATCGCCAAATCCCAAGGCAACACACCATCGTCATCAACGTCGCAGATGTCCCCCATGGATAGCGGAGTATCACCTGCACCCCAGAATCTGAATATCGACATGGAATCTGGAAGCGGGAACGCAGCCGAGCAGATTATGCCATTCTCCGCCATGGACGCCGAGGCTGGTGGTGATCAGACAGGGCCCAGTTTCCTCGACTCGGCCTTTTACGAAACCTTTTCTGGTCCCTCGCCGCCATCACTCAATGATGCTGACGGCGAGAATGCCGAGAAAGCCAACGGGACTGGCGTGTCGTCCGAGTCTGTTCTTCTTGGGGATCTCCCATCGAGCTTCTCGGATCAGACACAAACCGCAAAGCAATGGACACAGCCCAGACCATTACACACAAGACACCGTCAGGATAGCACCACAGGAGCATTCATGCCTTCACCGTCAAGTTGGTCCTCCATGAGCTCAATGGTTGCTACGGGCACATCGCCGCCAGCTGATCAAAGCTTGTGGCTCGGATCAACGGGTGCTTCATCAGTGCCTAAAAATTGGGGGATTCCAGGAGACGATGCATTGCTTCAATCTTACGCCGAATCATTTCAATTACCAACTACGACACAACAAACAGTTCACCATCATCACCATCACCACATACATCATCATTTTCATCATTATCACCACCGCTCGGGCGAAGACTCGTGGCGGCAGCTCGAGCGGCAATCAGAGGCCGAGGCAATGCAATCGCACACACAAAACAATACTACTAGACAACCAAATTCAGGATAGGAGTTTCAATTTCACGAGATACCATGTTACTTTCCGAAAAATCCGTCCTCGCAATCCTGACTCGCCTGACTGAGCCGTGTTCAAGTCGATATGTCTCACCGACGCGCGTGCCATGTTACACGGCCCAGCCGAAGACGCGATAATGATGTGATCAAGGTCCAGGTTGCCACGTTGAGGCTAATCGAGACGAATCAGGACCACGGCAAATGATAAGGAGCTTCAAGCTACCGATTATCTGGCCCCCCTAGCTGTTTTAAGCCAAGGACGGCCCTCCCCCGCAAGTTGATCCGAAGGGTGACCAAGGAAAAACCCAGTTAGTGCAATCTGACTCGGCCCAAAACTCTCTGAGGACTGGGCCCATTTGAATGGGTCATGAGATATTAACTCACAACCATGACTCGGCCAAGTTGGTGGTCCTTGCGCAGATAGTGTTGATTCTGTTTAAGAAGACGATAGACGGCTTTTGATTAGAAACATCAAACTCGACAACAATTGTGACAACATTATCATGAAGACGGATTCACTGAAGGATGAGGGCTTGCAGCGCAGCGCCTCCAACGGAAATGGCGAGGTTGAAACTTCAAACGCTGAGGATGCAGGCCTTCAGCGCGGATTGGCTGGACGCCATCTTGTAAGTTGACTCGGCCATGGAGTTGCTTATCATCTCAGTTGACACAGCTCCCCCTATAGATGATGTTGGCAATTGGAGGCGTAATTGGTCCTGGCTACTTTGTCGGCATGGGCACTGGCCTTTCAACTGCCGGACCTGCAGGCTTGTTGTTGTGCTTTGCTATCGTGGGAGTTCTGTTGTGGGCGGTGATGCAGTCTCTGGGAGAACTTGGCGCGTTTATTCCCATGTCCGGTAAGCTTGATGTCCAGAATTCCTTTCATTGGCATTTCTAACAGTGGATTAAACAGGTTCTTTCACGCATTACACGTCCATGTTTCTCGATCCCGCCCTTGGATTTGCTCTTGGATGGAATTACTGGCTTCTCTGGGCTGGTATTATCATCGCCGAATACAGTGCGCACTTTGCCTGACGTATATCAAGCCTATGCTAACGAAGGATAGACAACTTGGGTCTGGTTTTGACATACTGGGAAACTCCTATCCCACGATGGGGCTGGATTATGATCTTCTGGTCCGCATAATTATCCTTCTGAGTTGATGAAATGCTAATACCTATACAGGGGAATCTTCCTCGCGTTTACCTTCCTCGGCATCCAGTCCTTCGGTGAAGCCGAATTCTGGCTCGCCCTGATCAAAGTCATCGCCATCCTCGCCTTCTTCCTCTGCGCTATCCTCATCACCTCGGGCGCCATCGGTGGCGAAAAGATGGGTTTCAAGTTTTACCACGATCCGGGTCCTTTTGCAGATGGTGTCAAGGGTGTTTTTAAGATCTTTACCTTTGCCGCCCTCATGTACAGCGGCACCGAGATGATTGGTCTAACTGCTGGAGAGTCCAAGAACCCCGCCAAGGACGTCCCCAAGGCCGTCAAGAGCGTTCTCTGGAGAATCATTGGCATCTTTATGCTTGGCATCTTCTTCCTGACTCTTACGGTTCCTTACAACGATCCGAATCTGCTTTCGGCCAAGAGCAAGACTGCCCGGTCTCCTTTCGTCATTGCATTTACTCGAGTCGGAGCTACAGCTGGTGCACATGCCATCAACGCCGTCATCCTCATCACCATGTTTTCTGCCATCAACAGTGCCTTGTATGTTGGCTCGCGAACTCTCTACGGACTGGCTGTTGAAGGCTTGGCTCCCAAGATCTTTGCCTGGACGAATTCGAGGGGTGTTCCGGCCTACTCCCTCGTTCTCATGAACTTGATTGGTTTCTTGTCACTGCTTAACTTGTCCAGCGGAGCTGGTGTTGTTTATACGTGGATCATTTCCATGACGGGTGTGGCCACATTCATCACCTGTGAGTCTACCATCACATCTCTTGCATGATTATGACAAGCAGCTAATCCTATTAGGGGGCCTCATCTCCCTCAACCACATCCGTTTCCGCATGGCTCTCAAAGCCCAAAACATCCCCTTAGACGTCCTCCCCTTCCAAGCCCCCGCCTGGCGCTTCTGTGCCTACCTCGGCGTCGGCGGCAACCTCTTTTTCTCCTTCTTCCAAGGCTGGACTTCTTTTGCGCCCTGGGACGTCGAGGCTTTCTTCATGAACTACGTCATTCTCCTCGTGTTTATCATCTTGGCTGTGGGCTGGAAGATTACACACAAGACAAAGTTTGTGACACTCAAGAGTATCGACTTTAGCAGTGCCAGGCTTTGGAATGTTGAGATGCAGATGAGGGCTGATGCCGAAGCCGCTGTTCAGGCTAAGGAAGAGGAGATCAAGGAGTAGTTGGCTGTATCGGCTCAGCAGGACGTTGAGTCGATACTCACATAGTTCAAAGTTATGGGATCCCAAGAGAGGATATCCTCCTCTGAGTGGAAATGCTAAGTCGAGTAGCCGCTTGGATGAGCCTTGTTTGACAGTACAAGTTTTTTTTACCACGCCTTTTTGTATCAGAGGACTCACGCCAAGTGAGCGTTCCAGCTACATGATTATCTTTATGCGAAATTAAATTTTGTGGAAGAAAAACTATCAAGAGAAGCCTATCTTGATCAACTTTATGTGGCTCGGATACGAGATCAAAACGCCCACCCCCTAGTCCCAGGTCACAGCAATTGGCTCGTGGTTACCTGAGAACCTATAGCCGTTGAACCACAGTTCAAATCGAAGATCCGCAGGTGCAACAATGACGTGCACATCAAATTGCAGGTGGTAGAATGGCACCCCTTTGCGATACCACGATCGCTTATTCTTGTTCAACACCATCTGATCTTGCTGAACTCCCGTGAGGTTGCTTTTGACTACGCACAGCTTCTCTGCGCCCGCTACTGTAGGTGTCAGTGACTGTATGGAATTGGCATTGGGTCATGGCACCCACCACGCTTCATGCTTCGAGGGAGAAGGTGCGGTTCGTTGTTGGACATGACGATGATGGCGTCCCAGGATCTTACAGTGCTTCCAGGATCCAACTTGATCTTGAACGATTTGATGAGGGATGAGTTTGGATCAATGACATCGCCCTAAATCGTCAGAAGAAAGACTCGCATCAAGTTTTTGAACTCGTACCTTGCGTATTAGCCACTCTATCTGGCTTCTGGCCCACTTGATCTTCGGATCATACTTGTCCGTCTTGACATCCTCATCAAAGTGAATGGCCGGGTCATACGGTTGCATGACAACCATGCCATAGCTTGAGCGTGCGATCCGTGTCGCCAAGACTGGAAGGCTTCCCGTCTGGAATCTCTGCTGCTGGTCGAGAAGAAGGCCACGGACGACGCAGAGTTGAGGCTCTTGACATGGGACGACAATGACATGTAGCGCATTTGGATGAGGGTATTCGACAAGCTGTTGCTGTATTGCATCACGCACGTACGCTGAGCTTCCCAAGCCTCCGGCCAAGACCATATACTCCTGTTTTTTAATGTCAGTGTCAGAGAATTTATGTGCGGAAGCGGGATAAAAGACGTCTTACCACTTGGTCTCTCATGCCATTTTCTCTCATCCATTCGAGCTGTTCCTTTATCCGACTCATGACGCCTTCAATCTGAACATCAAAAAGTGCCTGAATCTCTTCTCTGTTCGAGGTCAGCAATCGTTCAACCACTATGAAGTACCGTGCTACGCACTTTGTAAACAACATTCGGCCCCTCTCAACCCGCAAGCCCGGGTGATTAAAGTCGAAAGCCACGCCTTCTATAGGTATCTTGAAAGTCTGCTGCATGTACACCTTCTCTCCGAATTTGTGTTTGACGGTCCTGAAGTGGTGACTCCTCGCCATGGACGTCGCCAAGTCATCGGGTAGCCTCTCGAGTGCATCAGGATTTGCCGCCAGCCTTTGCGCAACGAGGCGGATAAAGGCGCGGTCGATGAGTGTAGACCCGATGCCGATTCCTCGCACACCTGAAACTTGCGACATCTGGGGAGAGACGGCGTCGGTCGAGGTGATGCGCATGAGAGCCAAATCCGTCGTACCGCCACCGGCGTCGACGGTAAGAAAGACATGGCCCTTTTGGAAACTGACAGCACTAGTCTTGAGAGTTGCGACGGATGCTGCCTCTGCCTCGGTGAGATCCACGAGGGCCACATGTGAGGGTCCCCCGGTGCCAAAGCCTGCATCCCGTACGACACCTTTGAATGTGTTGACCATGGCAATGTTGGTCCACGTTGTGGGCACGCTGAAGAGAAACGTCACAGCCATGTCTCTCCAGCCGCCTGTATGGCGTCTCCCCAGCTGCGTTTCAACCGTTTCTTCCACATGAGCGTAGATCTGGCGCAGATAATCGGTCAAGTACTTGCGCGCCTCTGCCGTGTCCTGTGGCGCACTGGAGAGACCTTGTTGTCGCGCTGCCTCTAAAGTGTCTTGGTCAATAAATATCTTGAAAAACTCACGCCTCGTCTTTCCAGACCCGGGCCCATCATCGTCGTCTTCGCATATGAAGCCCCAAGAACTGAGTGTGCCGTCGTCATTGTACACGAGCTTGGTGGGCACCTTGCGCTCTCCTCGGTCACCGCTCCCTGGCCAATCGTTGACCACCTGGATCGGCGTCCTTGGGGTCATCCATGCGACCCCTGCGGGTTCTGTCAGCACTTTGTTTTCACAGCAGAGGGTGTGAAAGTACCAGTATAAGTGGTGCCCAAATCGACCGATACTAACAAGTCCGATTGTTTATTCATCTTTGCGTTGTGGATGTGTGAGAGAAGAGGCCAGAGTCTCGCAAAGAGGGTGGCACATGGACACTTGGGTTGGGATGCACTCATCTCGTCTCTTCTCTCCGATCGGCGGACAGGGATGGCGTTTGCATGACCTGCAGCTACCCATGTCAAGGGTGATGGACCCTTGTCCATGGGCTAACCTTGGCCAGGGATTGTCCAGCCGGGCCTGCAGACAGATGATGGAGCTTTCCTCCCTGCAAAGGCCGTTGGCCCTCGGCCCTCTGTGTCGACGGGATGATGCAGCCCGATGATAAGTGGCGGCCCATCCCCCATCTGTGAAACCTTTATTCGCAGAAAACATTCCTCTCTTTGGTATTTCAGGACCAGTCCCATGAGATACGCTCCCCAATGGCTACATCAACTACGACGTCCTACACTACAGGGACAACCAATCCAATTGGGGTAGATAACCAACCAACCCCTACAACGTGGACATCAGGATTTCGTATATTGTACGGCCCAGACCGTACGGACACTCAGGTTTTAGGCCCCGAAGAGATTCCCACAGTTGTCCAGTCATCCGTCGATTCTCCCGTCTCCTCCCCTAGCAATCCTGCGAGCTCCTCGGCCATTACAAGTCCCTCGACTACCGCCATCCCGAGCACCAGCATAGGCACCAGCATAGGCACCAGCATCAGCTCCAGCTCCAGCTCCAGCTCCAGCTCCAGTAGTACCAGTCATTCCTCAACCAGTGTGTCAGCTCCTTCTACCGACAATGGCTCGTCAGGTCACTCCACAGGAGCACTCGCTGGGGCAGCCGTAGGATGTGCTATTGGCGGCATCCTGATCGGTCTCGTGGCCGCTTGGCTTCTCTTCCGCCGACGACGTAAAGAAACAGATGACAGAAATACTGTCCATAGCGTCGATCCTCGGCCATTCGCAGCTGCCGAGAAGCCGTCCCCTACCGTCAGCGACGATTCGACCCCGTTGAACCGTCTCCTCCTCGACGCGACTCCCGACAGAGAGATTGAGGCCGAACTCCAGGCCTTGGGGCAACTCATCGATCAACACGTCGAGAAATACTATCATCTCGATCCGATCACCGACGTCTCGATCTTGTCAGATCATCTTGCTCCGCTCGGAGACTTTCCTCATGGCACAGAAGCCATTGCAGGAGTATGCGCAAAGCCAATGTCTCGCCAAACTGGCCTTCGACACGTCATCTCGCAGGTTATCTTCAGGAGCCTTGATATCTACTCCCAAAGCGCCTTTTCCTTGCTCCCGACGCCTGTTAGCACTTTCCTAGACTCTGTACCCTCTCGCAATGCGACAGGTAAGTCTGAATAGTTGTGTGTTTTTCTTTTCACAGCTGACCCTCATTTTCCAGCTCAATCAGCTGCTCTGTCTGAATGGCGTCGTCTTTCTGCCTTCCTACTTCATCCAAATCCGTACGATCGAACACCTCTGCCAATTTCCGAAGCCGCTCTCAGCTCCCAAGCCCTGGCATTGAGGACCCGCCTCAACGGCTTCCTCCACCATTTCGTCGGGACCAGCCACAACGCGCAAGCAGATCACCTGCAGGCCGTCATTGTCGAGTGCACTAAGCTCGGCTATGTAATCTTGTCGCAGCCCCAGGATTGGCGTTTCGTGTTTGAAAAGGGCAACTCGGTGGTTGTGTGCCCTGGGTTGGACAAGGGGGGAAGACGAGTAGTGGAACCCGAGGTCGGAGTCATTGGTGCGTAACTAGGTTTTGTGGTGGAGTAGAATGCCCTGTGCTGGACCTATCGTCGTAGTCGATTGTGTGTGTTGGTTGGATCACGACGAGAGTGCAGGGGATCAACCAACAAGTGGTCACAAGTGGCTTCAGAAAGGACCACTCAAGAGGCAACTGCTTCATTTAGCTTTCTAGTCTCCTTCTTAATTCGATCGCGGAGTTTGTCCGGGCCGGACCGGCCGAAGGAGTTGCTTGGGGGCTGGTCCCTGCTGTGTGAACGACCAACGACCAACAACACCAAGACATGAGACATGAGACATCCAAGAAAGGTCTGGTGCAGCTGCAAGTTGGTTCCCCGCTCCACCTGCTCATTAAAAGGCCGATGGCGTTTCCAATCGACCCTCGTTCCCATTTGCGGGATGCCAATGCACCTCGGCTTCGTAAAATTGGCTCTCCCTCCACCTGCCTTTCACCATCAGTGTCTCCAAGATGCCTGGTCTCAATGCTCGTTTTCGCCAGATAGTCACCCTGGCGACTGATCAAGATCCACTGTCAACCCAGGTCAACTCATGCATCGAACTCGTCCGTACGTGCCACTACGATCTCCAGCATCTCGTTCAACTTCGGAACCAGCACACGAACTTGCTACTACCCGCGGCGATTGAGCGTATCGATGGGATCATTGAGGCAGCGCAGCAGTGCCATGAACGCGTTGACAAACTCGTGGAGAAGTGCCGACCGGAGGCGCATGGAGGAAAGACACCACTTCGCAGCAAGATGAGGTGGATTCTAGCCGATTCTCTCGACTTTGAGAGCCAGCAGCCGCTTCTCCACTGCCACCACGCTGCAGTGTTAGCCGAGTTGAACTTTGTACGTCAAGTAGTCCTAGCGACCCCGACGATTGACGACCAAAAGGTAGAGGAGACAAGTCCAGAACCCGCTGTGATATCCTCAACCTTTTCCAACATTGCGCTGCTGGGAGATGTGCTCGACAGCATTCCGTGTAAGGATGCTCCTCCGCCTCTTTTCTCTGACAGCGAGAACGATTTGCTGATGATTGATTCGTAAATAGTGACTACCTGTGACCCTGCCTCATCTCCCCGGCTTTCCTCGCCCTCAATCAGCACTATGCGCTCTTCCGATAACAGCAATGTCCAGAATCATTCTTCTCCAGCACCGACCAATACCCAAAGGCATAAAAAGTCCGTATCGATCGTCGAGGTTCACGAAAAGTTCTCCGTCGATAACCAAAAAGAGCTATACCCCTATTCCGACGAGAAGGAAGTTGTTGTCAACGAGCAGTCACGATCACCAGACAAAGACAGAGTTGTCCTCAATCCGCAAGACAACACGGGTTTGCGTTTGCTATTTGATCTGAATGATGTCGAGGTCTCCCCAAGGTCCTCTCCCTTTGTGGCTGCTCCGTCTCTTTCATCTATCTCTCAAATATCTTCCATGCCTAGTGTGCCGAACCTGCATGGTACACCTCTATCTAGTTCTAGTCATATCAACTAGAAATAGAGCTCTGCTTCACTACATGAGCAACTAGATGATCAGATGATTTATAAAGGCCAGGCAGTTGATTCACGGAATCTTTGCTACACTCTAATTGATGGATAGCCAGATATAGAAGATAAGCCCGCTATGTTAAAGTGATCAGGTTTTAAACCATAAAAGACTTGACATTTCACAAGTCAACACAGAGGCTGGCCAAAGTGGACTGTTCCCCACCTCTCAACCAATAGATATTAAACTCAATGCAGTGCAACTTCTATTGCTGGCTATTAAATTCTCGAGGCATCAACTTCGCTGGTTCCCATTGTATTGCGTTCTCTCTCATAAGTTGTGCAGATATGATGGTAAGATCATAATCACATTCCGATGCTGATGTTACCGCTAAAGAGGAGTAAAATCAGAAAGCAGTCACACCTTTGTGATTCAATGGGAAGTTAAAATAGTTGAGTATGATAGAAATCTGAGGAACAAAGTTATCTTCTCTTTTACACAGGAGTATCGAGTAACAACGTGAACGAGCCATCAGAGTAAAACGTAAAAAGGCCCATCACTGTCTAATGAATCCGTGTAGACAATAACCAGTTTCGGCCTGGAAGCTTCTGACTATGTCGCCCTGTTTGTTTCCGTCAACGCAGGTCTTTATTGTCGACACTAGACTGAATTACTCATATTTGATCTTGCGGATGAAGGTAATGATATTAATAGAAAGCTACAATAACGACTCAGAGCCTCCGATACCATTTAGAAGCAGGAATTCCAGCTTATTGTACGCAAACTCATCTACGTCTCAATAAAATATTCACACTGTCTGACTCCATTGTATGTTTAGACATTCCTATAACGGCGGTTATAGGAGCATCATAATACCTAGGCTTGGTATCGGGTTTTGATACAGCAGACTATTGACAATCGCTTCCCTGCTAATTGTGGCTGATGTCCTCTTTCTCTGTGATTCTCACAGAGAAGTCATTGAGGGCAAAAGCCAGTCCTATAGCCAACCGCATGTTGTTGGACCCAATGACGCCTCCAGAAGAAGTTATGGCCCACAAGAGCAAATTAGACAGTTATCTTCACATGAAGGCATCAAAAATAATACCGTGTAGCACCGAGGCCTTTAGTGAACCGTAGTTGTGTTGCCAGAGGACCCGCGTCAAATAATACTAGTACCCTTGTTTGCCTAGTTGGCTTTGTGATCTGGGTTTGAGTCTAACAGGTATCTTACAGAGCTGGATGATGCAACTCTTTGACCTCTATGCGGCCCCCGAACGAAGGCTTAGGCATGGCTCGACAAGTCTGTTACTATGACCCTGGACTCTCCCTAAGCGACTAGTTGTGGTCGGGGGACCTTCCATCTTCAATTGGGGCATCAAGACACCAGTCCGCATCACACAGATGGTCCCACTCCGGACCTAGCGTCATCTCGTCCTCTGTGGAAGATAGTCCTAATTGGCTGCCAAGGCTTAGTTGCTGGTCTTGGACCACTCCCTCAATATTCAGGTTTGAGTCTTGCAGGAGCTCCTCCCATACGACAGCCTCACCGACGTCATCCTGTGGTGTGTCCAGACTTTGAATGGAATCTAACGGAATAGTAATCGACCTTCGACGTTCGTTTAGGGCCTCCTGGTCGTCGATGGGATAGGCATCTGGGAGATCTTGCGCCACTGCATGGCCGGGATTGTACGAAATCTGTGCAGAACCCCGATTATCCGTTAGGTAGTTCTGTTCAGTTCTGGCGTCCATAGCCTCGGTGAGCATGCTTTGTCGAGATATTTGGTCCCTAGACAGTCGGTCCAAGCCACGGTCCAAAGCGCTCCGGATATCTTCCGGCCTGACATCAGCGAACACTGGGTCTTCGATCAGAGACTGCTGAAGAGCTTCGATGGATACTCTTGTCAAAAGTGCTCCAGGAACGTACAGTGCTTCGTCGATCGGAACACCCCCTGGTGATGCCTGGGGCGGTTGTTCGGAAATCGTGAAGTTGTTGTACGGTGAGGTAGGTCGGGGAGTGTGTCCAGGAAACAAAAGATCAAATATTCTATACCATTGTTCCTCTTCAGTGCCGGGTGCAGATCTCTGCCTAAGTCGATTCCTCACCGAGTCGTCGATTTCGTCCTCGTGTTTCCGGTGAAGGTGCTGCTTGACATGTCGAACCCTAGTCAGCTCGAATCTAACACACGCTTGATACCGCCGGAGGTCCTTTTTGCAGAATGGACACGAGAATGGCCGGGTGGTTTCTGATCCTTTGTGTCGCCTGGCACGTTTCGATGGGCCTGCTGATGTGTCCTCGCGCTCGGCTTCATCAGTTGAGTCTGATCGCTCTCTCCTTCTTTTTCCGCCGCTGGGGCCTTGTTGCTGCTGTGGTACTATGCCTTGCTGGATGGATCCCGCGGAGTGTGTCTTGGGCTGACGATGATGAGTTGCGCTTCGGATATCACGCCATTGCTGCAGCAGGTCCCGCAAGATGCGCCGAACATTCCGATGGAACCAAGGCAGCTCGAGCAGATCCTCACCGGGAGTTTCGACGAACGACGAGAGATCTTCACTTGAGTTTTTCCCTCTAGTGTCTTCGAAGTCCAATCTCTCCAAGCCTCCAGCCATTCCGGGGGTCTCGGCATCCCTCTCCCGGTAGCTTAATATCGACGATGAGGCCTCCGACCCTGTTGGAGTATAGACATCAGAATCTGTGGATTCATGCTCAGAAGCGTCGTTCTCCTCTCTCCATTCCAGAACCTCGCGGGTGTCGCCGGCGTTTGTTTGAAAGGTTGCGCTGAGAGGCGACAGTGCTGGGTGGGCTTGATGGGGCTCGTCTTTCGGCAGGGACTCGACACCTAGGCCTGGGGCAATCCCTCGAGAATCAAACTCCAGATCGAGCTTCTCCTCTGTGTTGGATGGTTTGTTAACAGAAGAGCGTGGGCTCTCAAGATACACAGTGTTGCTTCCCAAGCCAGTGTAGTGGACGAACGGCATTCCACCCCGATCCGACGAAGGAAAAGGCACAGTGCTGTGGTCAAGGATGTCTCCTTGCTTAGTTTCCGAGTCCCGAGAATGCTGTGGGGGGTCGTCTGGTAAAGATTGAGGCGATATTCCCTTGGCCAATGAAGTTGCGTGCCCTGATGGCGGATCAAGCACACACCCACTTTTGCTACATCGCCAGTGGCCGCAGTTGTGGCAGCCGGCATCAAGCCTAAAGTTCCACGGTCCAAAACCGCAGTTGCACTTGAGCTCTCTGTCGTCAGCCATCGGTAATTCTGTTTCGCCTTGAAATTAACACTCACGCATAGCCATCGTATCCGTCGAGTTTCATTGGAGCCCTGCTCAATATATGTCTGGCACATTCTCGGCTCCCTCCGGCCTCAATTTAGTGCATCACCGCAAGTGGAGCTCAAATGAGCGCTTGCGAGTTGGAGTGGTGGACCGAGGAATTGGCACAAGCGATGGGCGCCGGGATTGTTTCGAATCGTCAAGTTTGAGTTTTCCCACGTTTCAAGTTATTATGAACTGGAAAAGCTTTCAATCACCAAGAAATTCTGATGGCCCGTAGATATTGTTGGCCAAATAGCCGCCATCACCGATGTGACAAACTTCGCAGCCAATCAAACCCGCCGCGCATTATTGACCAATCGTGGAAATCTCTCCAGCGTCTATCAGCCAGTAACAATGACTCAAAGCGATTCAGCACGTTTTGTGATCACCATTGTGCTAAATTCCTAACAAGGGGCGGCCAAACCTGAAGGTACAGCACCTACCTACCTCTGGAAAAAGCAATGTTCGCTCAGGTCACGAATGTGACGGCAGCAACCTCACCAACACAAATGTGACCATGTACATATATAAAATGAAGCCAGACAAAGGGTTCACGATGGAAAGGAGATCAAGATCACGGTTCAAGCGCCACAGTTTTTAACAGTCCCACGCCAGGCCGATCCGCCATAATACAAGAACGAGATTCTTAAACACATTCAACGAAGAGGAGAAGATGTCTCAGAATAGCCAAATCTCACGTATACCCTTTCCTATCCCAATACAAACATAACATAAAAGTCACACCAACCAGACACTGCCCCCCCATCGGTGGTATTGGCTTTTCTTCATGATGAGCCAACCCTGCCTGAGCGAATTTCTGTTGCTCACGCAACAGAAAAGGATCGCCTCGCGAGATTAGATGGGATTCAAAAGCGTATTACAAGATTGGTTGCAATTGTGTTAGTAACAGAGCAAAATTCTGTGAGACATCTGGACGAATGGTAACAATCCAGCAGGGGACCAAACGCCGAAACACATCCAGGCCAACCACGGCTGCAAAGGTAGGATGAAGACTTCCAATACACAGCAGGACTCCATAGGCCTGTATTTGGCTTTTGCTCCCATGTATGTAGTTTTTGAAGGAGATGAAAGGGCGTACTGAACGCATGTAGTACACTTTTGATGAAGCGGAACCATAACTAGGTCATCCCATCAGTGCCCACAAGACTGCAATTAGGTCACAAAGGGAGGTCAGGTCCAATCAGATCTCAGTGGCGGCGATACTTCGTTGCTCTCTATCATCCGCTTGAGAACGAAGTATCGCGATGTTAAGACTTTAGCAGTCATGCGACCAGGAGAAGTAGCTGATGGCTAATGATACAATACTGCGGCAAGATACGGTTTGCAGTCTTGTAGGCACTCGTGGGATAGGATGAGTGTGAAGATACTTTGTTGAACATCACGACCAAGCTATTGGTTTTCGAAGGCTTGCTTATACTTCATACGGAGATTTAATGTTTTGTACTCGTTGGCGCTTAACTTGACGTGCAATGTCTTTTTTAGCTGTTACACGTTCCAAGGCGCCTTCGGCCCGTACCGAGTCCTGCGTAACGCAATGCTGCTGCTGCTAACAGCGTGACGTTTCTCTACCATTCACATTTCTTGTCGGGGCCACCATTAAGCTTCACTTACCAAATGGATAGAACCCATTACTTCAAACCTTCTGTTCGCGCCGGTCACTTTACCTGTGGCTTTTCTTTCCGACTGCTTGGTTGGCACAGGTCAATTGTAAGCTGCATAAAGCACAAAGCCTTACGTTGATCACAAGGGCGATGGTGGGAATTGGGAAGTGACGAAGTGAAAAGATGCTCCCTGGTTTAACATCATGCCACCGTCAGATATCTAGGCCTGAGCTACGAGCTCGAGATCAATGTAGCTGCAGTCTCCCTTGGTGGCCCTTTGAAAAAGCCTGGGATGGTAATGATAATCGCCGACTGGGAATGAGACACGAATACCGAGAAGTCTTTGCTCGGCTCGTGCTAGGTCGCTCATCAATTTATTTCTGCACGAAATACCCAGTAAAGCGGTTGAAATTTCCAATCCAAGCCATTCCATCGCGTGTCGGCGCTACCTCAATACCGATGAAGCGAGTTCTTTGCGTCTAAATCCCGAGGACCGATAATGGGCATATCTGCGGCCGTTGCATGGGGGTAATGGTTGCTTAATAAAACTTCATGACGACATTACTCATCATTGTTCTTTCATAGTGCATATACCATGCATGATATATAAAACATGGAGATTTTCCCACGGCGCTGGCATCATTATCACATTCCAATCAAGCCAACATCCCAATTCACACTCCCTCTTCAGCCCAGCTCTACAGTCAGCATGTCAATCATCACAGTTCTCGGTGCCACTGGATCTCAAGGCGGTTCCGTATGCACCGCTCTCCAGGGCAATCCGCACTGGAAGGTTCGCGCCGTCACCAGAAACCCCGCTAGCAGCGCTTCCAGGAAGCTCCTCGAGAAGGTGACTCGGCTCAAATACATGAACAATTCCAACATTTTTACTGACGATATATTCATCTAGGGCATCGAGGTGGTCGCCGCTGATGCCAATGACGAAGCCTCCCTCCATGAGGCATTCAGGGTACAAGACGAGCAAAGGGCCAACCACCTCAACGCCTAGGCTAATTAGATTTACGTAGGGCACCACGGCTGTTTTTTCTCTTACAAACTATGATTGGTAGGTACATACCCAGACTTGCTTCAGGCACGTCCAGTCGCTAACCATGAGCTCTAGGGGAGTTGTGATGAAGAAAGGTCGCAATGCAGCCGGCGAGGAGGAAAAGCAGCAACAGATCAACATTGCCAAGGCGGCAGCTCAAACTCCAGGCCTCAAACATTATATCATGAGCTCGCTACCTGCTGCCAGTCTCTCATCTAACGGCAAGCTGCCGGTTCCGCACTTTGACTACAAGCACGCGGCCTTTCAGTGGATCGAGGAGCATGCGCCGGAGCTGGCCGCCAAGACAACCAGGGTCTGGCTTGGTTGGTATCCATCAAACATGGCATTCAACGCCATGATGAAATTCGTCCATTTGGTAAGTTTATCACAGACGTCAGGTCAAGTTGGCAACTTTTTACCCTTCTACCATGGTCTAGGTGGTGCTAATTGTTTTGCTTCGATATAGCCCGGCCCCAATGCCTATGCTTGGATTCAACCCAGCAAAGAAGACGCAGTCCTCCCCATCGCAGGAGACGTCCAACACAACGTCGGCGTCGTCGTAGAAGGTATCCTAGAAGACGGACCAAGGTCTTTTGGGAGGATCGCCATTATTATCACCGACTATCTCAAGTTGTCGGAAGTCGTAAAAGTCTGGGAGAGTGTCACCGGAAAGCGAGGCGTGTACATCGAAGTTTCGGATAAGACAACTGAGAAGATTTGGGGTGTCGGAGGCCTTGAGATCGCCTCTCAGCTACGGTGGAGTGAAAAGTTTCCTGACTGGCACAAGCTGGAGCCCGAACGGGTCATTTCTCTTGAGGGACTGGGGGTTCGAGACAAGGTTCGGAACTTTAAGCAGGCCCTGGAGAGTGTGAAGGAGAATCTCGTCTAGTCCAGAAGGTGCTGTCACCACAGTGGTCTACTTAGAGCCCTGCAATAAGACTAGTGCTCATCCCGTGCGCTTGACCTCTGATGCGTGTTTCCAACCTACTCAGGCTTACGACCATAGACGTACCGAACCTTAAAGTAGCTGTGAACCTTGCGGTTGCGGATTGCCTTGCGCGTCTGCATGAGAAATACCTGGAACTCATCTTCTGGCCACTTCAGAACCTGATTCCACAAAAGGAGGGAGTATCCTGTAGCGACATGTCAGGGATATTAGTGTTGGGTTGGGTGATGAGCTCACTCACCCTCAAGATCGTTCTCCAATGTCAGTTGAACAAAGCGGCCCACCTGGGCCATTTTAGGGTCTTTCGGCCAGCTACCGATGGGCATCTGTATTTCCCAAGTCAGTTTTAGTTTGCATGCCGTGTAAACCTCACCTTGTAATCCACCGTTTTAATGTCGACAAACCCAGCCTTTTTAAGCCCTTCCACCTGTAGCTCGCCTACGAAAAACGGACGGTCCAGGGCCTTGCCACCTTCTTCGTACATCTTGTCGCAGACTTTCAAGACAGGCTCTTGTGCGTCAGTCCCATCATCACTGAGCAGACGGACGTCAGCCTCGCGCGACTCTACCCAGCCGCCAGGAGCACAACAGCGGTAGGCCTCCTTTAAAAGGGCATGCCAGTTAGTAATCGCGCCGAAGAGGTAACGGATATGGATGAAATCAAAATGATCATCTCCCCAGGTCCATCTCTCGGTGGCATCGTCCACCTCGAATTGTACGTTCGGAGGAACCCATTCTGGCTGGCAGGGTGAGAGATCGGTGCCAATCACTTCGGCACCTGTGTACTGATCGGCAAAGTCACTAGAATTTGTAAGCTTAATCGGGTCACTCATATCTGAACAGCATGGGAATACATTGCCCAGATGCCTTGAAAATGGTTAGCGATGTGTGTGCGTGGAGGATTCTTAAGGCGTACCGCTTCCTGTGCCAACATCAAGTACTTTCTGAGAAATCATGGGTATTAGCGTAAGGACTTTTGCTGCTTAGGCCAAGTTCGCACCTGAACATTATCTTTGATAGGTGCGAGAAATAGTTGACCATCAAGAGAAGGGTGAGAGAGTGGTGGCTAGGTGTGAGGTTAGCGTGGCGCAATCAGTCTCCAGAAAGACGGCCGTACGATATGTCAATAGACTCTAACTGCCGGTCGTCATTGGGAAACGCATATTCGTTGACAAACTTGTCGGCATGGTATGTGCGACCCTGGACACGACGATATTCAAGAATGCTGGCAGAAACAGAAGCAGTGGAACTTTCTCTAGGACGCTTTTAGCATCTTGTGTCACACGACATGGCCAAACCGTTCACTCACGCGTCCGAGCCAATAGATGAATCGGCTTCCTGAGGATCAAACATCAGCTACGGATTTTCGGCCAAGCAGAGCCATTTTCAGGCCTTACTTCGCCTTGATCGGCTGGAATTAAATCGATCGGAGACGGAGTAGATCTCGGTGGAGAAACGGAAGTCGGAACCATGGCCGGCGAATTGGACCCGCACATGGTGAGTGAGACAGTCTAGAATGAAGCTAAGAAGGTCGTGATGGAGCTAAAAATGAAGGATGGATCGCGAGAGGTGTTTGAGCTCGGAGCGGGGAACCCCCATGTAAGGGAACATGGCTAAATGGCGTGGTTAACTGCCAATCGCGTGACTGAGTGTTGGTTTTGAACTCCGCCCATTGAAGACGGCATTGGTCTAGGGTAGGGGGCGCTTGTGTTGGAGTCGAGTTGCAGTTGAGTGAAGAGTGTCCGGGTTGGCACCATAGCCTGATAGGGTTATTATTGTTGAGGAACTACGTATTAAAAACAAAGTCTAGAGTTTCAAGAAACCGCTGGAGAGGCAAAGATTCTCTTGTTTATGCCCAGATACGAGGCAGGACATAAATGCTCACTGCCTCTTCTTTTGTCTGTTTTCTCTTTTAGGACTGCCCTAAAATTAATGCAGAGTATGGCAAATCAATATTTAATAGGCAGTTCCCTGACAGTTTACATGCAATTTTATGTTTATTATGTGAAAAGCACATAGTACTTCAAACCAAGTCAAACCTGCACTGCATTACCTGTGCAAAAAAACATGCTAATCCTTTCATAACCTTGTGCACTGTTAAGACTGCCCAGGCAACATGGCACTGCCACAGCTCAACCACAGTGGGAGGTGGCTTGTTTGATGATGCATCAAAAAAAGCAAATACGTTGCATCCAATTTCCCCTCAATCCCCCTCGTCAATCTTGATCTTTCGGACCCTTCAATCACCAATATCGACGAAAAAATGCCCAAGACATCTCCCGCCAGCGCGTGGGTCGGTGCGCCTCCCGTCTCTGAAGGCGTCTTCGCCTTTGCCCACGGCGACTTCTTTGCCGAAGCCTCAGGCCAAAACAGGCATCGTCGCGCAGCGCTACAGGAGCTCAAGACGCACTTCACATCCGGCGACAACAAGGATCATCCAGCGCACTGGTTTGAAGCACAGCTTATTCACTATGGTCTCCCGCCGTCAAAGACCAAGTCAACCGCTCGCATGCGTCTCCTGGATGCCATGAACGCAGGCACTCTCAAGGTGCCAGCGGATGTGACAAAGATTGAGGGCAAGCTGAAGAAGGAGTGGACAAAGAATGATAGGGAGGCTAAGAAGGCTTCCAAGGCTTCGACTTCAACACCAGCAAAGGTTGCGGGCGCCAAGAGAAAGGCTGATGACGATGCGGGTCCCTCCAAGAAGGCAAAGACCACTACCACCAAGGTCACGACCACAACCAAGACGACCACGACCACGAAGACGACTACCACCAAAGCTTCCACTTCTAAAGCCTCAACCGCCAAAGCTTCTGCTTCCAAGGCCTCCACTTCCAAGGCTTCCGCCGCCAAGGCTACTTCTGCCACGCCTGCAAAGAAGCAGACTGCCCGTCGAGGTGGCATCTCCCAAGGACCAGCCCGCGCATCAAGACAAGATTCACCAGAAAGCCCTCCTCGGAAAAAGCAGACGGCCCGACGCAGCAATGCCTTTATGGCACGGGGGCGCATCGAAGCACCCTCACCCCGACCTTCTGGCTACGACTTCACCGCTCCTCCTCCCTACTCACAGTACCCAGGTGATGGCGGTTATCGTTCGGATGACTACGCTTCTCGTGGCGGTTATCAATCTCACAGCGATAGCTATGATAACGACGGCCATGACAATGGCTACGAGGACGAAGCTAGTCTCGCGCCTCTTGGCCTTCTCAACGGCGACTATGAAGTTGATTCAGAAGACATCACTAACCAGTGGGACTTCTACCACCCTGAGAAATTTGAGCTGACCCTCACTCTTTCCGGTTCCTCTCTGTGGGGACGCTTCAACCTGGGAGTGTACGAAGGTGTTTTCTTCATTGAAGACCGCCCGATGAGGTCATCCCACGACAAGGTATGGTTCAAGTAGCGTGGACGTGAAGACCATGGACCCATCATATACGGCGACAGAAACGAAGGCTAGATCAAGTTCCTAGGCGATGGTCGGATCGAGGGATTCTTAGACATGCAGTCTCTTCATTTCCAAGGCCGCCGATTCCCGGATCAGCCGACGAGAAGTGGTATTGACGCGCGCAGCATGAAAAATGAGTTCGATGGGTACTCCCAGGATGAGTATGATCGTGAGAACCGGGCTTGCTGGTGAGTCTTGGAGTTGACAGGAGTTTGTCATTGATGTTTGGTTGGGGTTTTTTTTTCGGAGTTGCACAAGATCTGGTGGCACTTGGCTCTACAGACTGGATACAAATCTTGTTATACCAGGGAGGGATCAAATTCATATTGGAGTTGACTTTGTCAGAGTTTGTATATGGTGTCGCTTGCCGACAAAGGCTGGAGCAATTGGGGTACTTTGTTTATGTTCCGGCCACACATCTTCTTCTGTCTCATTTGTATATCACGGCCTATCGATGAGGCAATATTTCTCCGGACAATACGTCTCTGATGAAATTCAATCAAGGTCTCGGTGGCACATGCCAAGGCAGGGGCGAGGAAGCACCCATTTATCCGAAAAAGGGCCCCACTTTGTACGACGAATACCAGGGGTCGCAGTCAGCGATTGGTTATTGAAGACAGCATCACTCATTCAGATTCTTCAAATTACTCAGCCCCCTTCTGGCTTCTTTCACTCTCATGTTGAAATCATGAATGTCCTCAAAGGCATCGCGGATGTCTTTACAACAAAGAACGTCCCTCGGGGCTTCGCCGGCGCTCTGGGGACCCCCCTACCATGGTTTCCAACCACAAGGGCCTTTCGTGAGACATGCAACAATTTCACCGACCTCCCCAACGACCCAGATCTCGAAAACACGCTGTGCGAGGTGCACTACATACATCACACCCTCAGATACTACCTACTTCCCACAACACTACCCGACGACAACTTGGAGCTGTGTAAGAACATGCTGCGGAGTCTGGAAACACGACGCGACTTGACATCCCTGGTACTAAGAGAGACATCCATCCTGGACACCATCTTTAGTATTTCTCGATTACGAAAGCCGGCTACACATGAACTGCCTGATCTGCAACGTCGTGTCGTATCTCTAAATAACCACTGGAAACTTCTCAACGCCAATCCCACGCCCTTGTCACGCGGCTACGCCACCGCTTACAGCCCGCCTCTAATGCCAAGAAACTACCAGCTCACCCTGACACTCGAGCAGGCCGCCGAGGCAGAGCTTCATTACAGGCTGTGGCGGACCAACAGGGATAGGAAAGTGTCGTACCTCAAGGAGCACCCCCCAGAGCCTATTCGAGCGAGGACGGTGACGTATGGTGAAATCGGCTCGCACGCCGTATGGGAGGCGCTGCCTTGGACACCAGAGGAGATGGAAAAGGCACCGGAGGATAGGCAGATGAAGTTTGAGCCGCTCTATCAACCGATAGAGAGTCAGGCTGTGCCGCTGGACTGGGTAAATCCAGGCTCGTCCCCTGCTTTCACGACGCCGGAAGAGGAGCGGCGATGGGATGTGATTAAGAGGAGGTTCAATGAGAGGAAGGATAGACAAGTCGAGCATACAAAGAAGTTAATGGCAGAAAAGAAAGAACGGGATGCAGCACATCAGAAGGGGGACAAGGCGGGATGAGGAGAGGGATTCAGTAGATTTCAAGACATTCAACATGATGGCAAGCGGCACTTTCGACGGATGGGGTTTTCATTGCTCAAAACACATATTTGTTTTTACTATACCCAGTCTGGAGACTAGAACGGCATATTTTCAACCAGTAGTAGCTCGTTATAATACCACTCTTTATGGCTGACCATATTCCGTAATTTGAAAACGCCATCCCTGTTTACTTCTAGGTGATTGTGTCTTTCGGCATGTGTCAATAACCGTGTTATTTGTCATTGTGGTTGATAGCCTTTGGGAAGCGTTACCAACTACACAATGAGAGCCGCCTGCTCCGGAGATATGAAGTGCCATATTATTCTCCAAGGTTGCCTATCCTTCCTGGGACAGGTCCTGCAGGATCTTTCGTCCTCTTACACAATCATCCTCGTGGTCTGGTTCCCTTTCCGTCTCATAGATACCATCCTGAACCCACTCTTGCACAACAGGATGGTTAAACAATCGATCCACGTATTCCTGAGCCTCGCCCTCAAGTTCGACGCCATATGTTTTGCAACGCGATGCAATGGGTGCATACATGGCATCCACGATGGTAAACTGGTCCCCGGCCAACCATGGGCCTCCAAACTTTTCATTTCCTTCCTTGAACAGGGCGTTGAATCGGTCGATGTCCCTCTGCAAAGCCTCGCTCGGCGTTCCCAATTCAATTCTCAGACCAACATTCATGCTGCACTCGTCCCGTATGGCGTTGAATCCGGAATGCATCTCTGCCGCAGCAGATCTCGCAAACGCGCGAGCCGCGGCATCAGCAGGCCATGCGGCGGGGTACTTTTCGGCAATGTACTCGCAGATGGCGAGAGAATCCCAGACAAGAATCGACGTATCTGCGTCCTGCAAACAGGGCACCTTACCCGTTGGAGAAAAGGCTATGAAATGAGGTTGACGAGGGCCAGGCTTGAAAAGATGGAGCTTCTCCTCAAAGGGGATGCCGAGGACCTTGAGAAGAACCCATGGTCGCATAGACCAGGACGAGTAGCGTTTGTTTCCGATAAAGAGTGTATAAGTCATGTTGATTTTGTCGTTGATTTGTAAGGAGATGGAGTCTTGGCAGAGATGAAAGATGAGAATGGTTTTTATAGCGTCGATGGATAACCCCGCCGAGCTGGTGAGTCACGGCACGCCCTTTATTCGACAGGCGGTCTGTTGCGTTGGTAATCAAAAAGGCTTGTGGTGCCGCAATCTTGGAGTAGGGCAAAAAGGTTATTGAATTAAAAGTCCTACGTAGTTATTACATGATGTATAGTTGCAGAATTTCATCTAATGATTGCCTTTTTTGCTGGAACCACTACTGTATGTACCAAACTGCTCATAATGATATCCGCGGAGTTTGAATCTTGTGTTGATTAAACAGAGCTCTTGTGAGTGGGAGGGCTATAAGAGTGCTCTTTCCGTCGCTTTGCACCGTCCCAGAGAGCAAGGCAAGTTTCGATAAGGTGAACGATGAAGAAGGGGATGAGGTTGTATTGCCATCCCCGCATGATGCGCAGGTGGGTCTCGATATCGTCTTGTTGGCTTGAATCGGGCAGGTTGAGCTTAAGCATTGCCGAATACCAGTTCTGAGGTGTCCAGGATTGGAGGGGGTATTTCTCTCCGGCGTCGAGTCCGGCAGCGACACGGGGGTCGATTCTTTGGCCGTTGTGGTCGTTTGTCACGACAAAGACGTAGATGAGGGCGCTAAGGACGAGGAGAAGACTGAGGACATTTGCGACGAGCCAGCCGTAGTAAAGAGCGATGCTGAATTTGTTGGGGTTCGGTCGTGAGCGCAGCCAAAGAATCAGGGATCCTCCACAGCCGATGAGGACAAATGCGGTGCCTGCTGCACCATTGCTGGTATGGCCTTGGTCGACGATGAGATTCTTTGGTTCGCCCTTGAGCTCATGATCGGCGCCGTTGTATCTGAAAGTAAAAGTTCCGCTCGCAGTACCGTGTAGCCATCCAACCATGGCCGAAATGAACGACAGCTCAATGATGGAAACGACCATCAAGAGGCCGAGGGCCACGTACAGCGCAGGACGAGGAAACATTTTGCGATGGAAGAGAAGTGACGAGAGAGAAACAAGCAGAAAGGGGATCGACAGTGTTGTTTATAGCTTTGATAAAACTTTTGAATTGGTCAGCGCTAGGTGTGATGCTGGGCTCGTTAGTGCTGACTTGGCGCTGACTAGAGGCTGCGTTTACCAGTGCCGGTAAGCGTAGAGTTGCACTGCCGGGACACTGCCATAGGCCGCCGCTGACGAAGCTGAAGATCAGTTTGACGTGTGCAATTTGGGTTGGAGATGTAGAGTTGGAGATGGAGGTTGGTGGATGCCTAGTAAGCGCGAGAAAAGACGGAGAAGGAGCGACTTGACTCTTGTCCTCGCCAACATTCAGCACCAGCCCTTCAACGCCATAAGCTCGATAAACATCTTGCAAAAAAGCCAGAGGCGCTTTCGTTTACTTAGAGCTAAACGTCGTGGCGTTCAGATGTGGCTGACTGAGCCCATGTCGTCCATCAATTGGACGAGGGCGCGATGCAACGTCGAGCTGACTTTGACAACGGGTCCATCCTCCACAGTATGAGGAATCAGCCAGGCTATTGGAGATGGGCTGTCCCGAGGTGGGAGTTAGACTCATCGAGGCCGCCGCTGGAGGCCACCCTCGAGAAAAGGGACTTTGGTTCATGCCCGTTTATTGGTTCATGTGTCTTACGTTGCTACCCCGGATCTTGTTGTCCCCGAGTCAATTCGAGGCTGAGGATCTCGACTCTATCTTGTCGCTGCCAAGCGCTGCATAGGAGGATAACTGACCTCAGCTTCATAAGCGGGCTTCAGGCTTGAACGCAATTTCAGCTAATCCATCGAAATGTGTTTATGCAAGCCATCAAATACGAGCAGGGCGAGATCGGTGTCTTGCATGCTTGACCGTTGCACGTTTTGCTGGCGCTGAGCCCCGCCAATCATCGGGCGAGAATGCAAGAAATTCTCTTGAAGCAATCGAGAGGATCCTCGATCAGCCCTCGTCATCGCTCGGTCTTTCATTGTTCATTCGGGCTGTTAAGTAACCAATCCATATGCTTGCCCTTGACCGTTATGGGAATAGACAACGAAAGTGAGCCTTTGATGAAGTTGGCGAATCTTCCACGATCTGGTTTCCCACCATAATCACGGATGGAAACAAACTGATATGGCTGATAAATAACGCCTCTCATTTTTTTCTAAAGCTCGACCTCTCAGCTCATGCAGCCTCTTCTATTTCGAGACTTTGCCAAGTTCCGCAGTCAATCCTGGAAAGGTCCGCGATAGGTTTGTATTAAAGCAAGGGGCTTGGCGTGATCGACGCCGAGAAAGGCTCAACCTACAGTTAACTAGAGGCCTAACCGTCTAGAATTACTTTTATTTAATTAATAGCGAGCTATAAGACTTTATAATATATATAATAAGTATTTACTAAGCTATAATACTTAAAGCCTATTATTTTATATATTTATATTTTAGGTAAATAATACTTATCTTTTATCTTATAGTTATATTTAAACTAGATATTTATATCTTATTAAGCTATTAT